>CM069597.1:31849263-32429549 GCA_035771175.1 Paratinospora sagittata | reverse complement strand
AGTCTTTGATACAATGAATAGGATGTAGGAATCAGATTCACGCAACCGACCCAAGTAGATAGGAAAAGACTTAGGTATATATGTTGTATCACTACATTTGCATATATTTCCAAGTATTTATACAAGGGATAGGGCTTGAAACCATTATCTGTCCTCTACTTTCGATATGGTGTCCAATTCACTTACCTACTTTAAAAGAGAATAAGTACAACATATAAAGAAGAGACATATTCACAAAGACCTGAGAGCTTAATTGGGACATGGGTCCCCAATCCCACAATTAGAATAATAATAGAGAGCATCTCAATAGATTCGGTTTGCATTATTAAAATTTTCCAGCAAATCAAATAGAATATCTTTAATCACTTTATACTCATTCTTCACCACTAGATAGTAAAATATCAAAAGAAATATCCAAACTATATTGTTAATCATATACTAATTTAAGTTACCATGTTATTGATCAATAGATAAGAGTCATTGGTTAATTAATTTGCATATGCATGAAAAGTTGCTAGCTCCTTGAGTTAGTATTGGAGTTATGTTACATTGATAAATCTTTAACCTTAAGGTCTTTTTCCAAATCAATTAATTATGTAATATTAGAGTACCATAGCATATATGCTTACATAAAAAATTCATTTCACCATGCATCTTTCGATATTTATAGCTAATATCACCAAATCACAATGGCAACTACTTTCAAACTTGTGGCAGAGACAGAGTCAATAGTATGATGATAGGTTAAA
This sequence comes from Paratinospora sagittata, assembly GCA_035771175.1. Classification (NCBI taxonomy): domain Eukaryota; kingdom Viridiplantae; phylum Streptophyta; class Magnoliopsida; order Ranunculales; family Menispermaceae; genus Paratinospora; species Paratinospora sagittata. The sequence goes on along the minus strand of CM069597.1, from coordinate 32,428,800 downwards.
TAGGGTTATATGTGATATATTTAGTTACTTTGTTAGCTAGTTTAATAAATATTCTATGTTTGTGTTCTTAAAATGTACATGACTATGTTAGATAAAAAGAAGTTGGTTTTCCAAGTAAATAACTATATGCCTGACGATTTTCAATGTTGGCTGATAGGTTATGTATTTTTTAATATTTATGTTAAAATTGATGATTCGATATATATTAATATTACATTCATAGACGTTAGAACAATAATATTTGAAACACATTACCAAGACTAATCCACTACCAACTAGATACTTCAAGGTTTATAATTCAAGTAAAAATTGAACATCTAAAAATAGGAACAATTTAGCAGTCAATTGTGACATACACACTCTACACATAGACACAAATTTATAATATTGGACCTTCTCGCTATTATTTTTCTTAAATTATAAAGTTCTTTAAATATTAGTCATTTTTTTTGGAATTAATTCTCAATTTCATAGCTTTGTCATGTTTATGTCCAATTAAATAATTTATTTATTTGAGAACTATTGCAATTTGCACATACATCTTACTATGCTTGAGAGAGAAAGCCTATTTTCACATTTACTTACAAAAAATTAAGAAGCAAAATTAAGTTTTAATAAGAATTAAAACTCCTAATTTTCTACTGTAAAGTTAAACATTTATAAAAATCATAGGAAAATGGGAATATAGTACATCTCACATTTCTAGACATTGAATATTGTAATCATAAACATGGTTGAGGCCTTAGAACAATCGATCTCAGCCAAATAAATGTTTTTTTTATTCATAATAGTATTAATCAATTTAAGACCTGTACTAATTCTTTAACAATTTCAAGAAAAATTGCTATTTGCCAATAATATCCACACATTATTTGTTAATTTAGGATTTTTTAATAACAATTTAAAAATAAATAAATTATATGCTCATTAGCTCTTGCTCCTCATGTAATATCTAGGTGTAGAACAATAGTGAACAAAAAGGTAGTTTCTTATATAGATCCATATTGATACTTGAGATATATATCTTTCTTATAGTTTGATTCAATGCTTTTATATTAGTTGGAATATGATTTATATATATATATATAAGTTGACCTAAATATAGAGTATTGATTATGTAAAATGTGAATATTATTTGTTTGAGTTTTTTTTTTCCTATTTTTACACTAAGCATCCGCATTTTCATTTCTTGTACCAAGTCCTTTTTTTTTAGATTATGTAGCAAATTTTTTAATGAAAATATTAACTTTACAAGAACCATAAAGTAACATAATCATTGTAAAACTATGGAGACATTAAAAAGAAATTACAAAATATATGTATGATCATGATTTAGGGAAAAGATTAAAATAACATGAATAGAGATGATTAAGAAAGATATAACTACTTGTAATTTAAGTATGAACTTAGCCTTTGATATGGCAGAGCGGAGGAAGTAGATTCATGCCTAACCTCATAAATTTGGCCGAAAAGGCTTAGTTAAGTTTATTGTATACAATCATTATTTATTTCATACCCTATAAAATCCTATGCTCAAAATATATGAATCAAACCGATTATGTCATGCAAAAACTAATCATAGTAGTTAACTTAGAACATCAAATGTATTAGCTCTATGACAACATTATAAATTATTGTTTTTTTTTATCATTAAGCTTAGTAATTAAGGTATTATGCAATTTTAACAAATTAGCTCATTTTCAATGTTTTTTATCATTCTTGAGACAAGGTGCATCTTTTTCTTTTCTTTTCTTTTTTCTTTAAAATTTTATTAATGAAAACCAATATCTCAACTAATGACAATTAATAGAAATCTCATAATTTGTAGTTTTTTTGCTCCATGCCACACAAATGAAGAATATATATAGTTTTTGAACTAGTATCCAATTATTTATAAGTCTCATGTTCTTTAGGAACCCAAACATATGTAAAACAAAAGTAAAATGTTTGTTATCAAAGAAATAATCAAGGCTAAGCCCTTTTTTTTTATGGGAAAAGAAATTTTGCATAAATGAAATTAGGAAGCGAGAATGAACTACAACTTTTGCAGTCTATAAATTTGATAGAAACTACTTCACCCAAAAGCTATAGTTAATAGATCAAGGTCTAACAATGCATGTCAAGCTATCATTAACACTCTCCCACACATGTAGCCTTATCCCGACATAATAGAGAGGAAAAAGAAAAGACAAATATCAATTATGTAAATGAAGAATATACAAATGCCAACAATAAGACTTCAACGTACCCAAGACCTATTACACAACCAAGGCTCTGATACCATGTCAGAAACTACTTCATCTAAAAGCTATAGATCATAAGTGGAGGCCTAAGAATGTATATAAAGCTATCATAATAAAATCAACAAACCTTTTTAGACTATTGTAGTTTTGAGCTCACTAATAAATGTAAGAAAATGATTAATAAGTAAATGTAAGAAACTTTATTTATTGAAGTGTCGCAATTTTATAGGGGTAAATCTCTATACTTTGTCATGTTAAGTGTCTAATAATTAGATCTCTAAAGTCACTTGAGGTATATATTTTCCTCTGGCATCAATTTAAATACTTCGTTTTATTTCCTTATGACGAGTTTTAACTAATGATGTAAAATTTTAAAAATCAAAGCCTATACATATAGGTAATGTATGAGCTACTTCCTGATATATAAATCCATTCAAGTTTTATGTTGAAAAACTTGTGTTTTGTTTGTGATCAAAAAATTAAAATATAATTTAAAAAGTAAAAACTCAAAAAATAATATTTTATTATTTTTTGAAAACAACATGTTTTCTTTGTAAATTTCGGAAAACTGTTTTTGAGTTTTAACCAACCAAACACATTTTTTGTGTTTTCAAAATCTTGGATAAAAAAAACTATATTCGAATCATAAACTAAACGCAGCCCAAGAAACTAACCCTATAAGAACACACATCTCATTTTGGCTTGCAACTTAGCTCCTGCTAATTATTTGAATTATATATAAACCTGCAGACTATTAAGCAACTTAAAAAGTACACAATTTGATAGCTAGTCAATTTAGGAAATTAATTAAATGTGCTGATTTCTATATATTACACAATGCATGTACATAACCTTAATGATTTAGTGTTCAGTAAAAACGTATTTTGGAACTAGCCGCCCTATTCCTTGCAACTAAAACTAGAGTACAGTTCACATTCAAAATGCAGTTCTCTAAATTGTAGTTGTTCATTTTGGATTTTAATGCATTTAGAGAGACTAATTCTTCTTTTAAGTTTGAGAAATGGCCTTCATTATTTTTATTATTATTTTTTCCTATATAGCCTCTCTACATAATTACAGGTGACTTTTAATACCCATCAATTTCGTCAAAGATTACATCGTGATTCAATATAAGGAATTGAATTATAATGATGTAGATCAATTTTATATTTAATTAAGTGTTTAATATACAGTCGTTATATATATAGTCTTTTTTAAATATATATTAACAAAAATACTTTTCTTTTATTAAAATTTTCTTTTTAAAAAAATCTTTTGGTTTACTATATTTGACATAGTAAGGAATGACAACATACACTTTTTTTCATTTTCATTAATTTTTCACAAGAAATGTGTTTGTTGTTTTATATTAAGAGGTGGTTAGTTATCACTTAACTTCTAATTAAAGAGAAGCATTCTTCTGTAAAAGATAGTAAAGAAATAAAGAGAATTAGTACTAATAACTAATCTTTATATAGTAATCTCTACATCAGGCAAGGAGAGCAGCAAGTGTACCTATATATGCTGCTTATACGAAAAAAAAAGAAAAAAAAAAAAAAGAGAATAAAACAAAGGGCCTTTGCTTGTTGCAATATATATACATGACAGAAAAGTAAACTATATACCATACACAAATGTGTGCAAAAATAGTTCAGAAAACCCTAAACTATGTGACATATAATTTGAATTTGCAGATCTTTTCTATATACTAAATATATATCAGAGTACATAAACACCATTACGTAAGACATATAGGTAGTGTTATGATGAAATTAATTAAAGGAAAAAAAGAAATATACCTAGAGACATCATCCCACAAGGGTGCTTTCTGATTAGCATCCTTGAACTTGGAATCAAGTTGAGATCTGATCTCAAGAAGTGCCAGCGTCTCTTGTCTTGGCCATCTCATGTTCCCTCCTCCCATACAATTACTCATCTCCATCTCCATCATCTCCGAACCACACAACACACTAATACTAGTATTGCTACCAGCAGCGGCGGCGGCAGCAGTAGCAGTAACTTCTTGCCCATGATGAGGTAACTGATGATCTTGATTATATTGATGAAGATCACAACTACGATCGCGACCTCCCATCATCATCATCATCATGTTGGTCATGGTACTAGTGGCCTTGCCATCGTAGTACTGCTGTGGTGGTACAGGTGGTTGTGGGTCTTGATGCTCGGATATTAATGCCAGATTACGGTGGTGGCCGACGAGATCATGATGCAGTAGTAGTGAAGGAGGTGGTGGTGGTTGGTGGGTGGCCGGGAAATGTGAAGTTGCAGAGACCAACTGTAGGATTTCACTAAGAGTGTAGTGGTCTTCCTCGGCCGTTTCCTCCATTAATTTAATCAACAAAGAAAAAAAAGAAGAAGAAAAAGAAGGAAAAGAGAACAGTGTTTTCAGAGTGGAAAATCGAGAGAGAGAGGAGCAGTGGAGTGCAGAAGTAGTAGTAGTACTGATTCACAGTAGAAAAGGAAGCGGTAGACTCGGATCGTGTCGTCCACGAAAAGCTCGAATTTATGCACAGCAAAATGTACTGGGTCCCTTCTTTTTCAATCTCTCTCTCTCTCTCTCTCTCTCTCTCTATCTCTCTGCCTCCCAGTGTTAATTATCAGCCGTGAACAAGGCCCGCGCTGACAAAGAGAACTGCTAGATTGACATTTAAAATTTATATTATATATTAATTTTATACATTATTGATGATTTTGTATTATATATTCACATATGGATGTTAAAAATATATATTTTAGATGATGTATAAAAATAATGTATACAATGAATATATATTTTAAAAGACAATATAACATTACTCTAATAATTAATCCAAGGAATACTATTTATATACATTTTCAACACAGTGTCTACTAAATACATTAGATGTACAAAGAGGGGAGATTTTTAGTTTTGAAAAATGTTAAAGTGTATATTTTTAGTGTACATGATTACTTTTATAAATTATTGAATTGTCTCGAATCATGTATCAATACATGATACAAAAAAATCCTAATAATGTATAAAAGTTTTTTTTTTGTTTTTTGAAAGAATATAAAAGTAATTAATGTACACTATGCATGTACATTAATTAGTGTAATTAATGTATACTATGCATGTACAATATGTCAATGTAGCCCTACTATTGAATTATAAACCAAACAGGGAATTAGTACTATGATAGAAACATTACTTGCAATACATCGCTAGATTACCTCAAGTCATGTACAGGTGCATGATTGAATATTAGCCGACAGTACATTGATGAAAATGTTTATATGAATATTAATTATCTACAAGTATCATTTTAACATTTTTCAAAAAGAATAAAATAAAGAGTACAACAAAATTAAAATTAGCCAGCTTTACAAATAGATTTGCTCCTAATGTTGTTGATCGGAATTGAAAGTACTCTTTGGCACACTAGAGGTGCAAGTGATCACATCTTTAATTAGAAAGAAATGAAGATCAGCAAGTGTTTACTCACTATTTGATACAAACAAGTAAAAATTCAAAAAACGAACTTTTTATGTTGTTGGATGGTACAATAGATCCTCCCCCTCCCCCTCCCCTAACAAATATTATAGTATCAAGGCCTTTTGAAGTAAAACCTTAGACCTCCAATCATTCACAAATGCATGGTATTCACTCTTATTATTCCTCTCTAACTACAATTTAGTTTCTAATTGAAAAACTATTCACTCTCTTCTATCTATTATAAATAGAAGGTTCGAGGATTTGTTTTAAGCACTATAAAATTTAGGAAAAAGAATAGGAGATGTAAAAATGATGGAACAAGGCTAGAAAAAATGAGTTATAAGACCAAGGTAACAATAATACCTGCAATTGGTAACATTATGTTTTCTCTATTCTTTAATAATAATAGTCACGCCAACAAGGCATTGGTTCAATGGTTCAAGTGGTTGGTCTATTACATAAGGTTGGAGGTTCAAGGCTAGACTTCGGATGAGCAGATACCAGATTTTTAGATCAGATCTTATTAGTGTAAGTATTAGTCGGATCCTGCGTTGCTCGAATTTTTTACGAATGGGGCAAATATCAAGTTATACTTATTTCTTCTTAAAAAAATAATAGTCATTATGAATGTTTTTCCTGATTTTGGAGTTTTTAGTATGAGAGCCAAATCAAGTTTAGTACAAGAGCCCAATCATGTGAGCTTATATATAATTAGAGAGCCTAGCCTAATTACTCATGGAATGTGTATTGAGGTAGAGGAACACGTTTATAAACGTACACCCTTCCATTATTGACAGTTATTTGTAGCTACAGAGCCAGCTGACATTAATATTATAATTATAAACCAAAATTGATCTTTCTCCGTTAACATCATAATATGTATATGTGTGATTGGAACGAGATGACGGTACGTATATAAACATGGGTGTCTGTCTATAAAGATTGAAAAGAGCAATTTGATAGAGGGTCTAGATATAAAGTCAAATAATATTGACACACCTGAGAATTCATATATAATATTGCACGATGGGGGAGAAAAGAAGGTCACTGCTAGAGACAGATGGATCAGATGTCCGAAGGGTTTGATGAGAAGGCAAATGTAGAAGCTAAGCCCATTCGAAAATTCCTCTAAAAGGAGTAGTAGTAGATCATCGGCAACTGCGAGTTTGGTCAGCTTTGTTTGGTGTTATGTGTGGGTAGTCGTGCCACAATTTTGAAGCAGACCATCAGTTTGCTGGATACTCTTCCATTATTGACAGTTGTAAGAAGAAAAAGGTAATTAATAGTACCTACCCACTACCTTATCGCAGTGGATTTTTTTGGATGCCAAGACAAAAACTCAAGCTTTTCTTTCTTTCTTTATTATTATTATTTGAAGAAAAAAATTAATATCATTTGATTAAACTAGAAGAATATATATATATATAAAGATATTATATAATATATATAAATCTCTAAAATATTTAATAGAGTTAGATGTAAGTATTAAAAAATAACGTTGACACTCAACATATATAAAATATTTAATTTTAAATTCATCATGTTTGATTTCTTTTTCTGTTAGATTTAAAGGTGGGTTTGAGTAAAGATAAAGAAATGACTACATATATACATGAGACAATGGCATATGGACAAGAGGGAAATCTCTCAAGTGGTACATGGAATGTAAACTATATATGTAAACCCACTTGTAGCAATTGTAATGGTTTGTTTTTTACACTTGCACATACCTTTTCAAATGAACCAACATAACTGTTCATTAAAGGTACATAAAAGCTATATGTGCAATCATTTATGATGTCTATTCAATAAAAGGTTAGAATCCCTTAATAAATGACACATATATATCATTAATATAAAAAAAAACATTTGAAAAAAACGGGTGTTTTTGCTAGCAATTAGCATCTCGTAAAGTTTTTTCTAAAGTATTTTTGATCAAAAATAATTTTAGAACTTTTGACAACATCGTTTTTGGTCAAGCTACAATTGAAAAAAATAATTTTTTTTTCTATAGAAATAAATAAAATTAATTTTTTCAAAAAACACTTTCCCTCAAAACATGCACGTTTTTTAAAAAAATACTTTTACAAAAACATAAACTATACCAAAGAAGGCCATAATATATAATAGTCTAAAATTACCATATGCCTTTATTATTGTACCCTTTATCAATTGAAGTCTCCCTTACTTTCCATCCTTAGTAAAAAAAAAAAAAAAGTAAAAAACAAAAAGGGGAAAAATAAAACTCTCTAGTAAACTCTCGTACTGTCGATAATAAATTAATACTTAATTAATGTATATACTAAAGTATACATATAAAATATATTATTATTAAACATTATTAAATTATCTTGAATTGACATATAAATAATATATTGGGTAATGTATACTTTAAATATATATATTAAATGTCAATATATCATTAGTCTTAATTTAAAAATATTATGTTGTGTCTTTATATATTCATTCCACAATTTTCGCCACACAATTTTTTAAAAAAATGGATTAATAAGAAATATCAATTAAAACTAGCTTAAATATATATATCTACATTGAGATTAAAGTTTTTTTTTTTTTATTTCGTTGTGCTTGTAGTATCAGTTGCTGCGAGTCATACAATATATGGGTACGTGCACGTAGCATATCAATTAATTTGTCTTCTTTGACTCAAAAAAAGTAAATGAATATATATATTTTTTTTTAATAAAAAAGTAACATAAAAAGATGAAAAGCTTTTTTCTTTTTCTTCTTCTGGGGGGCCGTACGTCGTCCTCGTTTGCTTTTGAATAATTTTTGTTTTGGTATTCCAGCTAGGTAGCCGTATATAGCTGGTGCACGCGCGTTGCTCTCCAATAATCTCAATCCAATCCCTCCTCATCCATTTCAACCGACAACTCCACTTTAACATTCATTAACAATTATCATACCATCAGATTCCTCTCAAATTAAACTCAAACATGGAAAATTATTTTTCTACTCATCTCTTTCTTGCTATATATATATATAGCTGTTATTATTAATCAAAAATCAAAATGGATGCCTTAGCCTTACACTCTTTCGTATATTTATTATTTAACTCAATTCAATTTAACTAAGGTCCTCTTTGATTGATAATCATGATAAAGACTAGCTAGCTTACTTACACTACTGACTATTTCTTAGGGCAAAGCCTAATGAGGGAAAGAGTCGCTTAATGGGTTATAGTTGTAGGCATATTACTTGGTTCACAGTAAGAGATTTTTCCTCGCGCAAAGGCCACGCATACGCCTCGCCTGATAAAAAAAAAACTTGATATTTGTCTCTATGATTCTTGAGTACTACATGCTCTAATTATATGGCCATCTTGTTTGATGGATTTCTTAATTTCTTTGATGTCTTCGTTCCTAAGTTTATCTTTTAATATTTTTACCTCATTTTATCTTAACATACATACATATATATATATATATATATATATATATATATATATATATATATATATATATATATATATATATATATATATTATTGTTACACTTTGTGCAACAATCTAGCATTCGTAGCCTAAAAGTGGTTTTATAAAATTTTGCTTTTGATTGGGTAAGCCAAAGAAAATGCGTAATTTTCTTTTTTTTGTTTTACTTTACTTTTAATTTTCTTTATATCAATATTAACTCGAAGTGTGAAAGACTTTGACTAAGGCAGAGGACTGAAGTTCGATTCCTAAATTTACGAGATTAATTCTTTAATTTATCTGGACCGATGCGTGATGAGAATGTATAGGTCTAAGTAGATTAGTCTAGCATCTGACATTAAATGTATGAAGTTGGGATACCACTGTCTCAAAAAAACGATTCGAAAAATTTGTTCTTACAAAAATTTAGTTTGACTTGAACTATTGGAGGGTTTGTTAACGTTCATTTGCTTTTATTTGATTTTCTTCAGCTTAAAATGTACTAAACTATCTTCTAATATGTCTATTTATTAGATTCAATATTAAATACGTATGATATTTACATTTTAAATATAATAATAAAGAAAAGTCTATATTTCTGGAACAGTGGCCGCCGACCAACCTACAGCTTGTGTTTAATTTTATTAAAAACATGTACATGAAGATGCATGCAAGGTTAATAAATTAAGTAGACCCCGAAGGAATAAAACAAAGAAATTGAGGTAGAAGCTTTTTGTGCATGCATTATGACGGAGGAGGTTTTGGTTAGTGGTTGGAAGATGTGGACACTAATTAACACTTTCCACGTATATATATATATATATATAAAGTCACTAATATATTGGATGCATGCATCTTTTTTGTGAATAATCATATGTACATAGAAGATTGGTTCAAGTACAAGAACTCGTCACCAATTTAAGTTTGTCATCATCTATTTATATTAAAAGATGTGATTGCTCTTATAAATTTTTGAATTTAAAAGAATTAGTCTCGTCTTAAAAAAAAAAAAAAAAGATATCTGTCGAGTGTCAAAAGATTAATACCAAAAAAAAAATGGTTTTATATATCTAAATATGTTTTATTTTATATATATATGGCAGGAGTAATGAAACTCTTCATTGACCCAATTGCTAAGCGATGTCAATCAATCATATCCCAGTTACTTAGCTATAAATATTCACACAAAGGTTATATAAATAATATTAATTGTTAGCAAATGATTTATTAGGTCATCTGATCTAATTAAGCTTTTGCTCATAGACTTAATGAGATGAGTAGGAAGTAGATGTGTTGAATTACTTTTATAACTAACTGTATTTAGTACGCCTTGAAATATTAGAACTCAAGTGCATTCTTTCAATCATAAGAAAGTTATACAATACACACGTAACCTTATAAATAAATGGATGTAAAATTTTTTTTTAAGGTCTTTATTTTATTTTATTATTATTATGTAAAATTTTTTTTAAGGACTTACGTTTTCACCAATTCCTTTGAAACACACTCAATGATGCCATTAGCTAAAAAGTGGTAGAAGGTGACTTGAACTTGAGACTTTCAAAGTAGGTGCGCTTACGCATAACTATTGAACCAACCTACTATTAGTTGTTCAAGGTTTTTATTTTAATTAATATTGTTCATATTTTTACTTTTATTTCATATTTACACTTATACATGATGTATGGGTGTCAAGCAGCTAAGGGGTGGAATCACATCTTTCATTCATAGGGTTGTCAGGGACCCGTTCTTTCTCCATCTTTTCATTATATTTATTTTTTATTTTTCAACAATATAAATCTACCTTTGTCGTGTTTCTTATAAATAAAAAATAAAAAATAAAAAAAAATTAATTGATGTCTGGGCGTAATTAATTATCCCATTTTTATAAAGTCAGATATAAAGAGATGTGTCCGACCTAATACGATTGGACAATATATTTTTTAGTTTCTTTTTTATTTTTATTTTTTGTTCGGCTTATTAAGGTCTGACAGATTTCATATTTTCTATCCACAAAAGGTCGGACACATCCAATACAGGGATCATTTTTTTTAAAATTGCGTAACCCAATTTTGTCTCTTTTTCTCTTTAATTTTGGGTATGTTTTTATAAAAAAAATACTTTAAAAAGATGAAAATTAAAGAAATATATATTTTTTATTTAAAAAATACAAGAAAATGACAAAATTGAAGATTGAGATAAGTTAAAAAATTGAAGGGTTGAAGAATTTAAAAAAGAGAGTAGGTGAGTAAAAAGAGAGGTGAGAAGATTTAAGAAATTTAATACTTATTCTTTTTTATAATTTTACATTAAATTTTTTTTATATTTTTAATTTCTAAATGAGATAAGTGAAAAGATAATAGCCAGATCCTTACATGAATTACCATTTTTACATGAGCTCCCTAAAAAGAAATTATCTTTGGTTGGGCCTTGTACCCTTGTTTGGTGGGCATTACTCTCAAGGTCTAGTATGGCTCCACGTACGCGCTCCATTTTCTGAGAGATTCTTGGTCCTATTTAAGTCTGTAGGCCCTTTGGTCCCATTTGTCAGCTGTGGGGATTTGACCCGTTTCGCAAGGTCTCTCCTAATTAGTCTTGTTTACGCCCAATGTCTAGGTATTATCTCTTCCTCTTTTAGAAAAATATACTTAAGTTTATGTTAAAGGCTCTGTTTGGGAGCACGGAAAGAGCCACATTCCAGCAAATAATTTCTGTAAACGCAATCTTTAAGTGTTTGGCATGTGTCCATTTGTGCTTTAAATGTAATTTTTAAAAGTTTTTTTGATTGCATTTGAAGAAAAATGCTTTTGGGGTAGAAAGGCAACGCAAACAAGACCAAAATAATGATGAATGAATATAAGAAATACTAGGGTCCATTTTGCTACCCATAACCCTTCAATGCCCTTCACATAGAGAATAATGAAACATGAAGGACAATATTGGTGTTTGAGTTGGACCCATGTGATGATATTAACTATTTCTTGTTGGGTATTAATTATGTTAACTGTTCTTAGATCCAACCAATAATAATGTGAGCATATGCATACTGGTGAGTGATTCATGACTTCAAGCAAGTGAAAATGACGTACATGGAAAGATCACTAGTAATGCTAATTAGTGTACACTCACCTCGAGAGGTTAACCGGTTGTCGTGAGAAGTTTAAATCATATGCTTTGAATGAAAGAAAGGTTTACCTACGTTCACAAAATACTAACGCAGAATACAAAAGAAGGCACAACCTATACAAAGGTCTAATTAAAAGTACCCTCAAATCCATTAATAGGGCTTATATGTAAAATGCAAAGCTCTTTCTAACGCGTCAGCAAAGAGGGCCAAAGTCAATTTGTATACAGTATACCTATAGCCTGTAGAGATGCGCAAAACCTGATTAAGATCGATTCGGTTTTTACCAAAATCCGAAATCGAACAGAAGCTAGTTAGGTTCGATTCAGTTTGGGTTGATCAGGTTACATACGTCAATTTTACAATTATAAATTTTAAAATTAATATTATTTTACCTTTTTAAAATACATTCACTTTTTCTAAGAATATAATAAAATATATTATTATATTTAATAATGTTGATGTAAAATTTGACCAACACCAAGTTGATGAACACGTGTAGAAGATAATCGTATTTGAAAGTATGAACTCTCTGATTCTAGCGAGGGTTTATCAGCCAAATCTGAGAAGAAAAGGAAAAACAGTATGACTATCGTAAGGAATATCGATGTGGTTTCGGCCAAAGACCCTTCGATGCCTAAGTTAGAGCTTGTTTAAGAATAAAGCAATAACTTTTGTAAAAAATGGTTCGTACCTTGTAGTGAGGGTGATAGGTCTTATTTATAGAGGAATTCTTCTGGCCGAAATGACTAGTTGTCCAGTAGACATGGTGCCACGTGTCGTTTCGTCATTGGTTAAGATGAGCTGGACGAGCTCATCTATTCCGAGTTAGTCTTGGAGAAGGAGTCTCAACCTTTCCTGAATAATCCTTATATTTTGGGTTCTTCTTAGAGTAGGAATCTTATCTCATCTTGGGCGATATCTGTTCTTCTTAGAGTAGGAATCTTATCTCATGTTGGGCAATATCTGTTTTCCAGATTTGTCTCGGAGGATGAGTCCTACCTTGTCTTTATGTCAAAATCTGTGTTTGAGAATACAACTACCTCGAATTCATCAGGATATGGCGTGTCAAGAAGGAATCCGTAATATGATCTGTTTCATCAAAGATGACCAACTCGGACACAAGTCGAGCTGTTGTTTTAACTGGAATAATAATCAGCTCAGATCAACTCAGTTGGACTGAGCTATCGCTATCAGCGCACTTTCGGGTTTATCGTCTGTATGATCTCTCCAGGTCGGCTTGGTCACGTTCATGGTCGAGTGCAACCCGATCTGACCATGCCGATCTAGCGGTTGAGACTTAAGCGACTTTTTCCTCGTCACTTCGTCACCTCGGCTCGTCGATCGCAATGTGTGGTTAACACATCTCGAAAAGCCAACTCAGCTTCTTTCCTGAAGTCTAGGTCATCTCGGATCCTAGCTGACCATCCAACAAATAACAATGACGATTTTTTTCCCACGATTCAAATCATTAGGGTTATAGAAGAATTGACCATATCACCCTTCTTTTTCAGTTTGGTTTGTGTTAATTTCGATTTTCTAATGCGTAAAATAGAACCGATCAATTTTTTAAAATCCAAAACTGAAAACCAAATTGAATTATGAAAAAACCAAACCGATTATATTAATTTGGTTCGATTTTTTGATTTGTTGCTCCTGATTAACAACCCTAATAGTCTGCAAAGGAAAGAAAAAAAAACTAAGAAAATTTTTGATTAATTATTTTTATGAATGGTAATGTGGGAAAGTTTTGTTAATATTAATGTTTGATCTAACGCCAGAAATTAATTTAATTAAAGGAGAAAGAAAGAGAACTACATAAATATATAATTCTCTTTTTATTTTCTATTATTATATATGATTTTTGTATTCATCTGACTATGTAAGTATATTATTACACGGTGTTAAGTAGTACTACAGGTATATGTCTCGATCTGAGAGTAAAATCTTTCTCGATCTGAGAGTACTCCTGTTCGATGAGTTATAAACTTCACATGGTGGTGAAACCTAAACGCCTGGAGTAGTACTACATGCATGTGAACGGTCATAAATTCTTCTCAATTGTAGACAGCACTCCTTATTTATTTATCACAACCGAATGCCCTGATATAATTAATTGGTGTAAGCTCTTCCTATCCCTACATTTTCCATATTTAAAATATAAAATGTTTAAGTGAGCCTTTTCAAACACAATAATGATTCTATAATAAGTATATATATACTTCCCAACTATATTTATCGACTAATAGAGGAAAAAAAGAATATTATTAAATATTAATTAATATTAGATGACATTTTACCACTTTAGGTTATACAAGAAATGATGATAATCAAGGGAGGTTGACAGCACCTTGAAATTGACAATGCTAATTAATTTTTGTAGGTCCATCAAAGCTGTGACCAGACCAAAAGCTCAAAGCTATAAGCCTATAACACTGAACTCACGAGTTGACTCGGGCAACCATCCCATCCATACGAGCATTTAACACACACAGAACATACCGGTAGAGACACCACTCAGCTTTAAATGAATTCACAACCTCATTATCTCTTAATTTCTTCTTCTTCTTCTTCTTCTTCTTATAATTTCTCCACTCACTCTTCCATCTCTCTGCAGCTACGTAGCTTTCATGGCTTCTTCAATATACTCATCATTCCAAACTTCCCTTGAATCATACCACCATCTCTTCTTCACAACATCAGCTCTTCTCCTCTCAGCTTTCTTATTCTTACTATCGCGTAAAATTAAGCCTTCCAAGCCCTTAAACCTCCCTCCCGGACCTCCGGCATGGCCTATCGTCGGCAACCTCTTTCAAGTGTCCCGCTCCGGCAAGCCCTTTTTCCAGTACGTTCACGAGCTCCGGCCAATTTTTGGCCCGATCATGACGTTAAAGATGGGTACTCGAACCATGATCATCCTCAGCAATGCCGAGTTAGCCCATGAAGCCCTTATCGAAAAGGGTCAGGTCTTCGCGAGCCGGCCCGCCGAGACCCCGACCCGCGGCATCTTCAGCTGCGACAAGTTTACCGTCAACGCTGCCACCTACGGCCCTTACTGGCGCTCTCTCCGGCGAAACATGGTCCAAGGAATGCTTAGCTCGACCCGGTTGAGAGGCTTTCGCAACATACGCCAATCCGCCATGGACAAACTCGTCGACCGGCTCCGGCAAGAAGCCGAAGCCAACGACGGCGCCGTTTGGGTCCTCAAGAACGTCCGCTTCGCCGTGTTTCGCATCCTCGTTTCGATGTGTTTCGGGTTGGAATTGGACAACGAGACGATACAGAAGATCGACGAGATGATGAAGACGGTACTGATCACAATTAGCCCTAGACTAGATGATTTTCTCCCCATGTTAAGCCCTTTTTTCTCCAAGCAACGAAAACGGGTCATTCAGGTCCGAGAAGAACAGATGAAACTGTTGGTTCCATTGATCCATAAGCGAAGATCCGTGGTCCAGAATCCGGGTCGACCCGACCCGAATGTAAAGGCTTCGTCGTTCTCTTATCTCGACTCCCTTTTTGACCTGAAGATCGAAGGCCGGTCATCGGCTCCGACCGACGCAGAGCTCGTCACCCTATGCTCCGAGCTTCTCAATGGCGGGACGGACACGACGGCGACCGGGCTCGAGTGGGCCATAGCCCGGCTCATCGACGACCCGAAAGCCCAATCGAGACTCTACGAAGAGATCAAATTGACAACCGGTGATCGGAAAGTGGACGAGTCGGACGTCGACAAGATGGAGTACCTTAACGCCTTCGTCAAGGAGTTATTACGAAAACATCCTCCGACGAACTTCTCCCTCACACACGCGGCGATCGAACCCGCTACGTTGGGCGGGTACGACGTGCCGATAGGGGCAAATGTAGAAATCTACTACTCACCGATATCGGAGGACCCGAAACTGTGGCCCGACCCGGGAAAGTTCAACCCGGATAGGTTTTTATCGGGTAAAGAGGAGGCTGATATAACAGGTGTGAGGGGGATAAAGATGATACCGTTCGGAGCGGGTCGTCGGATCTGCCCGGGTTTGAGCATGGCCATGTTGCACGTGAGCTTGTTGATAGCGAGGATGGTGCAAGAGTTCGAGTGGAGCGCATTGCCATCGGTGCACAAGTTAGACTTCAGCGAGAAGCAAGAGTTCACAATAGTGATGAAGAATACGTTGAGAGCAGTGGTGAAGCCAAGGGACATGAATGGTAACTAATGAGATGTTATGGGGGTATATTTGGAATATCCGTTGCTTACATGTTGGTGAGAGGTTTGAATATATAAACTGGTTTGATATAAATTAATATCAATATAAAAGTCTAAATAGTGGTTCAGTAAATTAAATTAAGTGTCCTATTAATTGGAGAATTTAAACAGGGCTGGGTAGCTAGAGCTTGCTGGCATGCATCTCACCTACTTGATATATCACTGGAGCTTGAGATATAAAGTTCATCATGTGCCCACTGTTATAGTGATTGAGACCCACTACCTTTTTGTATCACTTTTTATTAGTTTTTTACCTTACTAGAAATATTAATGTATTTCCTTTAATTTAGTATGTGATCTTAGGGAGATATGTTTATTATCATTTTTTTTTTTCTAATAACATGGTGTTAATTTTGTGTGCATATTTGGACCACCACTTATTTTTCTTGATTACTATTCTTGTCTTTCTTTATTGTAAATCTAGTCTACATTATATCTTGCATCCAACATCTAAGGAATGTCAATTATTGTTATGTTCATTTGATATATATATATATATATTTATAATTAAACTTTATTTCTCACCTATTAACTAAGAAGGAGGTGGGGGGATATTTTTCTCATCCCTTTTTCTATATATATATATATATATATATATATATATATATATATATATATATATATATATATATATATATATATATATATATTCGAGAAGAAACAAGTATAACTCATACCGACCCAATAAAAAATTTGAGTCACGCAGAATTCGACTAATATTCATATCAACAAGACCCGACCCGCAACCCCTCAAAGCTGGCCTACAGTTAGTCAAAACAAAATCGTTGAGAATATATTTTATAAATTTTTCTACGTGCCTAAACAAACAATAATATTGAGAAAGTTTTCTCAAAAAGATTTTTTTTCTCAAGAAACAACTATTTTTTCAAGGAAAATTATCATGTACTGATCCCATAGACGTAAGGAACATACATGGATTCAGATAACTAATTAATGGGGAATCACAGACCCGTTTGTTAGCTTTTGTATCTTAAACCGAGTACAGTCATAAGATATTTTAAAAACGACTTGGTACATTGACAAACGGGTACCTACTTATATATTATCAATAAAAAATATAAATTATTATTAATAATTAGGTTGATTGCTTGTGTTACCATTTTCCCTTTTTATCATTTTTTCAAAAACTTTTGATTTATACCCTTTAAAAACAAAATCAGATTACTTTGGACAAACGTGTATAATGAGTTTATAATAAAGCGTGTCACTTTGTATAAGAAAACGAGAGGAGCTAATTGTGTAGTTATACCAATCAATGGGAGTCATACAAAAGAGTTCTTCTTTAGTTCCTTAATTTGACTGTAAAATTGACCATGCACAGTCAACGACTCCTCGCAGTCACGTATTTGACCTTGTATTTTTCAGAAAAAATAAATAAAATAAAAATGACCTTGATATAAAAAAGGAATGAAATTAATAAATGTATGAAAGGTATTTCATAAACAACGACTTTTTGAGGATTGAATATTATTTAAGTGCATGAAAAAGAGTGATGTTACATATATCAATACTGCAGCTCCCACGCCTATTTATTATTTTAGATGAAACAATATTTGGTATTACACTAATAATACTAGTCACATCATGATTGTAACGATTGTTGCATGCTTTGTTTATGTTAAAGGTTCACAAAGAAAAAAATAAAATATAAAATAATTAGACACAAAGAAATTATGTAGTTCAGGGTTAAGCTTACCTTCATGCAAAGAAAAAAAGATTTTCTTATTTCATGATATGAATGAGAACACAAGTACAGTGTATATATATATATATATATATATATATATATATAGGTATAATAGAGTGATCAAATTAGTAATTCTCGATTATGAAAAAATTACAAAGTAATAATTGTATTATTTCTGAAAATAGAAAAATACTGTAATTGTAATTAATTAAATCAACTCACGATATGAATATGTCTTACAGAAGTTGGAAAGAGTTGTCGGTGTTAGATGTTCTGATATGCGTTATCAAAATAATTGAGAAACATAGAAATATTAGCTAAGTAGAGGTTAATGAAGGATTAAAAGGAGAACCTTAGACCCATTTACTTTGCGATTTAGATATAGAAATTGTATCCTTAAGTTGAAAACATTAAAATAATTTTTTAGGATAAGTTGCTCAGAACAACTATGACATGAATCTTATAGTTAAATCTTATTTAGTTGAAAAAAAAACTTAATTGAGTTAAGTATAATACTTTACTCAGGAAATATACTATTTTTAAAAAATAATAAAAATAACTTTTTTTAATTTTTATTTTTAAATTGTATTCCTATTTTCACATCAAGACATAAATGCAACTTATAATACTGATCTATAGAGTCCCAAATAAAGAATATTGTCAATATATTATGTAATTTTATGACTTTAATGATAATTAAGATACTTAGGATGCACAAGCACAACATCATTTTAGACAAGGAGCTAGAATAAGTGACAAGTATGCTTTTTCTCAAAATAAAATAAAATAAGCCCAATGTGACGTAGCCCAACCTGACCAGTCCAACCCGACAAATGATTGGCCCACTTATATAGCCCGCTTCCAAGGTCCATTGACCAAGTTCTAAGGTCTTTACGTCGTTGAATCACTTAACTTTTTCTTTTTAAATTTAGCCCTTGTTTCTTTTTTTACACTTTTATGTTGTAAAAAAAAAAAATTAAATGAACATAATCAATAATACTAAAAATTTTCTCACCTTTATAAATAAAAAAATAAAAAGGTTGAAAAAAAAAATTTCAAAAAAATATTAACAATCAAATGTAAAACTTTTCTATTTTCTTAAGAAAATCTTTTATTTTCTCAACAATTCTTAGTTCTTTAGATTTTAATTAAGGGTTCTTCATACTTTACTTTTTTTTTTTTTTTTGTCAAGTATCAACCGAACTTAAAATGATAATACAACTCTTAGGGTAGTTTACTTTTAAATTCAAAAATAAATTTCTATTAGATTTAAGACCTGTAATACAGATTTTATTACATGTAATATACCAAATCATTGAATTAAGTGCTCAACCTTTTTTTTTTTTTTAATTCTTTTCAAAAACTATCCAAATCTTAAAAAGGTTCTAATGTAGTAGAAGCATAATTTTAATCAATGAATTCAAGAGAAAATCAAAAAAATAAAGAACTAGAAACTAAAATTTACGATAAAAAAAATGATAATTGATAATTGAATTGATTATATGTATAACTTTTGTAAATAGAGTTTTTTCTATAAATAATTCCAAACTTAAAAATTTTAAAAAAAGTTTCTTATCTTTCTAAAAAAAAAAGAAGTTTTTAAGCTATTTATAATATAATAGCAACTTTCTAATATTATTATAATTTTATTTAAATACTTTTTAATTATATTAAATAACAGAATGAATTTAAAAACCCTTTAAAACTACCACCAAAATACAATATTGTCAAAATAGAAACTTTTCTAAATATTATTCTATTTCTTACATAATTTTTTTATTTTTTTAAAATATGGATAAC
Organism: Paratinospora sagittata; assembly: GCA_035771175.1. Classification (NCBI taxonomy): domain Eukaryota; kingdom Viridiplantae; phylum Streptophyta; class Magnoliopsida; order Ranunculales; family Menispermaceae; genus Paratinospora; species Paratinospora sagittata. Next base: position 32,408,762 of record CM069597.1, on the reverse strand, counting down.
ATAACTGTTAATTCTAGAAGGAATTAAAAAGCTGGAACAAGATGCTCAAGTTGCATTGCCTTGAGAGCTGCCCCACTTATATTGCGCCACCACTCTAAAAAAGACGCTAAATGTGACACGTGTTCCAAGCCCATCTCGAAGTGAGACAACGAAGTATACGGTGTCGAGCACACGGCAAATCGAAGTAAATCTGGGAAAGGTCGAACACGTGCCTGTTATAATCCACTTGGTTGTTTTTTGCTACGGTTGGCAGTTGGTATGGTCAACAGTCGTGGCTTCACCATATACTGCCACCTGGACTATAGAACAATCCCCGATCGTCTTCATCATTTTAACGTAAGCAAAGGTCGAAGATATGTACAAGAAATGGGCCCACAAATTCTCAGTCGACATGCAACCTTCACAGCGCTTCTAAATTTAATATAAATGAAGAAATGGTTTCAGACTGTGTGAGCGCTTCCTTTTAGTTTGTTTTTTATTCCACATTTATAGTGTTTATATTACCTAGAATTAGAAACACAACAAGTTATTTTTCCATTATCCAATTAAGTATTCTTTTGAATAAGATTTTTCCTTTATTAATTCAAGATGAAATTATTTTTTTCTTCTTAGTCATAATTGAGAACTATAGAGCAAATTCATTGTATTATATATATATATATATATATATATATATACATATTCATTATATTAGAAAAGAAAATTAATATTGAAAACTATTACATTGAGAAATTTTTTTTAAAATAAAAAAATGAAAATATCATAAAATTGAAAAATTAATGTTATAAGAAGAACATTGCTGTCTACAAAATTATAAAATGTATTCTAATCCACTCTTCGCAATTCAAGACAAAATTAAAATATCTATCAATGAATAAATAAATATTAAGTATATATTTCATATATATTTGATTACGTTTGAGCTGAAACTACTTTTGACATTCCTTCTTATTTCATCTACAATTTGAGTACTAATACAGTACTAGCTCTGACATCATGTCACCCTAATAATATATGTGCACAAATTAATTCTAACCTAAAATTCTAATTTCTAAATACCACAATTAATTTACTATACATCCAAGTAATTAACAGGATGTTTTAACACATAAAAAAATATTAATATATGATGTATAAGTACCTAAACTTCATTAATTGTGTAATAGTATTTAGACAGTGTTTGGTTAGATATTCAAAAATAATTTTTTTTGTTCTCAGGATACCTACAATTAAAAAATTTTAGAAATGACATTTTGTTTATGATAGTAGATTAAACAAATATTTTTTAAAAACTATTCTACAAAATATATTCTTTATTGTTTTCTTTTTTTTTTTACTATTTAAAAATTGAAAATAATTTTTAAATTATAAACCAATTAAACACAGCCTTAGTTATGGTAAAAAGGTCAAAAAAAAAAAAAGATTAGTCATTCCACAAAGACACATCCACGTGGCGATCCACGTCATTCTAATAAAACTCATTCCGCATGGACAAGGGCTCTATAAGCAGTCCTTCTGCCATGCTATCTAGCAACCCTGGCATATTAAACACTTCTTCTTCATCTAAGAACAACGGAAAACAAATATCTGGGCTTTCGCCATGTGACATTCCCACAGTCATCGAATCCACCGATGACGTGGAAGGGCGAAATGCTTCAGCTGCCTCAACAGCTGCCACTTGTATATCCCTCGGAGACGATGACTTGGCTACTGGCAACACCCAAGCCGAGTCCTTAAAATTCAGCTGCGCTGCCTTGCCCCGCAGCGCCAACGTTGCCACGTCATACGCTCTCGCTGCCATCTCCGGTGTCGGAAACGTGTCGAGCCAGATCCTCGATTGCTTGTTCGGCTCGCGCACTTCGCAGACCCATTTTCCTCCTTCGCCTCGCTGTCGAACCCCCCGGTACACCGAATGCCTCGTTTCCTGGAATTTCTTCCGACCAGCCTTTCGCTTCTGCGTCGCTGGTTGCGTCGGAGAGGCAACGTCAGTAGTACTAGTTTGAAATTCAGTCGAGGAAGAAGATTGTGGAGAGTAATTGCATTCCGAGTTCATGGTATAATAGTGAAACATATATATATATATATATATATATATATGATGAGTTGGAAAATTGTATGTAACAAATTAAGGAGAATGATCAGTAAGAGGTGGGTCTTATTATGTATGTTTATTTTTTTAAAGCTTTTTATGATAAGTGCGAGAGGTTCTTATTTATATAAGGAAGGGCCGCGTATCATACAGCGAGAACCACACGGTAATGGAGAAAGGAGGCAGGAACACATGTTAAGTGACGCAGCTGATTGGATGGACCCCGCGACAGCAAAGGGTTGAGTTATGGACGCTTCTTTGTTAAGTTACTGTTCAGCGAGGTCACGTGATAAACCTTGTGGGCCGATGGTTTTTAGTTTAGTTATTTCCCTTTTCGTAAAAGAGTAATGTGAGGGTGTGTAATATTTAAAACGTAAATTCACGCCCTTGATGTAGATAAAATAATAGATATTATTATTTATATTTCATTTATTTAAATATAGTAGAAATTGTTTCTAATTATTATATTTAAGTAAGATTTAATTACTTATTTCAATAGAATTCTAATCATTTTATTTTAGTTTCTAAATTGTAATAGGATATAGATTAGGTATTTTAGATTTCTATAAACAATAGGGTATTATTTAAGATTATTTACATGGATTTAAAATTTTGAAAGATGCAAATTTTGTTTAAAAGTTAACCTCTATAAAAGGTAAATGTAACTTGAAATTGACCAAATATTAAGCCCAAGTCCAACCCGATTAATCGACCCAACCCAAATTAAATCTGAACTGTTTGGGTTAGATTCAAATTTACAAATTCGAACTGTTTGGGTTGGATTAGGTTTTGGCCTCAAACCGACCCAACCTATGTACACCCTTAGTCGAGGTTTGAGTCGCAACAGGCGACAATTTATCAAATACGTGTGGTCGGGCACTTGCAAAGCATAAAAGGCTCTCAGGCGTAGGTCCTGTGAGAGGAAGTAATGCGTTAAACCCCAAGTCAAGAACTTATCGAACTCGATTCATCGAAACGCTTGTGTGGCAGGTGGCAAAGGGTTTATATTTATATTCTTCCTTGATATATATTATTGTTGGATAACTTTTAAGTTGAGTTGGTTTTAACAATCTACCTAATTAAATTAATAAATTTTATAGCCATGCGTTGGACCGTCAACCCAACACGCCATGAGCTGATCGAGCTGACATACAGGTCCATTTAGATGCTGAGCTGGCAATGCCTGGATCAAATAAGCAACATCCCAGTCCGACGACCAAAAAGAGCGGTAAATACTAAATGACAGTAGCTCGGCCTGACCGAGCTATCGTCCCAATGCGTATCCCAAACACGATGAATGAAAAGTCGGATCATCCAAAGAACGACAGTTCAGCCCACGCCGATCTAGTCAAGAAGAAATTCGATGTAAACTTTTAAAATATTCGATCACTGATAATTCGAGTGTCAGATACTTCAGTTTAATAAGAAAACGACGCCAAAGCCGATCTCCATTGTAAATGTTTCCTGGTACAACACAAAGAGGATCCAGAGATATTCAAGATAAAAACGTACACGACAGTTATGACAAATCTGGGATAAACTACAATCCGCAGCTTGGGATGAGACCTACTTCATCTGGGATGGGAAAACCTATAATCCCAGAGTAGATGAGCTTGACAACTCATTATGCCTACTATCATCTAATCCGTAATCGACACGTGACACATGCCTATAAATAATCAAATGCAAAACTTTTTTATTTTCTTAAGAAAATCTTTTATTTTCTCAACAATTCTTAGTTCTTTAGTTCTTAATTAAGGGTTCTTCATACTTAACTTTTTTTTTTTTTTCAAGTCTGAACTGAACTTAAAATGATAATACAACTCTTAGGGTAGTTTACTTTTAAATTCAAAAATAAATTACTATTAGACTTAAGACATGTAATACAGATTTAATTACATGTAATATACCAAATCATTGAATTAAGTGCTCAACCTTTTTTTTTTTAAATTATTTTCAAAAACTGTCCAAATCTTAAAAAGGTTCTAATGTAGCGGAAGCTTAATTTTAATCAATGAATTCAATAGAAAATCAAAAAAATAAAGAACTAGAAACTAAAATTTATGATCAAAGAAAATGATAATTGATAATTGAATTGATTATATGTATAATTTTCATAATTAGAGTTTTTTATATAAATAACTTCAAACTTAAAAATTTCTTAAAAAATTTCTTAAAAAATTTGAAAAAAATTTTTAAGCTATTTAAACATTTTTATATAAATAACTTTCTAATATTATTATGACTCTATTTAAACATTTTTTAGTTACATTAAATAACATAATGAATTTAAAAACCTTTTAAAACTACCACCAAAATACAATATTGTCAAAATAGAAACTTTTCTAAATATTATTCTATTTCTTACATAAAAAAAATTTAAGAAAAAATATGGATAACCTAACTGTTAATTGTAGTAGGAATAAAAAAGCTGGAACAAGATGCTAGATGCTCAAGTTGCATGCCTTGAGAGCTGCCCCACTTGTATTGCGCCACCACTCTAAAAAGACGCTAAATGTGACACGTGTTCAAAGCCCATCTCGAAGTGAGACAACGAAGTATACGGTGTCGAGCACACGGCAAATCGAAGTAAATCTGGGAAAGGTCGAACACGTGCCTGTTATAATCCACTTGGTTGTTTTTTGCTACAGTTGGCAGTTGGTATGGTCAACAGTCGTGGCTTCACCATATACTGCCACCTGGACTATAGAACAATCCCCGATCGTCTTCATCATTTTAACGTAAGCAAAGGTCGAAGATGTGTACAAGAAATGGGCCCACAAATTCTCAGTCGACATGCAACCTTCACAGCGCTTCTAAATTTAATATAAATCAAGAAATGGTTTCAGACTGTGTGAGCGCTTCCTTTTAGTTTGTTTTTTATTCCACATTTATAGTGTTTATATTACCTAGAATTAGAAACACAACAAGTTATTTTTCCATTATCCAATTAAGTATTCTTTTGAATAAGATTTTTCCTTTATTAATTCAAGATGAAATTATTTTTTTCTTCTTAGTCATAATTGAGAACTATAGAGCAAATTCATTGTATTATATATATATATATATACATATTCATTATATTAGAAAAGAAAATTAATATTGAAAACTATTACATTGAGAATTTTTTTTTAAATAAAAAAATGAAAATATCATAAAATTGAAAAATTAATGTTATAAGTAGAACATTGCTGTCTACAAAATTATAAAATGTATTCTAATCCACTCTTCGCAATTCAAGATAAAATTAAAACATCTATCAATGAATAAATAAATATTAAGTATATATTTCATATATATTTGATTACGTTTGAGCTGAAACTACTTTTGACATTCCTTCTTATTTCATCTACAATTTGAGTACCAATACAGTACTAGCTCTGACATCATGTCACCCTAATAATATATGTGCACAAATTAATTCTAACCTAAAATTCTAATTTCTAAATACCACAATTAATTTACTATACATCCAAGTAATTAACAGGATGTTTTAACACATAAAAAAATATTAATATATGATGTATAAGTACCTAAACTTCATTAATTGTGTAATAGTATTTAGACAGTATTTGGTTAGATATTCAAAAATAATTTTTTTTGTTCTCAGAATACGAACAATTAGAAAATTTTAGAAATGACATTTTGTTTATGATAGTAGATTAAAAAAATATTTTTTAAAAACTATTCTACAAAATTCTTTATTGTTTTCTTTTTTTTTTTACTATTTAAAAATTGAAAATGATTTTTGAATTATAAACCAATTAAACACAGCCTTAGTTATGGTAAAAAGGTAAAAAAAATTTAAAAAAAATAAAAAGATCAGTCATTCCACAAAGACACATCCACGTGGCGATCCACGTCATTCCAATAAAACTCATTCTGCATGGACAGGGGCTCTATAAGCAGTCCTTCTGCCATGCTATCTAGCAACCCTGGCATATTAAACACTTCTTCTTCATCCAAGAACACCGAAAAACAAACATCTGGGCTTTCCCCATGTGACATTCCCACAGTCATCGAATCCACCGATGACGTGGAAGGGCGAAAAGCTTCAGCTGCCTCAACAGCTGCCACTTGTATATCCCTCGGAGACGATGACTTGGCTGCCGGCAACACCCAAGCCGAGTCCTTAAAATTCAGCTGCGCTGCCTTGCCCCGCAGCGCCAACGTTGCCACGTCATACGCTCTCGCCGCCATCTCCGGTGTCGGAAACGTCCCGAGCCAGATCCTCGATTGCTTGTTCGGCTCGCGCACTTCGCAGACCCATTTTCCTCCTTCGCCTCGCTGTCGAACCCCCCGGTACACCGGATGCCTCGTTTCCCGGAATTTCTTCCGACCAGCCTTTCGCTTCTGCGTCGCTGGTTGCGTCGGAGAGGCAACGTCAGTAGTACTAGTTTGAAATTCGGTCGAGGAAGAAGATTGTGGAGAGTAGTTGCATTCCGAGTTCATGGTATAATAGTGAAACATATATATATATATATATATATATGATGAGTTGGAAAATTGTATGTAACAAATTAAGGAGAATGATCAGTAAGAGGTGGGTCTTATTATGTATGTTTATTTTTTTAAAGCTTTTTATGATAAGTGCGAGAGGTTCTTATTTATATAAGGAAGGGCCGCGTATCATACAGCGAGAACCACACGGTAATGGAGAAAGGAGGCAGGAACACATGTTAAGTGACGCAGCTGATTGGATGGACCCCGCGACAGCAAAGGGTTGAGTTATGGACGCTTCTTTGTTAAGTTACTGTTCAGCGAGGTCACGTGATAAATCTTGTGGGCCGATGGCTTTTAGTTTAGTTATTTCCCTTTTCGTAAAAGAGTAATGTGAGGGTGTGTAATATGTAAAACGTAAATTCACGCCCTTGATGTAGATAAAATAATAGATATTATTATTTATATTTCATTTATTTAAATATAGTAGAAATTGTTTCTAATTATTATATTTAAGTAAGATTTAATTACTTATTTCAATAGAATTCTAATCATTTTATTTTAGTTTCTAAATTGTAATAGGATATAGATTAGGTATTTTAGATTTCTATAAACAATAGGATATTATTTGAGATTATTTACATGGATTTAAAATTTTGAAAGATGCAAATTTTGTTTAAAAGTTAACCTCTATAAAAGGTAAATGTAACTTGAAATTGACCAAATATTAAGCCCAAGTCCAACCTGATTAATCGACCCAACCCAAACTAAATCTGAACTGTTTGAGTTAGATTCAAATTTACAAATTCGAACTGTTTGGGTTGGATTAGGTTTTGGCCCCAAACCGACCCAACCTATGTACACCCTTAGTCGAGGTTTGAGTCGCAACAGGTGACAATTTATCAAATACGTGTGGTCGGGCACTTGCAAAGCATAAAAGGCTCTCAGGCGTAGGTCCTGTGAGAGGAAGTAATGCGTTAAACCCCAAGTCAAGAACTTATCGAACTCGATTCATCGAAACGCTTGTGTGGCAGGTGGCACTTATATTAACTCTGTTGGTGTGAAGATTAGTGGATCCATGAAGTGGCTTGATAGTAATAGGTTTAGTGTTCAAACCTCTTCACAAGCATATTTATTTGTTTATTAGTCTTGTCTTTCCTTCCTATTATAAATCTATTCTTGTTTCATACACATAGTTGGGCCTCCACCTATTAGCTATAGAGTTTAGGTATAGCGGTTTCTAAAACGGTATATCTAAGCAAGTTTTATTCAAAAGGTCTAGTGTTCAAACTTCTTCATAAGAATATTTGTTTGTTTATTAATCTTATCTATCACTCCTGTTATAAATCTAGTCTTTCTACTATCATGTACGGAAGGCAAAGGGTTTATATTTATATTCTTCCTTGATATATATTATTGTTGGATAACTTTTAAGTTGAGTTGGTTTTAACAATTTACCTGATTAAATTAATAAATTTTATAGCCATGCGTTGGACCGTCAACCCAGCACGCCATGAGTTGATCGAGCTGACAGACAGGTCCATTTAGATGCTGAGTTGGCGATGCCTGGATCAAATAAGTAGCATCCCAGTCCGACGACAAAAAAGAGCGGTAAATACTAAATGAGAATAGCTCGGCCTGATCGAGCTATCGTCCCAATGCGTATCCCAAACACGATGAATGAAAAGTCGGATCATCCAAAGAACGACAGTTCAGCCCACGCCGATCTAGTCAAGAAGAAATCCGATGTAAACTTTTGAGATATTCGATCACTGATAGTTCGAATGTCAGATACCTCAGTTTAATAAGAAAACGACGCCAAGGCCAATCTCCATTGTAAATGTTTCCTGGTACAACACAAAGAGGATTCAGAGATATTCAAGATAAAAACGTACACGACAGTTATGACAAATATGGGATAAACTACAATCCGCAGCTTGGGATGAGACCTACTTCATCTGGGATGGAGAAACCTATAATCCCGGAGTAGATGAGCTTGACAACTCATCATGCCTACTATCAACTAATCTGGAATCGACACGTGACACATGCCTATAAATAATCAAATGCAAAACTTTTTTATTTTCTTAATAAAATCTTTTATTTTCTCAACAATTCTTAGTTCTTTAGATCTTAATTAAGGGTTCTTCATACTTAACTTCTTTTTTTTTTCAAGTCTGAACTGAACTTAAAATGATAATACAACTCTTAGGGTGGTTTACTTTTAAATTCAAAAATAAATTACTATTAGACTTAAGACATGTAATACAGATTTAATTACATGTAATATACCAAATCATTGAATTAAGTGCTCAACCTTTTTTTTTAATTATTTTCAAAAACTGTCCAAATCTTAAAAAGGTTCTAATGTAGCGGAAGCTTAATTTTAATCAATGAATTCAATAGAAAATCAAAAAATAAAGAACTAGAAACTAAAATTTATGATCAAAGAAAATGATAATTGATAATTGAATTGATTATATGTATAATTTTCATAATTAGAGTTTTTTATATAAATAACTTCAAACTTAAAAATTTCTTAAAAAATTTTAAAAAAAGTTTTTAAGCTATTTAAACATTTTTATATAAATAACTTTCTAATATTATTATGACTCTATTTAAACATTTTTTAGTTACATTAAATAACATAATGAATTTAAAAACCCTTTAAAACTACCACCAAAATACAATATTGTCAAAATAGAAACTTTTCTAAATATTATTCTATTTCTTACATAAAAAAAATTTAAGAAAAAATATGGATAACCTAACTGTTAATTGTAGTAGGAATAAAAAAGCTGGAACAAGATGCTCAAGTTGCATGCCTTGAGAGCTGCCCCACTTGTATTGCGCCACCACTCTAAAAAGACGCTAATGTGACACGTGTTCAAAGCCCATCTCGAAGTGAGACAACGAAGTATACGGTGTCGAGCACACGGCAAACCGAAGTAAATCTGGGAAAGGTCGAACACGTGCCTGTTATAATCCACTTGGTTGTTTTTTGCTACAGTTGGCAGTTGGTATGGTCAACAGTCGTGGCTTCACCATATACTGCCACCTGGACTATAGAACAATCCTCGATCGTCTTCATCATTTTAACGTAGGCAAAGGTCGAAGATTTGTACAAGAAATGGGCCCACAAATTCTCAGTCGATATGCCCACCTTTACAGCGCTTCTAAATTTAATATAAATCAAGAAATGGTTTCAGACTGTGTGAGCGCTTCCTTTTAATTTGTTTTTTATTCCACATTTATAGTGTTTATATTACCTAGAATTAAAAACACAACAATTTCTTCTTAGTCATAATTGAGAACTATAGAGTAAATTCATTGTATTATATATTTATACATATTCATTATATTAGAAAAGATAATTAATATTGAAAAACTATTACATGCCAAAGTTGAGAAGTAAGGACATTGAGGATTTTTTTTTTAAAATAAAAAAATGAAAATATCATAAAATTGAAAAATTAATGTTATAAGAAGAACATTGGTGTCTACAAAATTATAAAATGTACTCTAATCCACTCCTCGCAATTCAAAACAAAATTAAAACATCTATCAATGAATAAATAAATACTAAGTATATATTTCATATATATTTGATTATGTTTGAACTGAAACTATTTTTGACATTCCTTCTTATTTCATTTATAATTTGAGTAATAATACAGTACTAGCTCTGACATCATGCTACCCTAATAATATATGTGCACAAATCAATTCTAACCTAAAATTCCAATTTCTAAATACCACAATTAATTCACTATACATCCAAGTAATTAACATGATGTTTTAACACATAACAAAACATTAATATATGATGTATAAGTACCTAAACTTTATTAATTGTGTAATAGTATGTAGACAGTGGTTGGTTAGATATTCAAAAATAATTTTTTTTTGTTCGGATACTTAAAAAGTACAATTAGAAAATTTTAGAAATGACATTTTGTTTATGATAGTAGATTAAAAAAATATTTTTTAAAAACTATTCTACAAAACATATTCTTTATTGTTTTCTTTTTCTTTACTATTTAAAAATTGAAAATGATTTTTGAATTATAAACCAATTAAACACAGCCTTAATTATGGTAAAAAGGTCAAAAAAAAAATTTTAAAAAAAATGAAAAGATCGATCATTCTAAAAGACACATCCACGTGGTGATCTATGTCATTCCAATAAAACTCATTCTGCATGGACAGGGGCTCTATAAGCAGTCCTTCTGCCATGCTATCTAGCAACCCTGACATATTAAACACTTCTTCTTCATCCAAGAACACTGGAAAACAAACATCTGGGCTTTCGCCATGTGACATTTTCACAGTCATCGAATCCACCGATGACGTGGAAGGGCGAAATGCTTCAGCTGCCTCAACAACTGCCACTTGTATATCCCTCGGAGACGATGACTTGGCTGCCGGCAACACCCAAGCCGAGTCCTCAAAATTCAGCTGCGCTGCCTTGCCCCGCAGTGCCAACGTTGCCACGTCATATGCTCTCACCGCCATCTCCGGTGTTGAAAACGTCCCGAGCCAGATCCTCGATTGCTTGTTCGGCTCACGCACTTCGCAGACCCACTTTCCTCCTGCGCCTCGCTGTCGAACCCCCCGGTACACCGGATGCCTCGTTTCCCGGAATTTCTTCCGACCAGTCTTTCGCTTCTGCGTCGCTGGTTGCGTCGGAGAGGCAACGTCAATAGTACTAGTTTGAAATTCGGTCGAGGAAGAAGATTGTGGAGAGTAGTTGTATTCCGAGTTCATGGTATAATAGTGAAACATATATATATATATATATATATATATATATATATATATATATATATATATATATATATATATATATATATATATATGATGAGTTGGAAAATTGTATGTAACAAATTAAGGAGAATGATCAGTAAGAGGTGGGTCTTATTATGTATGTTTATTTTTTTAAAGCTTTTTATGATAAGTGCGAGAGGTTCTTATTTATATAAGGAAGGGCCGCGTATCATACAGCGAGAACCACACGGTAATGGAGAAAGGAGGCAGGAACACATGTTAAGCGACGCAGCTGATTGGATGGACCCCGCGACAGCAAGGGGTTGAGTTATGGACGCTTCTTTGTTAAGTTACTGTTCAGCGAGGTCACGTGATAAATCTTGTGGGCCGATGGCTTTTAGTTTAGTTATTTCCCTTTTCGTAAAAGAGTAATGTGAGGGTGTGTAATATTTAAAACGTAAATTCACGCCCTTGATGTAGATAAAATAATAGATATTATTATTTATATTTCATTTATTTAAATATAGTTGAAATTGTTTCTAATTATTATATTTAAGTAAGATTTAATTACTTTTTTCAATAGAATTCTAATCATTTTATTTTAGTTTCTAAATTGTAATAGGATATAGATTAGGTATTTTAGATTTCTATAAACAATAGGATATTATTTAAGATTATTTACATGGATTTAAAATTTTGAAAGATGCAAATTTTGTTTAAAAGTTAACCTAAATGTAACTTGAAATTGACCAAATATTAAGCCCAAGTCCAACCCGATTAATCGACCCAACCCAAACTAAATCTGAACTGTTTGGGTTAGATTCAAATTTACAAATTCGAACTGTTTGGGTTGGATTAGGTTTTGGCCCCAAATCGACCCAACCTATGTACACCCTTAGTCGAGGTTTGAGTCGCAACAGGTGACAATTTATCAAATACGTGTGGTCGGGCACTTGCAAAGCATAAAAGGCTCTCAGGCGTAGGTCCTGTGAGAGGAAGTAATGCGTTAAACCCCAAGTCAAGAACTTATCGAACTCGATTCATCGAAACGCTTGTGTGGCAGGTGGCACTTATATTAACTCTGTTGGTGTGAAGATTAGTGGATCAATGAAGTGGCTTGATAGTAATAGGTTTAGTGTTCAAACCTCTTCACAAGCATATTTATTTGTTTATTAGTCTTGTCTTTCCTTCCTATTATAAATCTATTCTTGTTTCATACACATAGTTGGGCCTCCACCTATTAGCTATAGAGTTTAGGTCTAGCGGTTTCTAAAACGGTATATCTAAGCAAGTTTTATTCAAAAGGTCTAGTGTTCAAACCTCTTCATAAGAATATTTGTTTGTTTATTAATCTTATCTATCACTCCTGTTATAAATCTAGTCTTTCTACTATCATGTACGGAAGGCAAAGGGTTTATATTTATATTCTTCCTTGATATATATTATTGTTGGATAACTTTTAAGTTCAGTTGGTTTTAACAATCTACCTGATTAAATTAATAAATTTTATAGCCATGCGTTGGACCGTCAACCCAACACGCCATGAGCTGATCGAGCTGATCGAGCTGACAGACAGGTCCATTTAGATGCTGAGCTGGCAATGCCTGGATCAAATAAGCAGCATCCCAGTCTGACGACCAAAAAGTGCGGTAAATACTAAATGACAGTAGCTCGGCCTGACCGAGCTATCGTCTCAATGCGTATCCCAAACACGATGAATGAAAAGTCGGATCATCCAAAGAACGACAGTTCAGCCCACGCCGATCTAGTCAAGAAGAAATTCGATGTAAACTTTTGAGATATTCGATCACTGATAATTCGAGTGTCAGATACCTCAGTTTAATAAGAAAACGACGCCAAGGCCGATCTCCATTGTAAATGTTTCCTGGTACAACACAAAGAGGATCCAGAGATATTCAAGATAAAAACGTACACGACAGTTATGACAAATCTGGGATAAACTACAATCCGCAGCTTGGGATGAGACCTACTTCATCTGGGATGGGAAAACCTATAATCTCAGAGTAGATGAGCTTGACAACTCATTATGCCTACTATCATCTAATCCGTAATCGACACGTGACACATGCCTATAAATAATCAAATGCAAAACTTTTTTATTTTCTTAAGAAAATCTTTTATTTTCTCAACAATTCTTAGTTCTTTAGATCTTAATTAAGGGTTCTTCATACTTAACTTTTTTTTTTTTTTCAAGTCTGAACTGAACTTAAAATGATAATACAACTCTTAGGGTAGTTTACTTTTAAATTCAAAAATAAATTACTATTAGACTTAAGACATGTAATACAGATTTAATTACATGTAATATACCAAATCATTGAATTAAGTGCTCAACCTTTTTTTTTTTTTAAATTATTTTCAAAAACTGTCCAAATCTTAAAAAGGTTCTAATGTAGCGGAAGCTTAATTTTAATCAATGAATTCAATAGAAAATCAAAAAAATAAAGAACTAGAAACTAAAATTTATGATCAAAGAAAATGATAATTGATAATTGAATTGATTATATGTATAATTTTCATAATTAGAGTTTTTTATATAAATAACTTCAAACTTAAAAATTTCTTAAAAAATTTTAAAAAAAGTTTTTAAGCTATTTAAACATTTTTATATAAATAACTTTCTAATATTATTATGACTCTATTTAAACATTTTTTAGTTACATTAAATAACATAATGAATTTAAAAACCCTTTAAAACTACCACCAAAATACAATATTGTCAAAATAGAAACTTTTCTAAATATTATTCTATTTCTTACATAAAAAAAATTTAAGAAAAAATATGGATAACCTAACTGTTAATTGTAGTAGGAATAAAAATGTTAATTGTAGTAGGAATAAAAAAGCTGGAACAAGATGCTCAAGTTGCATGCCTTGAGAGCTGCCCCACTTGTATTGCGCCACCACTCTAAAAAGACGCTAAAGTGACACGTGTTCAAAGCCCATCTCGAAGTGAGACAACGAAGTATACGGTGTCGAGCACACGGCAAACCGAAGTAAATCTGGGAAAGGTCGAACACGTGCCTGTTATAATCCACTTGGTTGTTTTTTGCTACAGTGAGCAGTTGGTATGGTCAACAGTCGTGGCTTCACCATATACTGCCACCTGGACTATAGAACAATCCTCGATCGTCTTCATCATTTTAACGTAGGCAAAGGTCGAAGATTTGTACAAGAAATGGGCCCACAAATTCTCAGTCGATATGCCCACCTTTACAGCGCTTCTAAATTTAATATAAATCAAGAAATGGTTTCAGACTGTGTGAGCGCTTCCTTTTAATTTGTTTTTTATTCCACATTTATAGTGTTTATATTACCTAGAATTAAAAACACAACAAGTTATTCATTGTATTCCAATTAAGTATTCTTTTGAATAAGATTTTTTCCTTTATTAATTCAAGATCAAATCATTTTTTTCTTCTTAGTCATAATTGAGAACTATAGAGTAAATTCATTGTATTATATATATATATACATATTCATTATATTAGAAAAGAAAATTAATATTGAAAAACTATTACATGTCAAAGTTGAGAAGTAAGGACATTGAGAATTTTTTTTTAAATAAAAAAATGAAAATATCATAAAATTGAAAAATTAATGTTATAAGAAGAACATTGGTGTCTACAAAATTATAAAATGTACTCTAATACACTCCTCGCAATTCAAAACAAAATTAAAACATCTATCAATGAATAAATAAATACTAAGTATATATTTCATATATATTTGATTATGTTTGAACTGAAACTATTTTTGACATTCCTTCTTATTTCATTTACAATTTGAGTAATAATACAGTACTAGCTCTGACATCATGCTACCCTAATAATATATGTGCACAAATCAATTCTAACCTAAAATTCCAATTTCTAAATACCACAATTAATTTACTATACATCCAAGTAATTAACATGATGTTTTAACACATAACAAAACATTAATATATGATGTATAATTACCTAAACTTCATTAATTGCATAATAGTACTTAGGCGGTGTTTGGTTGGATATTCAAAAATAATTTTTTTTTATTCTCAGGTACTTAAAAGGTACAATTAAAATTTTTTAGAAATGTCATTTCTTAAGTTTTCACTTTTTTATGATAGTAGATTAAAAAATAATTTTTAAAATATATGTTTACCAAACATATTTTTTATTGTTTTCTTTTTCTTTTACTATTTAAAACCTGAAAATGATTTTTAGATTATAAACCAATTAAACACAGCCTTCGTTATTGTAAAAAGGTAAAAAAAAATAAAATGAAAAGATCAGTCACTCCACAAAGACACATCCACGTGGCGATCCACGTCATTCCAATAAAACCCATTCTGCATGGACGGGGGCTCTACAAGCAGTCCTTCTGCCATGCTATCTAGCAACCCTGGCATATTAAACACTTCTTCTTCATCCAAGAACACCGGAGAACAAACATCTGGGCTTTCGCCAGGTGGCATTTCCACATTCCTCGAATCCACCGCTGACATGGAAGGCCGAAATGCTTCAGCTGCCTCAACAGCTGCCACTTGTATATCCGTCGGAGACGATGACTTGGCCGCCGGCAACACCCAAGCTGAGTCCTCAAAGTTTAGCGGCGCTGCCTTGCCCCGCAGCGCCAACGTTGCCACATCATACGCTCTCACTGCCATCTCCGGTGTCGGAAACGTCCCGAGCCAGATCCTCGATTGCTTGTTCGGCTCGCGCACTTCGCAGACCCATTTTCCTCCTGCGCCTCGTTGTCGAACCCCCCGGTACACCGGATGCCTCGTTTCCCGAAATTTCTTCCGGCCAGCCTTTCGCTTCTGTGTCGCTGGTTGCGTCGGAGAGGCAGCGTCAGTAATACTAGTTTGGAATTCGGTTGAGGAAGAAAAATGTGGAGAGTAGTTGCATTCCGAGTTCATCGTATAATAGGGAAACATATATATGATGAGTTGGAAAATTGTATGTAACAAATTAAGGAGAATGATAAGTAAGAGGTGGGTCTTATTATGTATTTTTATTTTTTTTAAGCTTTTTATGATAAGTGAGAGAGGTTCTTATTTATAAAAGGAAAGGCCGCGTATACTACAGCGAGAACCACACGGGAATGGAGAAAGGAGGCAGGAACACGTGTTAAGTGACGCAGCTGATTGGATGGACCCCGCAACAGCAAACCGTTGAGTTATGGATGCGTCTTTGTTAAGTTACTGTTCAGTGAGGTCACGTGATGAACCTTGTGGGCCGACGGGGTCAACATGAGAAACCCTGCAGTTTTGAATCTTTGGATGGATGTTTTGAGCTCCAGATGGTTTTTAGTTTAGTTATTTCCCTTTTCGCAAAAGGGTAGTGTGAGGGTGTATAATATTTAAAACGTAAATTCACGCCCTTGATGTAGATAAAATAATAGATATTATTTGTGGGGACCACCCATGTGGCACACAAGTTAAAGTACGTGGGGACCACCCGTCGAAGAAACAACCAGTACCTCCCGATTCATTCGGTTTCTTTTGTTGTTTCTTTTGAGGTGTCTTATTTGCAACATCCTTATCATTCTTTCATTTATTTCCCTTGTCCTTAGAGGTTGAGGCCAAGTGAGCACTCTCTGTCTTATCTTGCTTTAGCCTTTCCTCTTTCTGAACACAGTGTGAGATGAGCTCATTCAGAGACCAAGTCTCTTTCTGATAGTTGTAGCTCACCTTAAACTGGCTAGACTATGTCGGAAGGGATATCAAAACAAAATGCACCAGCAAGTCCTCAGAGAGTTCGAGCTTAAGTGTTTTCAACTTTGAAGCAAGATGAGACAATTCTATGATGTACTCTCATATATTGCCTTTGCCCTTATACCTTATTGAAATCAAACTTGTCAAGAGCGTACTTATTTCAGCCTTTTCGTTCTTGACAAACTTTTTTTCAATATCTACAAGGAACTCTTTAGCCGTAGTTATCTTTTCAGACATTGTGCCCCTGAATGCTTCTGGAATGCCTTTCTTCATGATCATCATACCTATGCGATTTAATTTCTCCCACCTTTCCAAATTCGCCGTAAGAGGTGGGAGAGAATCAGTCCTTAATGCATGGTCGAGATCCATGACTCCGAGAACTATTAAGAGGTTCTTTTTTCATGACTTGAAGTTAAAGCCATTTAGGATAGGGATAGAATTGATGTTGCATTAATATTAGCAGAAGTGATAGCTAAACAGAGAACAATAAACAAACAAAACAAGCTCATATAAGTCTCAAAACAAAAATTAAAATCAATTAAATGTAAACCCCATCTCAAGATACCGGAAACTCCATTAACTCCATTAGTATTTTGCCTTTGGACAAAATATTAACTTGTAAGTGATATCTTGGTGTGGTAATCAAATACTGATGATAAAAAGTATATCGAATAATAAATCTTCCTTTGGGCCAATTTATTGGTCACATGTAAAATCAAATAATAATCACGTATTTATTACCACATGTGCACATATAATTCTGTTAAATATTAATTTTTTTTGGGCCGATAAATATTCACATAAGTTACATGCTCACAACCTTTTATATATCAAAACGAAATAATTTTCACAAGAGAGGTCTCTTTGGTAACATGTTATTTTAAGTAATTCATTTTGACGTATATATAAACATACGAGTATTTGAATTTAAAATTGCTTCTATTAATTGAATTCTTAATAAAAATAATAATAATTGTTGGATAATTTGTTTTTAGATAAACTAGAAACCATATACTATCAACCAGAATTTATTATCATCAAAATATAATATATACATACTATATTATCAACCGTTAATATATATAATATAAACTTGATATTTCAACATCCTTAAAAATTTATTTATTTTTTTTTATTGGTTTCCCTGTAATAGGGAAACACGAATGTGTTGAACCAGGGCCGCCTGTTTTTTTTTTTTGATAAATTTAAACTTGACAACCTAAACCCAAAATTTGTTCTCAAATTTAACATCAAAATTGGAATCGATACATTCGAAAGCACACAAATTATTATAAGAATCAAAATTAAATTTCGATTATCAATGATTCAACATGAAGAAACTCTGATACCACTTGTTAGAGAATTTTTTTTGGTAAAAACCATCAACCAAAGAACATGAACATTCACATTAAATCATCAAAAATCAATAAATTAAAAGCAAAAGCGTACCTGAATCCATAATGACCGATTATCTTTAGAGCCGTGCGGTTTGTCTTTCAGATCAACATGTTTCCCCAAGAGAATCCTTTAGCTTTTCTCTGTGATCTATATCTGATGATAGGATGTCAGAAATAGAATAATAATGATACGTGTGATCTGGGGACCATAACTACCTTTTATTGATAACTACCCTGTTATCTATTAATATCTCTATTTTAACCCATCATAAAAATAGAGAGTATCATTTAAGTCTCTACACATTAAAAGTTCACATCTTATCAGATACATTAAAGCCCAAATTATCTAAAACTTACTTATCACTTTTAATTAAGCTTAACCATATTTAACAGTCTAAAATACATAATTTTTCACATATAAACCCAACGTTGAATTAATGATCCAAAAGGCAAAACCCATGAAGACTCTTGTTCTTGATGGTTCATCTGTGGGTTTTTATATGCTAACAAATCTTGTGCAACTCTTCACATATTAATATTTTGGCATCGTGAGTTCTTTTTTATCATGTTCTAATGACTTATGTTGCGGGTCAATTCAATCAATACTTGATTGCGTGGAATAATTATTTTCCTATATTTTGGTACAGTTCAACTCGTCGGAGTCAAGTTCTTCAAGCCGGAGAGAATAATGGAGATCAAATAATAGATATTATTATTTATATTCCAATTATTTAAATATAGTAGGAATTTAATTATTTTTTAAAAAAAGTTACTAATTATTTTATTTAAGTAGGGATTTAGTTATTTATTTCAATAGAATTCTAATTGTTTTATTTTAGTAGGTTTTAGTTTTGAAATTGTAATAGTATATAGATTAGTTATTTTAGATTTCTATAAATAGTAGGTTTCTAATTAAAATTAATATAATGATTGTATGAATTAAAAAATATTAATTATTGATTTCTCCTTCTTCTCTCACATCTTCTCTATCTTGTCCTATACCACCCCTATAAATTATTAAATTGTCTCGAGTTAATTGTTAGTATAAAATTTTAGACAATCTAATAATGTTTAATAGTATTATTCACTTTAGATGAATACTTTGAATATTACTTTAACATTTTCCTTTATAAAAGGTAGCAATATGTAGTTGATATTGGACAAAAATTGACAAAGGAACAAAACCTTTCTGAGACCTTATCTTAATAATAAAGTTCTAGTGGGACTTACTTTTATTAATTAAAAGTTGCTTTTGTATGATTAATTAGTTTTACTGAAAGGGTTGCATTTAGTAAAATGGGCATTATCCCTACTTAACTATCTTAAATCTAGGAGTGCCAGGCTTTACTCAAAAATTTATTTATTTTTTTTGGAAAGGATAAACTTGTTTAAGAACCGAGAACCAAACAACCGACAAAACAAAGCAAACCAACTATAGAACAGAAAAGGAAAAGGCCAAACTACAAAGAGGCTACAAGACAGAGACCTCAAGGACTTTCGTATCTATATCCCATTTTTTATTAAGAGTGTAAATTTCGGTTCGGTTTTTGGTTTAGGGTCCGAAACTAAATCGAACTTAGTTCGGATTGAATTTTTTGAAACTGAAATCGAAATCGAACTAATACTCAAATCGAACCGAACCGAACCAAATTTGTTCAGTTTGAGTTGATCGAATTAGTTACGTTAATTTTACAGTTATAAATTTTTTACTTAACATTATTTTATATTTTTAAAAATATTTAATTTTTTAAAAAATATAATATATAGTTTTATTATTACAATTAAAACATAAAATACATTATTACATTCAATAATAGGAATACCAAAAGAGATTGATATAAAAAAATTTTACATATTTTTTATTTAAAGTTTTTTTAAGACAATTTTTTTATATATTTGTATGTTCAATTTCAAGTATTTAATAATTAAATGAATTTAAAAAATATTTTAATTATTTTTCTACATATTTAAAACTTAGAGTTAGAAGAAAAATAATAGTACTACACTCACTTAATTTGTTTATTATGTATATTATGTATATTATGTGTATGCTTGATATGTGTACAAAGCACAAATTAAGTAATAATTTGATTCGTGTAAGGTCAACATTTCTCATTTCCAAAATCTCTATAAAAGAAAAGAGACACAATTTCAATGACTTAGTAGAGAAAAAGGAAGACGATGTTTTCCAAGAGCAGCCGCCACAAGACTTGATGACTTTTCTCACAACACAGATACGCGGCACAATCGAGTTGAATTATAAATATTCTTGCCTTAGTTGACGAGTCTCAGAGTGTCAGAGTGTCAGAGTGTGTATATATATTTGCTAAGAGTGAATTTTTGAGTCCAACTGAATACTGTAGGAGTCTTCAGTCGCAACGTCTTCAGCTTTATTAGTACTTACACGGTGCAACGTGTAAAACACTTTCTTCCACGTAATACAATTTTACGTATAGTTAACACTGAAATTGCTCAAGAGATCTATGTTCATATCTATATTCTTGTTTAGCCAACGGGCGGTTGCCGCAAAGCCACCCGACCAAATTAAATCATTTGTGTTGATTTGAATTGAGTTAGATAAGTTATTATTTAGATTGAGTTGAGTTTTAAAATATTCAACCCGATAAGTTTAGGTTGGGTCACAAGTTTAGCTTATAAAAATTCGAGTAACCCGATTTGAACCGATATTACTACTTTTAAAATTTATAAACTCATATAATCTTGCCCAAATACTATAAATTGAATATTACTTCTCAAATTCATCCAAAAAATGCATTACCCCCTTCTTGGGCATTAATTAATTAATATTGTAAATAGAAAATCACAAAAGAGTTACCAATACAGAAAGAATTATACATTTTTCACAATTAAAAATTAATTCCAAAACACACCCATAATTAGAAAAAAAAAAACCATTTTTTTTTATTTCAAACACAGCGGGTAGATCCATAAATACGAAAAATAAACAAAAATTGAAATTGAAAACAACATAATCCAAAAACACACACAAAATTAATCACAAACAATATGTTTGGATCGGGTCACGTTCAGTCTTTAAATGTTTATGTATGCTTTTTTATGTTTATTTTATTTTATTATTTTTTGATAATGATAGGTGAAATAAATTAAGAATATTAGTGTCACACAAATTTTATTTAAGACTATTTACATGGATTTGAAATTTTGAAAGATGTGAATTTTGTTTAAAAGCTAACCACTATAAAAGGTGAATGTAACTTGAAATTGACCAAATATTAAGCCCAAGTCCAACTCGATTATCCGACCCAACCCAAATCAAATCTGAACTGTTTGGATTGGGTTGGGTTTTAAATTTACCAATCCGAACTATTTGGGTTGTATTAGGTTTTGGCCCTAAACCGATCCAACCTAACCCAACCTATGTACACCCCTAGTCGGGGTTTGAGTCGCAACATGTGACAATTTATCAAATACGTGTGGTCGGGCACTTGCGAAGCATAAAAGGCTCTCAGGCGTAGGTCATGCGGGAGGAAGTAATGCGTTAAACCCCAAGTTGAGAAACTATCGAACTCAATTCATCGAAACGCTCGTGTGGTAAGCGGCACTTATATTAACTCCGTTGGTGTGAGGATTAGTAGATCCATGAAGTGCCCTGATAATAATAGGTTTAGTATTCAAACATCTTCACAAGCATATTTATTTGTTTATTAGTCTTGTCTTTCCTTCCTATTATAAATCTATTCTTATTTCATACACATAGTTGGGTCTCCACCTATTAGCTATAGCGTTTAGATCTAGTGGTTTCTAAAACAATATATCTAAGCAAGTTTTATTTAAAAGGTCTAGTGTTCGAACATGGGTTTTAAAGGATATTTATTTGTTTATTAATCTTATCTATCCTTCCTGCTGTAAATCTAGTCTTTCTACTATCATGTACGGGAGGCAAAGGGTTTATTAGTGTTGGATAACTTTTAAGTCGAGTTGGTTTTAACAATCTACCTGATTAAATTAATAAATTTTATAGCCATGTATTGGACCATCATCCCAGCACGCCACGAGCTGGTCAAGTTGATAGACAAGTTCATTTAGATGCTGAGCTGGCGATGCCTAGATTAAATAAACAGCATCTCAGTCCGACGACCAAAAAGAGTAAAAAATACTAAATGACAGTAGCTTGGCCTGGCCGAGCTATTGACCCATTGCGTATCCTAAACACGATGATTGGTACTTATTAACCGATATATATATGTGGTTATTTATCACAGATTAATTTTGGGTTATAATTAAGTAACACAGATATTAACCTCATCAATATCAGCACAAAATTTGATTAATTAAGAACCAAAATTGAGTAAACTTAATATATAAACGACTTGATCAATTAACAAAACTCAGCAGAAAAGCTGGCACTGATCATGATAATTCATTAATTAATGTACATCAATTACTCCACAAGGACAAGTACTCCACGTGGCAATCCACATTACCCCACCCTAATCCATTTTGCTGCAGACACGGCGGTGTCATAAGCAACCCCTCTGCCATGCTGTCAAGCAGACCTGGCATATTAAACATTGCCTCCTCATCCAAAAACATGTTACACCCACTCGGGTTTTTGACATGTGGCGCCTCATCAGCATTATTCTTGACAGTCGAACTACATGACGGGGACATTGGCAATGATGTGGCATGTACTTTTAACACCTCAACAGCCTCTGCAGCTGCTACCTGTATGTCTCTCGCCGAAGCTGACTTGGCACGAGGAAGGACCCAGGCCGAGTCATCGAAATTGAGCTCCGCCGACTTCCCCTTCAGCGCCAACATTGCCACGTCGTGAGCTCTCGCCGCCATTTCCGCCGTCGGGAAGGTCCCGACCCAAACTCGCGATTTCTTGTTCGGAACTCGCACCTCACAGACCCATTTTCCTCTGTTCCCTCGTTTCCGGACCCCTCGATATATCGGGTGTCGGGTCTCCCGGAACTTTTTTCTTCCAGCTCGCCGCTTGTGCGAGGCTTGGACCTCCGGCGAAGGAGTCGCCGCAGCCGAAGAGTAGTGCACCGGAGAGTGGAAGTTGCTTGAGGAAGAAGAAAGTGAAGAAGAATCGTAGTCGAGTTCCATATTGAGTTGGTGATAAAGTGTGCTTTATTTTAGTTTGGATAGAATGATAAAAGAAACCGCGAGTTTAAGAGTTTTATATAAGAGCTGAAGCTGCAGTTGAAAATAGAGTTAGTTTAGCGAAGAACAACGCGAAGTTTACCATTACGAAGACACGGAGAACAGGGCAACACGTGCGACACAACAGTACTGTAATAATGTTATGATGCCTACGGCGTACCTTCAGAAAGATACTTAATATTGTATCTATATTCTCTCTATCGCCACGTGGAGGAGACTCTGTGGGCCCAATTATGACAGAGTTGGTTTTGTTTGTATTTGTAGGACCTAACATCGGGAAATAACTTAATGCGTACACACTGAGTCAGGGGTTGACCATGCCACGTGTTGAGGAGTTGTTGGGGGGTTAGTTTAGTTTCTTTTTTTTTTTTTTGTTAAATTACTCTTTGGGGAATTAAAAAGAAAAAAGTTAGATTACGTGTAAAGTTTGCTAGTGTATTTGGACTTAAAGTTGGACTAGGTGTAACTCGATGGCGGCTTAGCTGTAGTTAGTTTGGTGCAGTTAGTATATATGTAGCGCGGGGTGTCCGCGGATTGTACGTGTGATATTGCTCAAATAATTAAAACATGGCATGGACTTTATTTTTGTTTTTTTAAATTATGGTTACAAAAACCTTAAAAATATTGACCAATAAGCATTTGGTCAGCTCATATCATATACAATGGATAAATATATAAAAGCATTAAATAACAAGTACTTAGTCAAATTATATTATATATTTTTATATAAGAACATTAAATATTAAGCACATGGTCTAATTATATTGTTAGTGCAAGATTTAACTAACACTAATAAATGATGGGATACGTTGAGCTGGAATCCACGTAGATGACAATTAGATTGCCCAAAACTTCTGACATGAGAGGGAAAGAAAGGAAAAGAATAGGTTATCATTCTAATGCCTAAGTCAGTTTACAACTCCATAGAGTCAATAGTACTGAACTGAGTGAATAATAACGTACCTTCTCCTTATCGGTGATGGGTTTTTATAAAAAGTGGGGTCATTAGCAGCAGTAGTTGTGTTGTAGTCAAATTAGGAGAGCTAAGTAGCCTCCTACTTGGACTAGGAGAGCTTTGTATCACTATCATAGTCAGATAATTAGGAGTATTTCTCAAATTTGTCATAGTTGATCTCGCTTTATCCTTATCTAAACGCACTCAGTCCTTATCTAATAACTAGTTGGAGGACTCACCAGCTCGGTATATCGATCTAGTTCGTTGTTATGTTATTGTGGTCTATAGGCGCACGAGCAAATAGTCTTAATGAGAGGTCGGTACATCCAGGCCGGTAGGTCATGTCCCTGCTTGAGCTGGTGTTGTTACTTTACAATCTCTGTTCAACGAAGTCGGTGGTTATGGTTCAGGTCAGCATCTAAAACTCATTATACTGGTATTGTATCATGTCGAGTTTGATTCCTTAGGTATTAGTTTATTCAGTCGTCGTGAGAGGTGATGTGTCATCCAGCTTGGTACGCCGAGAAAGCGGTCCAACATATATTATAAATCCTTTCATTTAGAGTTAGGTTCCTCTATTTTGATTCTTTATTTTCCTTTTTTTTTTTTTTTAAAATCCTCTACAGCGTTTGGTATGGGGTAATATTGGGGATGGAAATGAGAATTTTGAAGATTCTCATGTTTGTTTCATTATTTACAATTTTTTCTGAGTAAGAAAGTGAGTCCGCGAAAGTAGAATTCTCACCCAAGATGTAAAAGTAATTTTTATTAAAATAACTGGTATTCACTTGCCCGAGAGAGTGATTACCATAGAAAAGTTTTTATTTTTTTTAAAAGAAGGCAAGAAAAAGGAAAAAAAAAATCACGACAGCACAAAAAAACAAAATTTCCCCATTCATTTCACGTATGTTAATAATTTTTATTAAATATGATAATTTTTATTAAAAAAAATATTTTAATAAAATATATTGATTTTATTAGCTCGATATTAATAATAATATTTTTTATATTTTTATGAAAGACTCATTTTCTTATTTTTTAAAAAATAATTTTGTTATTATTTTTCATCACAACTAATTTTAATAAAAAAACCAATTTTACTATTTTTAAATAAAATTAAGTTTATTATTTTAATAAAAATACTTTATTATTTGAAAATTATTTTTTATTCTAAATTTATAATAATAATAATAATAATAATAATTTTATATTTTTATAAATATTCATTTTATTATTTTTTTAAATGATTTTTTTTATTGTTTTTTCATCAAAACAAAGTTTATTATTTAAAAAAAAACTAATTTTTGTTATAAATGTATTTGAATATCATCATAACCTCCAATTCATTACAAGGATTTTGTAACCTCAATATTAGTGTTGGATTTAGTTTTGTAATAACCAATGAAATTAATTCTTGTAACCATTGAATTTATTGATATTGTAAATGTAATTTAATCTTCTATTATGACCATGAGCCTATATATAGAAGTGCTTAAATTACATTAGATGTACAAAAGGCTTATACAAGCCTAGAATATCATGAGAATAAAATATCTTCCCATTTTTCTATTTCTTTCTTTATATTTGTTATTTTCTATTTCTTTCTTTATATTTGTTTATTTGTAATAGTTATCTATTTATTTTACAATACGTTATTAGCACGAAACCTCTAAAAATTGAAGGAGATTGCTTGGATAAATGAAAAAGGTATATTAGTAATAAGATTATATATCTTATTTTTTTATTTGTTACTATTTGATATTGAGTTATTTTATATTGTCATTATTTTATATTTGGTTTATAACCTCAAGCTTTGTAGAAAAATAATATGTTTGAAGCTATATTATTATATTTTGATTCATATGGCAAAAAGTTGTGAAGAAAGTATTTTATAGCCTAAAGCTATAAAGAAAAGAAAATTCTAGCCGAAAGCTAGACTGAGAAGATTATTATGGTTGATTACACATGAAGTTGTAATACCAACGAAATGTAAATATTGTGATCTTCGATCCAAATTTTTTTATGATCAAATGCACTGAAGTTGTAAGATCAAAGTTATGTAAAATAAAATGAAGAAGACATTATTTTACGTTTCAAATATGCTCTTGAAGTAGCAAAATAGAGTGTTGAAGTCTTCTCAAGAAAAAAATTGTGATGAAAAATCACATGTTGAGAAAAAAAAATTGTGATGAAAAATTATCAAGTTTGTCTAGTTGATTGTATATCATTCTTTAAAATGAATGATTTTTTTGGTTAATGATCATGAATGAAAAAATTAATTTGAAAAAGGTCACGATTATCATGAATGTGAAATAAATATGGTCATGATCATGGATGTGATAAATGAATATGACAAAGGCCATGAATATAGCAAACACCATGAGAATAGATGAAAAAAATAAAGGTCATGGTCTTGAAACAAAATTAATCTGATAAAAGTCATAATTTAGATTATTATGAGAACCGTGATAATTATAATTTTTGAAAATATTGTTATATTCTTATATTTCAAGAATATTTACTATTCCACCAAAGTGGAATGATTTCATTATTACAACACAAAGAAAGTAAAAATGTTTATAAAATAAACCAATGATTAAGTATAAAGTGTTTACATTATAAATGGAATAAAATGGCATTGGTTGGATACATGTTATATCACTAAATGATTGATCTTTATTAAGCCTCATAACGAAAAAGAGGTTGAGTAAAATTATTGATGGCTCTTAAAGAACAATTAGTATATTACAAATGAAGCAAAATTTATAGTGGCAAGTAATGCCTTATATTTTATGTAATACAAAAGATTTTGCTTAATTTTGAGAATATATGAACCAAAAAAAATATATCACATATTCAAAAATATCCCTATGTTGCTTCATTTATTTTTGGGTAAAAAGAAAAATTTAGAGTGACTTCCTATTTTAATTTTTGGCTCATTATATTATGAAATTATCAGGTCAATTGAAATAATATTGTGATCAAGAATCATAAGTACTTCTTTGACACAAATATATTTATATTTTGGCATACTTGCCAAGTCTCAGGGACCTTAATGATATTGACATAATTGACTAAGGTTCAGTGAAACAATTTTTCTGTCAGTAGGGGGATAAGCTAATTTTATAATAATGGTATATAAAATTGCTAGGATGCAATATAAGCCAATGTGAATCAATTTCTCACTGGGGGATGAAAGCCATGTTCAGAATAATGGCTTGAAAAATCGCTAATGCAATATGAGCCAATATGGATTAATTTTTCCATCATTATGGTAGAATAGTCAAGTTTTTTACTTGCAAATTCCTAGAATGCAATATGAGGCTATGTGAACTAGAGACGCAAAGAAGAAGCCAAAATAAATTATAAGTTTACATGATGAATGATATGCAAAATAATTGCAGATCAGTTAACTGATATATTTGTTGATAAGTCCTACTAGGACAAATTGTTTATGAGTTAACACATGAATATGTGATGCTTAAAGCGTGATTGACCGGTCAAATGACATCAAGCGACACAACTTCTTATAAGAGGAAGATATAAATAAAATATTCCTAAAGAGAAATAAACTATTGAGAAATAAATATCCCGTGAAATATGGATTGATGATTAAATATTCATTTGCTAGAAAAAAATATATATGTTTAATGAAGAAACATATATGATTATCTCTTCAAAAGTTATGGTTTGAAAAATATGTATTTCATGAAAAAGAGTATGTTGAGAAATGAATGTCCATTAAAGAGACATAAAAATCTGTTGAAGAGCTATGAAGTATGAAATAAATATTCTCTGAAGAGAAATAAATTTGATATAAATGTCCAATAAAGGGACATAAGTATGTCTTGAAGATATATTTAAAAACTTAATATTCCTTAAAGAGTCATAAATTTATGAGGGAATCTCATAAAGTTCCATACATATATAATAGACATGAGATGAAAATAAGATTACTAGTAATACTTCCATTGATATTTTCATGTGTCCATTGATATTTAAAAAAAATAGGGATCTCACACCATAGATTGTGTGAAAAATGTCGACGTTGAAGTTATTGCTAAAAGTAAAAAATTATTAGCTAAACTCGTTGACGAACGAGAGTTATTTGAAATGGAATTCAAAGACATGAAACGTAAATCATTTTAGATATAAATGATTATTTATATGAAACTATTCAAGGAAATGAATAGATCCATAAATAACGATATATATTTATGAAAATCCTTTTAGGAATAAAATGCTAGAAGCAAAAGCATCGGATGATTCAAAATTGTTTGATTCAAAACTATATTCATGTTTATATGATTATTATGCATTCACATTTTATAATAGCTTTAATAAGTATTTGTGATCAATTGTATTTATTATGACATATGCTGATTGTTTGAGTTTTATAAGAACTCTTAAAGGATTTATTAGTATGTCTTTAAAAGGAAAATATGCAATTAAGTTTAGAGAAATAAAAGAAAAATTGCCTTAGCTTACAGATGAATTGTTTTCAATGGAATTTTTATCCTTTTGGCAATTTAGTAAAATAGAGGATTAAAATAAATTAACTCTATATATATTGATAAAATATATCCCTTAAGCTCTTTAATGATTGATCGCTTGAAATCAATAAAGATCATTTTCATCATAATGAATATGATTAAAAATTATTTGATATCGAATTATTATATTTTTATGCAATTGATGTACTTATGTATCTTACAAATTATACAAAGAACATATATTATATTATGTTCTTAAGTAATTAGTTAGCTAGTAAGATACAACTTTACATCAAGTTGAAGCATTAAAATGGTATATTTTCATATGACAAGTAATATGGATTTATTTTATTCAAGAGTGTCAAGATCATAATTATTTGGATATGTAACAAGTTCAAAATGTTTTTTAAATAAACATATTTCATTAAAATCTATAAGCTATAAAAAGTTATAAAATTAATATGTAGAAATATGATCATGATGTTTTATTCTAACTAATTTTTTCACTAAAGTTTTGTCAATTGCAATATTTGCAGAGTTAATTTAAAATATTAGCATACACAGATCGAAAGGTATTTGAAGCGTCAAGCTACTGAAAAAAATTCAATGATGTCAACACGAGGGGAAAAATTCTTATGAAGAGGAGTTATTGATTAGTGCATTGTACTCTTTTTTCCTTAGCTAAGGTTTTGTCCCACTGAGTTTTTTTTTGCAAGGTTTTTAACGAGTCAGTCCTAATAATATAAGACTCAAAGAGAATATTGTACACTTTTTCCTTTTAAATTTTTTTTCACTGGTTTTCTCTAGTAAGGTTTTAACAAAAGATTTTCTCTATGTATGATGGTATTCAAAAAGAGGAGTGTCATAAATGTATTTGTATATTATCATAACTTCCAATTCATTTCAAGGATTTTATAACCTCTATATTAGTGTTAGATTTAATTTTGTAATAACCAATGGAATTAATTTTTATAACCATTGGATTTATTGATATTGTTAATGTATTTTAATCCTCTATTATGACTATGAGTCTAAATAAAGAGGTGTTTAGATTGCACTAGATGTACAAAAGGCTTTTACAAATCTATAATATCATGAGAATAAAATATCTTCCCATTTCTCTGTTTCTTTCTCGATCATATCTCCTTTATATTTGTTTATTTGTAATAGTTATTTATTTATTTTACAACAATTTTACTATTTTTAATTAAAATTAAGTTTATTATTTTTGTTGGTGCACGATTTGACCAATACCAAAAGTGATGAAGTGACGGGGACGTACAAAGCCGAAACCTGTTAAACAGTATATTTGTTTGTTATTCGTGATTAGTATTGTATATTTAAATGGTATTGTATACTTGTTCGGGCACGTGCCTCATTTTGACATCTAGTATTACCTTCACAGAATGAACAACTTTCAATAAAATCAACCAGAT
Source organism: Paratinospora sagittata (assembly GCA_035771175.1). Lineage (NCBI taxonomy): Eukaryota > Viridiplantae > Streptophyta > Magnoliopsida > Ranunculales > Menispermaceae > Paratinospora > Paratinospora sagittata. Next base: position 32,378,312 of record CM069597.1, on the reverse strand, counting down.
TAGTCCCTAGGTTGAGAGGTGGGGTCACAATGAATCCGCTTAAATACTATGTCTTCTTAAGCAGCAAGCTACCTCCCGTTCATTATTCAAAGTTACAAAGGACAAAACTGAGTTTGACTAATTAAATCAATTGCTAATTCAGCAGAGTAACGGTATAATACATTTATTCCTTAATAAGGTACATGTGCAAATAATAACATATGTGAATAGTGTTGTATATATGAATAGTAATATATGTGAATAGTAACATATCTCAAGAAAGAAATTTTTGATGTAGAAGATCAAACAGAACCGCAACCACAGAACATACTAGAAATTTCAAGAGAGACCTGATGTACGTAGTATTATACTAATAAACAACTAGATGAAATAACTAAAGATAAATAGAACGCACCAAGAATTTACGTGGTAAAACCCCTACTTGAGGGAAACATCCACGGGCAAAATGTAGAAGATTCACTATAAAAAACAATTTACAACTCTCTCTTCAAACTAGAAAATACCAAAGAAGGTATTTATACTAAATTGGATATACTAGAAGAATTTAGACATATACTAGAACTTGTACGCTTCACTTGATGCCTAAACCTCCCGTATGGGAGGGTATTTATACTAAATTGGATACAATCCTCACCATACAATTAAATATTCACAAAAAAATCTTAGCCATCCACTTGTAATGCAACTTGTCCACTTATTATACCAATAATTCACATAATTTTAGAATATTCAAAGTAATATTCCAAATAGTGGGCTTGGATTTGGTTTTGGGACTTTCCATGGGCTTAGTTCTGGGCTGGATTATAGCGGGTTTGAATTTGGTATTTATGGTCTTGCCATGAGCTTGGTCTTGGGCTTAATTTTGGATTTAAATATTTATGGGTCCAACAATTTTAATAATAAATACTTTATTATTTAAAAATTATTTTTTATTCTAACTTTATATTAACAATAATAATTTTCATATTTTATGAAATATTCATTTTATTATTTTTTAAAAATATTTTTGGTATTATTTTATTATTTTAATAAAAAATCAATTTTTACTATTTTAATAAAAATTAAGTTTATTATTTTAATTAAAAAAATATTTTATTATTTTTAATAAAATTAATATTTTTATAATAAATATTATTTTATTATCTAAGATTTTGATGTACTACCAAACATAGTAATGTGATATTTTCAAAAAAATTGTGTAAGATTTTCATGCGAAATAAAATATAACAATATAACATTCCCATCTTCAGATCATCAATCACTTTTTCAGGAATCTGATTCTCATTTTCATCTAAAGATTCTCACGTACCAAACACAACCTAAGTGTTATTTTGGATTAATTCCTTCCTTTTTTTTATTTCTCTCGTTTTAACAAAAAATATTAATTTTAGTTTCAATTTAAGATTATAAAATGATATATTAATATGATATATGAGTTAATTTTTTATTTTTAATTTCATTAATATAACTTTATTTAATTTAATGAGTAAGTCATTGTTAGTTGATATGTATGTTTATTCACTTTAATATATAAATTAACATGTTAAAGTACACATTTTATTTTATATATTAATTAAAATATCTTATTTCAATTTCATTTATTTTAAAGGTTTTTTTAATGTATGGTTTTATAAATATATCTAACTAGATTTTTTTTTCATTGTTTATAAAAAATTAAAAAAAGGTATTTTCCTTGGTTGATATTTTTAAGTAAAAAAGACTTTGACTGATAATTTATTGATCTAAAAATTTTAGTTTTTCATTTATACTTTTACTGGTTTCAAAAAAAAAATGTATACTTTGACTGATATTCTTCTATTTTTTATTATATGAATAATCTATGTTAATATAAAATGTTTAGTAAATAATAATAATAATTAACAAAATAGTGAGGCATTTTATTCTTTGGGAGAAATCTCTGTGGATTAACACGTGTCACGTTGACCAATCTTTAGAAACAAAGCTAAATAAAGACCCATTCTATTCTTCTTCCTTCTTTAACTCCTATTCTCCTTCCATGAATTTCTCCCTTTCTTCAATGACTTAATATCAACAAAAACAAAAGAAAAACCAAAAAAAGAAACAAAGAAACAAAGAAACATACAAACAAAGAAGACAATGTCAGATTCAGAAATCCATGAAACCTCAGAACCAGAATCTAACTCCAAAGTTCAATATGCCATCCAATCACTTTCTCTCATACTACATTCCTTTTCCTCCACAGAAAACCCTGCTTCCTACCTCCTCCATGACCCTGCTCTCACTTCAACTATCTCCTCCCATCTCCGGCAACCCGGCTCCGGTTCCGGCGACAACAACCTCTGTCGCTGGCTCTACGATACTTTCCAATCCTCCCACCCTCATCTCCAACTAGTAGTTCTCCGATACCTTCCCATCATTGCCGGAGTTTATCTCCCTCGAGCAATTCTTCGAAAACCGCTGGCCGGCTTTGAGGCCATTCTACTTGCTTTATACGCCCACGAAACAACGGCCCGAGAAGGCCAACCGACCACCATTAATGTCCCCGATCTTTCTCATCCGAGCCTTTATCACGAGACCAAAGTGCCCATTAAGAATAATGCAATGGAACTAAACATGGCGATTCTATCACCGAGTTTGGAGCCACATGGTACTGTTAGATCAACCAAGAGAGCTAGAATTGTTGGGGTGGCATTGGAATTGTATTATAGTAAGATTTCCCAAATGCCCATCAGTTCTAAGATTGAGTTCTGTGAGTTTTGTGTGATTTGGGCTGGGAAAGACATGAACTTTGTTGATGAGGACGAAGAAGAGGATGATAATGAGAAGAAGAAAGGTCTGTTGAAAGATACTAGTGAAGTTACTGATCAGGATGGATCAACTTCTAATGTTGAAGATAACAAAGTTATTTCTAAAAAGGAAATTAATCAAGAAAATGGAGGAAGAATCCCTCTGCCATGGGAGCTTCTGCAACCTACTTTGAGGATCTTGGGTCATTGTCTTATGGGTTCTAATAAGTCTAAGGAGCTCATAGATGTAGCACTTGTGGCGTCAAGGAGTTTATATGCAAGAGCGTTGCACGATGTGGATCCCCAGGCGATTTTAGCAACTGGTTGTCTTCTTCGACTGAGGAACATATCCAGTAGCCCAGCTCCAGAGCCAGATTACACTGAAATTAGAGATTACTTGAATCCTGTGATCACCCTCTGAGTAATGTCTTCTGTCTTGATCTTTCCCTTATTCTTCCTTCTCCTAGTAGTTCATTTGTTTGGGCATATATGTATAATTATGATAAATTTCTGTTGTTAATGGATTCAAGCTTCTTTTTTATTTTTTTGCAAGATTAATTGAGATCATACTCTGCAAGAGAATAAAGATGCATGTTAATTCAGAAAACCAATATTAAATGATTTAACATATAAATCATGTCAGACCAACACGAATAAGTCATAGCATCAAGCAACAGGAGTTACTAGAGTCAAAAACAACAGAATCCGAGACATTAAAATTATCATCAACAGTTCAATTCTTTCATATGATTTCCATAAATAAGAAAAGGTATGTTGTAAAGCAACAGAGATTAGTTACACATGATTATTGAGCAAAAGTTGAAAGATCTCTGAAAGTTTACAACTTGTATCAAGAAAATATGAAAGATCCAATGAACAAAACATGAACAAAAGAAGCATAATGACATTAATAAGCTTATATTTCTACTCTAAGAGCGGAGTGAAGTAGAAGAAGCGAATTCATGTAGCTGACTCCATGTAGTTGGGAAGAGGCTTAGTTGAGTTAAGTTGTAGGATCCTACTTTTCCCAAAAAGAGAAACCTTTCTCCCTAGAAACTCTTCTTCTTTCAGGTTGTTTCAGAAATTGCTTTTCATGGAGAGAACTATTAGAGATTACTCTGTTGCTCTTGCTAGAAGAACCAAATTCCTTATGATTTTGACTCTGTTCTAACTTCCAAGAAGACCCTGCAGTTTGCTTACTTGAGATCCAAGCTTGAAGCATCTCATCTGTTCTTGGTTCCGGCAAAAAACCTTTTTCCTTCATCTCGTCATAATATTTCAAGGCTTCCTCCAACTTCCCATTCAAAAATAGGCCATGTATCAGCACAATGTAAGAGCTTCGATCCGGGCTCAGTCCATTCTTACTCATCTCATTCCACAACTTGAAAACATTTTCAAGCTGCCGCCACCGACAGAATTTTCTGATCAACATGATATAAGTATCATGCGTTGGATGGCAGCCTGTCTTCTTCATCTTTTCCAAGAGATCAAACACCTCAATCTCAGACCTAAGAATGCCAAAAAATGCATGGTAAGTCACAATTGACGGGGAAAGACCCCTCTGTAACATCTCATCAAAAACCTCTTTTGCTTCTTCGGTTTTTCGAGCTTTACAAAGAGGCTTGATTATTGAATTATAAGTAACAACATTTGGTCTAAATCCCTTCTCTTCAATCGTCTTAACAAGATTGCGAGCTTCTTTTACAAGCTTGCCTTTCGCAAGAGCATAAATAACAGCATTATAAACCTTTCTATCAGGAACAATTCCCAAATCCTTCATCTGGTTAAACAGCTTGAGAACATCATTAAGATTACTAGCTTTTGAGTAACACGATATCATACTCGAGTAAGAAACGGCATCACGAGTAATTCCTCTCCTATCCATCTCCCTCCAAAACCTCTTTGCTTGAGGCAAATTCACAAGCATATTACACCATCCATTAAGCACAATGTTAAAACTCTTGGTATTAAATGGGAAGACATTTTCATTACAGAAAAGCAAGTGTTCAGCATCTTCTGCATTCTTATACCTGCAAAGAGCACCAAGGAGGTCTTGAAATTCCTCAACCCGAATCTCAAATTTAAAGCGTTTGAGCGCATAGAACGTGCTAATCGCCTTCCCTACGTCGTGTATCGAACAATATTTTCTGATCATGATCAAGAGTGTCTGTGGAGTTACCAGAGATTGGCCTGTTTTAACCCCTCTCATTTCTTCTATCAAAGACCAAGCTGTATCAAACTTCCTCATCTTCCCAAGAATTGAGATCATGGAGTGGTATGTCCGCGCCGAATGAAAGTAACCTGGCTGTTTTCCAGCCCATAGAAAGAACGTAAATGCCGCTTCCCAATCATTTCGAACTCGAGAAAGAACTTCTACTACTAATTCTGATGATGCTGGTATACAACATTGTTCAAGCTTGTGTTTTGCTTCAAGGCCATTGCTCACAAAGTTTTGTAAAATATCTGTGATTTCCTCTACATTTTGGATTAATTTCTTATCTTTAATCACTAATTCTTTTATACCATCTTCATCCTCTTCTCCATCAGTATCCTTTTCAGTATCATCATCATCATCTTCTGCTTTAACTCCAGGACTCTTGGAAGTTGAAGAGCAAAAGGAGGACGATGAGTGAGAGGGAACACTACAACTCCACATGCCCATGAAATTTTCAGAGCCAGAACACCTAAATTCAGATGTAATTACTGAATTTACGAAATGGGTGGCTCTAAAACTCGATGAATTGAGATGGGTCTGGATCAGAGAAGAGAAACGCCCAAAACTTGATCTTCTTCTGAGGCAACAGAGTCTTTTCACTACACTTGAATGCATATCGTGGCCACAAAGAAAAAAAAGAAAAAACCCTCTTCAAACTAAATGAGCACCAATTGTTTGTGCAAATGACTAAAAGAAAAAACAAAGCATTCTTCTCCAGTAATCTAGCGTCTATCACTTTAGCACCAGTTTTTTCTTCTTATTCGACCCCATCCGCTAGTTTCCTTCCACAGAGCTTAGAAGAGACTAGTCCTTATCCTCAGTCTCGTTACTACTCTTGGGTAGGCCGGGACACATGATTCTTCCACGATACATCTTTTTCTACAAATTATTTCAACTTGAGGGAGAGAGAGAGAAGAGAGGCATAAACAGGATTTTGGATTTTTACGGTAAAAGAGTGCACCAGAAAATCGAAGAAGCTGAAGAGTTGTCTTTGACCCCAGTCGAGTCAATAGGAGTCCTTTACTGTTTGTGATTCTTCTGAATCAATTCAAATCAAAGCAATAAAGTAAGTTGTATTTTTCTCATTTTATCAGGAGAGTTATCTTAAGTGTAAACTCAACTTAAAGGCTGTAATACTTAAAAAAAAAAAAAAAAATGGCAATTCTGTCACCCATTAGACATCCTATCAAACATACTCCAATGAAAGTAAATTATATCTCTTCAGTTTGTAAAGCTGCAAAATTGATCTCATCTAAAAATTTATTTTTGACTCAATTCCAGTGAGTTTACTTCTCGTTTGCACAAGCTACAAAAACTATATCAAAAGGTTCAAATTCCATTACTTTCCTATCTTAAAAATAATCACAATAATACTTGATGTTAAAGATTGAAAAAAAAAAGACTCTATTAATGAACTATCTACACCCCAATCACTAACACAACCTTACTCTAACATAAATACACTCTTCCTAGTTCAGCCAAAAACCAAAAAAATACTTAACTACCCTTCCCCCAATCTATCTCACCCTTCGTTCTTCTTCTTCTCCTCCTCCTCCATTTCTTCTTTTTCAAAACTTTTCCAAAATCTTAGCTTCTAACTTTTCAGAGAATCAACGATTCTATACAAAGCTGTCTAACAACAGAAACCATGGTAGTAACACCGGTATTAATGACATTAATATAATGGAAGAAAACAGGCAAGGTTGGTAGGATGATCCAATCCCAACCCAGCGGTTAAAGTTCAAAGAATACATGGGAACTATCTAAATTGCCAATGGATCACCTAATCAATAAAATTGAGATGAACCCATCATGGATAAACCCTAGGAGATTCTTGGACCACAAAGACAAATTCACAAATTGATGGAGTTTGCTGACAAGTACATCGGATGATATTTACCATCCAAAATCCATCTGAATGCATCTTTGCCTGTCCCTGGCAAGTGATTTACTTTGTCACCAACAAGGCAACAACTGAAGAAGCATTTAACAGTTTAACCCTTTGAAACTCTATTGCTGCTAAGGCTGCTCCATCAAGTGAGTACTGTATTGTTGAGACTTTTTAAGCCGAACCATTCGCTTTCGATGCCCACGGCCTTGTCTATGTTGTTCCCACTCATGTGCCCCACGAAGAATCCGATTCCCACAAGCCTAACAAAAGCAATGCCCATGTCAGATTTCATTGTGCTTTTTGCCACTTGTTACCATCGAAACCAACGAAAAGTTCAAGGGAGTTGAAGTTTTTTCGTGTTGCAAACCTCACAAACATATTGCTTCCACAACTCTCTCGTGTCAATGGCACCTAGACTCTCTGAATCAAGATCTGAGATCACATCATCATTATTTAAGAAGGATTTCATTATATCAATGGCAGGCTCAACCACTTGTCGTGGCCATGAATCATTGAAGTTGCCTGCGGCAAGAGCTTTTAATCAAAATAAAGTTCAATCGGGACACAAATGCTCCCCAAATGCAAAGAAGGGAAAAGTAGCTTGAGAAAATGTTCTGAAAATTATACCTGACAAGGATTCGGTTGCATCTACATAATGCAAGTTCCATCCAAAAAATGACTGCAATCTATTAAGCCGCCTCCTCTGTGAAGAATAAAAGATTTCAGGTATAACCTTTCACGTGGGCTACAAAATTATCACCTTGATTATTATCAGAGATCATAATGGATTATAAGTGATGCAAGGAAGAGAAAGAAATGTTAAGTTAATACAATTACCTGACGATGAACAAGTCTTTTGGTGTTCGATTTTAACTTTTCAACAGCTTCATTTAACAAAACTTTGCATTGGCTGTCACTGTGATTATCGAGAATAACCTTTAAATTCTCTTTTGATGATTCCTGCATTGATAGAGGCAAACTGGAACATGCATGGGAGACATGATCTTTATCACTAAGAGGATGATAAGATGTAGTTGTGTTCGAGAAGTAATATCTCAGAAAATCCTCAAATTCCCTGACACCAATAGCCTGTCGCAAGCCTCGAGTATAATCAGCATTCAAGCAGTATATATCACAGACTTCATCCAATAAACCAGAATTAATCATGCTGTCCACTCTTTGCTCGACATACTGGTCCAGCACTGGTAAAGATGCGTCAACACATAGAAAACAGCAATCATATCTGAAATCATTTGTTCGGCCCCATTTCTGTCCTGCCACACGTAAATGAAGCACTGGAGGATCAACAGAGAACATCATAATTACTAAGCAATAGGCAATAGTCACCATTCTTTTATCCAACAAAGGCATATAGACACTTAAAGTCGAAAGGTAAAATAACAGAAACTGTGAGAAAATTTAAATGCCAACATAACAGTTGTAAGAGCCAAATAACAGTAATATATCAAGAATAACATAGGTCAAAGAAAAAAGACAGGTTTTGGTGATTTCAAAATAAAATGGGATATCTGATATCAATGATTGCACCTAGATAGATTAAAACATAATTTTCAGACCAATGCACAAAGAAAATGGTTTTAAGAAGAACAGAACTGCAGTGTTTGAGAAAAATTGATAAAGTGATTATTAAGAAGGAAATTAAAAATTTATAAAATAAAAAAAGCCATTCAAAATTAATGGGAGAAATCTAGCATGAAATTCAGAAAAAATATTCCCAATAAGGCCTATGGTAATCCTGCAAAAACCAACATATGAGGCTTGTATAAATAAATCCTGACCATAGACCTTTCCTATTGTTGCTTATAGAAAAGAATATAAAGATTACAAGTTTCAGGGATCAAACATGTATTAACTCGTAATTCACTCAACAAACCATTTGCTGTCTACATTACTGATAAGAAATATATATATATATACAAATAACTTGTAATTCAAACCTCTGCAGCCTTCCCCTGGAAAAGTTTGCTAGGGACAGAACCAGTGCGTGCATACAAACTGAGGTACAGATTTATCTGCAAATGAACAGCATCATAGACAATCATGCATTACATTTCCCAGTATGCTAACAGGCATAAATCTTATTTATCATAACTTTTTTTTTCTAAGATGTACATTTCTAAATTTTAACACATCATAGCTGATGACAATAGAGATTGATAACGTTTTTAACAAGTGTTTATTTTATCAAAAGCAGAAGATAAGTACTGTGAAGCATCCTACAAGTGTCAAACAAATGTAGTAAAAAATATTGCATGCTCACTAAATCCTTTTCCCTAACCATGTTACCATAACTGAATTCTATTTAAAATTAAAAAATAATAATAATAATAATAGTCAAGCCCCTAAAGTTCTTCACGCCTCTTGTTCATTGAGACATTCTGTAGGTTTTTCTCCTCAATGAAGGAAAAGTAGGAACAAGAGAGAGAATGTTAAAGGCAAGATGGGAAGCACAAACCTATGGTATACCGTTTGTGACTATCAAGATAAACAACTGTTTTAAAGACCTTAGTAGTGCTACATCCAAAGATGTGGAATTTAGAATAAGCATAGAAAAGTATTTAGTTGGCCCATACTTAAACCACAAGTATGACATTGACTTCTCTAAGTATCATATATTGTTTTATTTTAAATTAAAGGCACTTAAAATTTCAATTCTTTCAAATTAATTAGCTCGTCAAGAGTATTAGCACAAATAGAAGCAAGTGTAGAAACAAGATCGCACAATAAGATTCTACGAGGACAAAGGTACACGATGATATCATATCAAATCCTAATAGAAAGACATTTGATTCACCAAGATTATCATTTCAACTTTCATGAAAAAAAAAAAAAAAACAGGAGCATTGATTGGTAATCATATTATCATCAATTTACCCCGCGCCCCTGAATTTTTTTAAAAAAAATTATGAAAAAAGAGAAGATGCAAAACTACTTCTACAAGGGTCTGATTGTACTCCAGGACTAATATTGGATATAGATTGTCACTAAATAGACTCAAACAACAACAATTCTCAATTAGGAAATGTTGTATAGCTACAGATTAATGAAAATCCTTACTTTTCTGAAGTCATTTGGATGAATTCTGTTTGCGGCATCTGGATCAATCTCTTTAAGACATTCATATCCGAGATTGAACCCATTATTATCCAACTCCAGTTTATTATCCGGCTGTTCATTGCCTATAACAGAATGCCCCAACATAAACAAATAAAACCAAATTGCCAGCACATAAAATGTTCTTCAGCAAAAGTAGAGTCATTTACCTAGAGAATCATTCAGACAGCATCCTTCCACATCCTTTACAGAATCATCTAGAAGGAACGGACTCACCAGTGCCTGAACACATAATCAAAGAAACAAAACCTCATAAACAAACTGAAACGACTTCGAATCAAAACAAAATAAATCAATCATAAAAAATAAATAAAAAAAAAGACCTGAATGTAGTAATTTGTACCGCCAACAATGACAGGCAAGCGATTCCGCGATAAAATTTCTTCTATAATCTGAAAGGAACAACCTTTACACTTCATATTTGAATAAATAACTTAAACCCTAAATTCCCAACTAAAAAATTCCCTCTGTAACCTAAAATTTACACGACTAACTGAAAATTTTAAAAAATCAAAAAAAAAAAAAAAATCCAAAGGAAGAAGATGAAAACCTGAATGGCGGAATCACGGAAGTTCTTGGAAGTGAATTCAACATTAGGGCTTACAATTCCCAGTAGATGATGAGGGACTCCTATAATTCAAATGTGACGCTAAACACAATTAAATAAATTAAATAAATAAACGTTTCTGATCATGGAAGAGAAGCTGTGAATTGCAGACCTTTCTGATCATGGAAGGGGACTTTATTGGTGAGAACATCAAGACCTTTGTAAACTTGCATGGAATCAGCGTTGATGATCTCGATGGGGAAGTGAGAAGCAAGATCGATGGCTAATCGAGATTTTCCTGCTCCAGTAGCTCCCATTACTATTACTATCTTCGGTTTCTTCTCGTTAGGGTTCTTCTTGCTTGAGCTTCTTCTAGGGTTTGGAACCAGAGGAGATTCCTCTGTTTCCATCTCTTCCACAACTTCTGTTACTTGCAAGCTATTGAGTTTGTTAAATATTGCTAAAATAAAATATATTTTATTCTACTCTTTCTTATAAATTACTTGATCACAAGGAGGATGAAAAAACAAAAAATTAAAAAAAAAATTATTTTTTATTTTTTAAAAAATATAAATTATTTTTAAAAAAATTTTAAATACAAAAAATTATATAGGAATCACTTAGCCAAAATTTAATTTACGTTAATAACCTTCAGAATTTAAGTCATGCTAATAACTTTTGGTGAGATAAGCATCTTCGGTGCACACTAACAAATTAGGTCAACTCTTGCATATCTGGGTTTTCTTTTTTCACCAAAAGAGAATGACAGTACAAAATGAAGAGAACCAAAATAAATATAGTTAAAAGTGTATTTATACTTTAGTCTAAAAAAAGGTGCATTTATACACAATAATGCAAGTTTCCTTCTTTTTTCTTCAATAATATGCCAAGGAAGGAAAAAAAAAATGGGGTATAGAAAGTTAACATCCAATAATCTTAGCAAGAGAAAAGAAATTTCCTCCTTTACAATTTTTTTTTTTTTTTTTGAAAAAAAACAAAAATATCTGTATTAATATATGGAGAAGGTACAAATTTCCTCCTTTACATGAATAAACTCACAAAAATTTCTTCATGAGAGACTCAACAATACATAACCTACCAACACCCAATTCACAGACATCCATCAATTGAACATTTTAGATTCAATTTCTTTATTGAAAACAGAATAACCATCTCCAGCAGGCATTTGAGTTCTGATGCTTGTAAAGTGTGTAGAAAGTCCACCATTAGAAGGCACTCTTGGCATCACCATCTGCTTAGAAAGAAGGGAATGTGTGTTTGGAAGGAGGAGGTAGAGCTATTCCCATGTCCAAACAAGGATCAAAACATGATTTCAGACTAGAATTTCTCAGCCCCATATCCAAATAAGAACTAGGTGGGCATTGATCATTCCATGGATGAATTTTAGCCAAACTTAATCCAGAATCATTGCCATCAGAGCGAGCACCCAAGACATTAGCCCGAGTGATAAAATCAATCCCTGCAACTTCCAGATTGGGCTGATATTTTGTCAAACTTAATCCAAAATCAGAGCGAGTTCCCAAGAGGTTGGCATGAGAGGAAGTTTCGGTTACGAAATCGGTAGGTACTCTGAAAAGGCCAACACATCCAAAAGGGATATCCATGTCTTCTCCAGATCTAATAGCAGGAAGAGAAGTTTCTGACATCCTTGTCACAGGCCATGTTTCTCTTGATAGCGGCAATTTATTAAGTTCATGCTTCAGTGATGATTTTGCATGCTGAAGTGCTACCAAAACATCCCCCGGATGCTTTGGCTTTTCATTATACAATTCTATCTGGAGTCTGTTCTCACTTCCTGATGATTCTCCATTGCATAGATGCCTACCTTCAAAGAATGGAGAAAGTTCCTTGGTTGGCTGGGGCTCAGAGAAAACACATGTAGATTTATCTGACAAATCTTGTTTCTGTTTCCCCTTTGTAGAAGGTCCAAGATTCTCTTGGCAAGGGAAACAAAAGTCTGGAGTAGTTTCGATTTTATTGACCGGGCAATTGTTGTACTGTTGATCCATTGACCATTCCATTCCAATACATGTCGTTGGTAGGGAGCCATTAGAATGATTTCTTGCGGTCTCTCCGATGTGGCAACCCTCTAATTTTACTCCACCATACAAAGATATTGTATCATCAGCACCAGTGGTCTTTCTAAGTTCATCCCTCTCTTCAGTGATATCTGATTGGTTCCCAAGTTCAGATGAATCCTATTTGATTCACAACCAAGAAACCAATTATTAGTCTCAAATCAGAACTCAAAAGATTCAAAAAATTAAGATTTGAGGTGGGATATAAATGGTAGGCACAGATTACAGACTGAACCAAGTATGACAAACAATCAATCAAAAAGGATCCAGGTCACCCACAAGAAAAGCACTTCTGCACTAATCATTCAAAACCAATATCACATAATAACCACATCAGAAGTGCTCATAGCAATTGGAATATGCCAAGGAAAATATGAAATGCTAACAAATCCAGAGCTAGTTTCTGTCTTGCAGGACTAGGACATGGACTGAGAATTCATGAATCAATATCACTTCCAAAGATCAAGTTCTCCAAAGGAATCCTGTGAATGCCAAGTGGTGCTCTTGAGGGATACTTTGATGGCCATAGAGGCATTAGGCAAGGAGACCCAATGTCTCCATATTTATTTGTCCTAGTCATGGAGGTTCAGGGCATTCTTTTGAGAAGTCAAGTTCAGGAACACCAATCTAATTTTCAAGCTTATCCTAACTAAAAAGAATAGCAAAACAGTTAAAAATTTATAAATAAAGAAGAAACATCACACAAATAAAATTGCAGACGTGCTTACTAGAATCTAAATCCACCCTGACCTCAATTGGTGTTGCAGTATTTGTAACCAACCAATAATATGCATAGCAACCAATGCAATATGGTGAATAAACCAACAAATTCCAAAGGTGCTGTGCTGTCAACAGGTAAATGTAAGGAATACTAATGCTACAGCACATACTCCACGCATTTGCCAGTCTAGACATTAAATATAATGAATGAAATGTATTAGAAGCTAGTGATGATGAATACCGGGGTATAACTTTTACTCTCTTTGAACTTCTTTTCCCATTCTCTCTGAGCAGTTTCCTCTGCTTCATATTGATCTATGAGCTGTGCCTGGTTTCCTAGTGCTCTTTCCAGGTTGGCCTCTCTTCCACTTCCATTGATATCATGACCTGAATTGCTTTCTTTTCTTTGGTCTTCTACACTGCCTGAAAGAAAACTTTCTGTATATAGTTTATCTTCCTGTTTACCAGAAGCTTCATCCAAGATCTCAGGTCTATCTTCAAAAAGTTCAGAATCATTTCGCAATACAGAGCCATATCCATAATCTTGAGCATCAGGAACAAAAGATTCATCTCCTACATTATCTGCCTCAGATCTGGCAACACAATCAAGTGAGCTATGAGAGTTGAGTATATGCTAGTGCAAATGCATGCATGTGATGTGATGTATGGCTAGGTATTTTGGTAGATTTAAAGAAAAAATTCTGAGTACAGCACTGAAGAACCAAAGTTGCGTATTCACATATCGCAAAGTTGCAAGGAACTGAATCCACAATTTGGAGGCAACACACAAAAATCACCCAACACAAGCAACCATAGCCATCCGTTCAGCTTTTGTCTCTCCTTTATTTTTCCGAACTCCCTATATAAGCTTTCCTACATTACCTTCCCATCCGAGTTAATAGACCAGATGGTAACGGTCATTACATCAGTGAAATTCAGAAAAAAAATATCCTAGGTGCATCCATCAAATGCCAACCGAACTACCGAGTGCATGATTGCTATTTAGTATTGGTATGCTAGTGACTGATTTCTTCTAGGATGTAGTCCACAGGCGCTTTAGATTACCTAGCTCCTAAGCTCATAGATGAAACTTCCTTTTCAAAATAAAAATAAAAAAAAGGAAGAGATACACAAGCTCACATTGTTTCCCTACGCTTTATCTGGCGGCAGGATTTTCCTGTACGTGGTTTTGTAGAAGAACCAGAAGTAGATAAGAAACTGCACAGCCTCCTGCTTTTATCGATGTCAATCTTCTTTTTAAGAAAATCAGGGCTATCGCTGCCGCTTTTCCAAGATAAGCTTCTACCAGATGAACTCTCAACCTCAGAGCCTGACAACCCCTCCACTTCGTTTGTCCTATGCCTGGAGGAAGCAGAATCGTCCTCTTTCTTTGAGAAATTATTATCCTCAGATTGACAGAAGCTTATGTCATGATCAGAGTTCAAATCAAGTGCCTCAGAGATGTCATTGTTCTCCAAAATTGCTAGAACCTCTGCTGTTGCCTTCTCAGCTTTCTTTCTTTGGAGAGTCACAACTTTCAGCTGTTCCTCAAGTTCTGCCACCTATTTCATGTTTCGAACCAACATCTCAAATATACTTTATTCCAAGAATTCAGCATGATTAAGCATTAAGCCACTTGAAATTGTAGTTCTATAAATGTATAGAGAACAAAAGACTTTTACCAAATCATGCACACTAAAAAGCGAGTATCTATCAAATCATGAACAAATTAAAGATGTTCACCAAACATTAATTGAAGCATGTGAAATATCATAAAAAAATAAAACCAATTGAAATAGGTCATTACAAATGTATATGAGATTATCGTTTGCGGTATTTTTGGCAATTTATATTGCTTCAAAATTCATGAATTAGTCAGTAACTTTTATTTTGTACATGATTTGGTGAATACCAAACGCTTTTATGCATGATTTGGTAAAAGTTCCTTAATTCATGGCTATGAAAAAAAAAGGTTTTTTTCACCAAAAGGAAACAGGACCCATGGAATCCAAGAAAACTAACACGTTTAGCCAGCTCATCAGCTTTTTGTCTAGCAATTCTTGAGACAGATCTTTCAGCAAGCAACCTAGCTCGAAGGAAGTCGATAGTCATTGCAGCAGGGTCCTCCACATCAGTTCTTTTCCTGCAAAATGATCCAAATATTGTAAAATAGCAGAACAGTTCATCACAGAACACTCACATAGAACAGAAGCACATGATTATATTCAGTTTATACACAATGTACAAATGTAACAGTGGTTCCCTGTTCCTTAGGAACTGAACTCACAGACTGTATACCCACAAGTAAATGAATCAAATATACACATGAGGAAATTAATCAAAGCACTGATGCCAATTCAGGAAATTAAACTTTCTATTTAAGAGGTAAAAACTGCACGATCTACTTAATATTTTCTTGGCCTCATTAAATATCCCAGTTCCCCACACTTCCAAAAACCTTTCAGCACGTTAACACATTAAGAGCATGTTCACAATCAATGCCAACCCATAAGTATCTAACTCGCAAGCAACAAAACAGTCAATTTTTTTATAAACAATAGGGTAAGAGCTGGGTAAATAGGAATTTTAATGTATTTTTAAGTTACTCCCAGCCAAAATCAACCAAATAACTTAGTTCGAACAATTTTTGGAGGCTTGAAGCATTAACCAATCCAAGACTTAAAAAGTTGGCGCAGTGGATACATTTTTAAGATGTTAAAAACGTCAACAAAAGCATTTCTCCAACTATGCGTGGTTGGCTAAGTGAATCTGAATCATATTCCACCATTCAATTTTCTCTAGAATTATTCATTATATTAGATTGATGATACCATTTCTTTCACATTATTTCAATTTTCAACCTGATTTAGTTTTTCCTTCTTGTTCTTTGGCACTTTCAGTAGTTATTGACCTTCATCTTAAACAGTACCACCTAATGCAACTCTCCCACATTTTATCATCAATAAGGATTTCACTAAATTATCACATATTGCTGCATTTGTCACCCTTCCATCCCAACAGTATTCGTTCTATACATTTATTAATTTTTAAAAGTGAAAATTTTGCTTCACAAAGCATGGCTGCACTTATAGATAGTCACTTAACAAAAGAATTTTATGGATCTCAAATACGGTTTCTAACATGATCAATCAATTGGCGGCAATGCCCACGTATATCAACATGTTGGTCGCTAGATTTTAATTCTTTTTGGCCAGGTCTATCTGGTTCCGATGTTTAAACACAAAAAAAATTGACACATGTCGCAGAACATTATTAAGATTAATAAATTTCAAATAAGGACATTTGTTGATTGACCATGCTCTGTGCCACCATATGTGAAGCCTGTGTCGGTAGACACGTAACTCACAATTTCAAGAGTCTTCATACAAAACTCCGGAAACACCTCTGTATACTCCCCACTATATAATTTGGTTCCATCTTCCTCTTTATATATAATTGGACCCAGCCACCAACAATTTCAAACACTCACAACTGCCATTGTCCTACAAATAGTAAAAACCAGTAAATTTTGACTTTAAACTCTTAGAAACCTACTCAAATGAAACAGTTCCATCCATCCAAAACCAGTCAACCAAACACAAATAGCACCAACATCACTGTCAAAAAAAAACCTTGACTTCAAAAAAACCCTAGCACCAGCGCGTCAAAATCAACCGACTTTTCACCATTTTTACTCACTACATAAACAAACTAAAATACAAAAAACGCCAATCAAAAACCAATACCGAAACCGAAACCGAAACAATTCAATTCAAGCTCCTCACCTCTGAACTTGCTTCTCCTGATCTACCGCCAGAGAACTCTGCATTGTCAGAACACTCGAACCTAGTCCTCAGATTCCACTCCAAAACCCTAACTCACATCGAACCAAATAAAAATAAAAAAACAAAAACAAAAAAACTACATGAAAATCGCAGTGATTTTAGCTTTGTTATCACCGAAATGAAGCAGAATTCAAGAAATCATCTACAGAAATTACAGTGAAAATGAAACGAAATCTACTTACAGAGAGCGAATTTGATCGTGAAGCTGTAAAGAGAAGCGATTTGCTTCGATTTCGTGAGTAGATGATGAAGCTTCTTTGCCTCGACAATAGGAATGAGGATCACGGGAGCAGAGCGGAGCAGAGCAAGAGCTTTGTGTGTGTGTGTGTGTGTTTTATTAAAATGCGTGCGCTGTTTGCTCCTGAGACGATCTTTGTCTTTATGACTTCTCTGTCATTTATTTGAATAAGTTTTTAATTACTCAAATCTCCTTGATTTGATGGTGGGTGGCGGTGGAAATTTATCAATTTAATGATATAGTTTTGGGAATGTTTTTAATTTGAGTGTAGTTCAGACGTAGTCATTATCATTGTTTTATATTTTTATTTTGATATTTTAAATATATGTCATAAAAAAAAAAACTATATTTCAAGGTATCCAAACTTGAGTTCAGTATATCTTTTCCCAAAGTTCAAACCAGCCATTCTAGATGCCAGCATGGTCGTATGGACCTACACAGCGTGATAGATTGAATCCCAAGCTTTGCTTTAAAGTGGATGACAGGGATGGATTGGCTCATGACAAAGATTGATCAAACCTAAAGGGGCTTAGAAATCATCTAATATTTGGCCCTGATTTTTGTGGTGCATTAATAAGAGAAGGAACTTTGATGAAGGGGAATGAAGAGAAGGGTGCCATCTGTTTCACACAAAATCATGGTAGGTATGGTTGGGAGAATGAATTAATTGATTATATGCACTAATTACTATATATAGTATGGCCCAGTAAAACAAAAAAAAAAAAACAGAGACAGAAAGAAATAAAGGAGCTTTTTGAAATGGGTTTTTTTTTAAAAACGATGTATTGTAATTAAAAAAAAAAAAAAGGGGTCCAGAAAAAAAATTAAATAAATAAAAAAGAGGGATATTGCTTACTTTGTAACCTTATTGAATTATTGATAAGTGCAAGAGAAAATAATAATAATAATTTACCATGAGTAAGGACTAGACCATTGATACTAGATGAGCTTGGCTTAAATGTTTACATGGAAAGACAATTCTCTTTAATGTTTCAATACAATAATAGACAACTCAAAAATAAAAATGCAATTATAATAATACTTTTTAGGAGAAGTTTGGCTTAAACGTTAAGATGCAATTGAGTGTTGAGAGAAGTTGTAGAGAAAAATAAATGTTTGTGTTTCTTTTTATTATGAAGGGGTGAATTGCAGATGATTTGTGGGTCTTGCTTGGTGCGGCAAATATTCATTATATGTATTGAGTACGTCTTTCACGGGGATTATCCTTTCTGCACCATTTCATCATAAAGTTATGAGTACGTAATAACAGTGTCATGAACCTCATGATTACCCATTATATATACATATATAACCACTATAGGTTCTATGTCATGCGTTCATACATGGGAAATCTTTAGAAGAAAGGTTGTTCGATCAAAATCATTGACTCGTAAACATACCTTTCGAATGAGACTAATCTGCATTGAAACACTACAGAGACATTGGACAATTCTCTCTAAGTGAATGCGATTGAAGTAAATACGAATTTTAATTCTGAAACTTTTACCTCTCAATCACTTTTAGTACAGACCCTAACCATCTATGTTATACCGCTTTGAAGTAATGTATACATCTCTTTTTAAGTAAGATCATTTGAAGTAATGTATATATCTCTTTTAAGTAAGATCACTCTCATTTTCGTCGTAGGTGAGACAGTCAACACAAACAACAAATAACAGGTCATTTTATTCCTTTAGTTGGCATGTCATACACCCAATGACTTGAAACTGGAGGACATAAAACAAAGAAAAAACTAAGTCAATGAAAAGCAGTACAAAAATCTAAGTTATGGTAGATTTTTGTCCTTTTTTATTCTCAACCTAAACATCAATCTCATTTTATTTTATTTTAAATTAATAATAATCAGCTAAGAGATGAATAATTTAATATGCCAAGGATATATAATCACATCTACCTCATGCAGAAGGATACTTACATCTTCCTCATACATACATGTTTGTTACATATACATCAAGATGCTCCAAAGATCAAAGAACTTGATTGACTACCTCCTTAATCTTTTCCGGTTAGTCTAATGCCCTCATTACACATCAGAATCTCTAATATAGATAGAATCAAATAAGTAAAAATCGGTTAGATACAAATTGTCTACGATCAACTCGAATGGATGAGATCACAAGAGAGTTCTTCCAAGAGAAAGCCAACGATGGCAAGTTCGATATCAATGGCTGTCTCTTGCACTTGCTCCGCATTTTTCTTCCATTCATCTGCTTGGCTTCTGAAATCTAATTCGACCATCATATCTATGGTGTTCATTTCAACCTCTTTCCACGACTCTAATCTGTCGCAGACCTTCTTCACTAAGTTTGTTGAATTCGGGTCTATCTTTGCGCCATCTTCTTCTTCTTCTTCTTTGGCTATTAAGTCCAAAACCAATCTCTTCATGTCTTGGGGAATTCTACCGCAGCTGTACAAGTTAGATTGTCTAAGAACTTCTCTTGTAAATGCTTCATCCTCTTCACTTGTATCATCATCATCTTCAATCTCTTCAGCCATTTTCTTTTCAAGATCAGTGGGATCCAATTCAGTAAGTCTCTCAAATCGGCAAAGTTTGTGTAATAACTTTCGTCTTGCTCCTGGTAAATCAAGTAAGGAACAAGAAAAAAAAAATCAGTTCTGTATGTCCAAAAATGAAATAATCACATTAATCCCTACAACTAGCTAATTTTCTGACCTACACAATCCAATATGAAAAGAAAACAAACATCATCTTTGATTTTTTTCTCCTTTTTTTTTTTTTTTTTTCAATTCAAGGGTATTTGGGCCTCTTAGAGCACCTAACTAATCCCGCGAGATGTGTAAGAACCTCCCTCCCTATTCTCACACATGGAAACGGCCCCTTTAGGGTTAAATTCGAACTCAGGACTCCCACTTCCTAAACTGGGTTCTTGGCCACCACACCACCAACCCTAAGTTGGCTTCATCGGAAAACAAGAAAAAGATCATTTTTTCGTTATCCAAAATAAGTAGGACAGTCTAATTAATCCTTGCACCAAACTTCCTTACTTGAAATGTGCAAGTAGAAGACAAAGGATTTGTGCCATTGATGGCCAGTGTCCAAAGTTCACCTTGTACAACGACAAGGGGGTCTGAAGACAAAATTGAAATGTCAAAATCATGGCTGGATGGAGCCCTCCATGTTATCAAGAGGGCACAACCTTCTTACTTTGGGTTACATTGAGAACAAGAAATGTGAAAATGAAGCAATGCGTGGCTGCATTGCCAAGATAAAACTTGACCAGCCCTCAAGTTATTTAAAGTCCAATTAATCTGATGAGCAAGCCTCAAAGAACGAAATTCTACAAAGAGACCATTTCTTCTAGCTTAGGTGCTTTCTGGGGTAAAATGGTGTATGAGTAGTTTTGATCAAGAAGCTAAGAAATAATGTCAAAACAATGTACCATAATTCAAGATCATCACCGTGATCGTTCTTCTCATTTCTACTTATCCTAATGCAGTTGAAAGAAGAATAAGCAGTTTTCATCTTCAACACAATCAATCAAAGCTAGAAAAATAGTCATTGAATTAAAGCTAATAATGCAGCGATTCAGGTTTAGAACATACTTTGTACAATGGCAAAGCTGTGTTCGAGTTCAAATTCTCCCTGCTCATCGTCCTTGCCAAAATCCTGATCTCGTCCTTCGTTATCGTCATCTTCGAATGGAGGGTCCAACACAGAGACAGGACTGTTCTGATCTTTCTCTTCCTCTTCAAATCTGCAATCTAAGTTTTCTTCATCTTTCTCCACAGCCTGATAAAAATGAAGATCAAATTCATTGTTAGAACTTAAATTGAATAGTAATAATAATGATAATGATAATTACACCTTAAAAATGAAGATCAATGAATCATTAAAAGCCCATTTGTCTAGTTTCAGTAATTCCAAAAACAGCTTCAATGGATTTCATATAGGAAGAAACGTGATTAAAATAAAATAAAAAAAACTAGAGCTTAATTGAGAAGGAGGATGGTTTCCTTTGCCGACACAACTCAGTGACACCGATCTAGCTCGGTTAACTAACTCACTGAGTCATAAACAAATGAGTTCCTCTGTAAAAAATGTCAGAAAATTTAAATAAAATTAAATAAAAAGCAAGAACTTAATAATTTTCCCATTTATTCTCTGGTACTCTCTAAAAACGACTTTTCAGTCTGAATCCCAGGCTTCAAGATCACCTTTCCCAGTACGTAAGTGAATTAATTAATTATGCTCTTCCCAGTACAAATTTTTGCATTTCCAAACCTCCCGATTCAAAATTCAACTCAAAATCTTTTCCAAAATAAGAAAAACAAATTGAAATAAAAGAAAGAAAGAAAGAAAGAAATAACTAAAAACCTGTCGTCTGAGTCGACCAGGCGACGGCGACGGAGATGGCGCCGGCGGGGACCGGAGTTCCGGTGTCCGGCGACCGGGCGACCAGCTACTTTCGAGAACAAACCGAAACGGGCTCGAGCAGAACCCACCATCTTCATCACAACAACAAAAACCTCCGTCTTCTTCTTTTTCTTCTTTTTCTTCTTCTTCTCTCTGGTTCCCGACAACCTCCATCTCCGACGACTCGCCGGAGCCGCTGCTCGACGTCTCAAACTCGTTGCTCTCCGACCAAATACTGCTGATTCTACTATCACAAGAGCACGAAAACCCAGTCGCGCAATCACATCTTTCTTCCAAATTGTCCATATTACACGAATCACAACTCATAACATCCTTCACAGAGATTCTACTACTACTACTACTAGTAATATCACTAATACCGCTACTCAAATGCCCTTTAATTTCCTTGTTTTTCTGGTGGCGTTTCCGGTGAGAAATCTTCTTCATGATCGATCCGAAGAACCCGGAAACGAGATTTTTCGGGGTTTTGGGCTTATGGGTAGCCTGAGGTTTCTGAATCCGAAGAGCGGCTTCGAGAAGAATACCGGCGGTTTTAGCCGGAACGTGAAAAACGAGAAGGGCATTGTTATTAGGAGAGTTGCGAGAAAGGCTGGCTTTAACTGGAGAAGAGTGGTAGAAATGAAAAACAGGGGAATTTGTAAAGTTCGGTGATGAGGCGGAAGAGGAGAAAAAGCAAGCATTTTTGCAGAGATTTCGACGAAAGCTTGAGATTTCTGTAATGGGTTTTCGCTTTTTGATCTGTAAATGATGATGGCTATTTAAAACTGGTTCTCGTCGTCGTCCTTGTTGTTGTTTTTGTTTAAATTGGGTGTGTTTGTCGTTGATGTAGTTCTGAAGAACGAATGGTTCTTGAACTTCTTTCAGTAAATCTCCGAGATGTCTTGTTGAAGCCATCATTGAAGAGAGAAAGAAAGAGGGAGATGAGAAGTGATTTTTGAGTTTGAAATGAAGAAGAAAAGGTTTGAAGAAAAGCGTGTTTTGAAAAAGGCCAGTAGTGTTTTTCTGTAAGTAGTTGCTGCTGCACTGGAGCCACTTTGTTGGGTGACTCAAGGATCTCGCGGTAGCTACGGTGGCTTGGCTAACCGTGAAAAAGAGAGAAGAGAGAAAGAGGGCAGAGGGGTTCTACGGTTATGTTTCTCGTGCTATTTAAAGAGGGAGATGACGGATGAGATCTCTCTGATGAACTATTGATAGTTTGGGAGGATTTGTTACTTAAATTAAGGAGGAATGTGGGATTTGGATAACAACTTCCAATGGATCAAATAAATACTCAAAAAAAATTATTTATATATGTAAATGATTGGAAGGATTAGGATTACTCATTGATGATGGTGATGACGATGAATGGTCCCACTATACCATACTTAAAATGATTAAACCAATTCTATTTTTGGGTCATAATTTTTTTTTAAGCAAGATTAATTCTTTAAAATTTAAGAATTTGTAAAATGAATGACACCTCTCTCAACAGAAATAGACGAAGTCGAGCTCAAATTCGTAATAAATTTTTTAACTGTATCTTATAGTTTACTATCCGAATAAGTAAACCAACTCTTAATTATAATCATGCTTTTGTTATTAATAAATATGTTTCAATGATTGTAACAATTAATATTTTGATTATTATAGTTATTTAGCTGTTTCGAGCTTAGACGTGAGGTTTTAGTTTATACAGTTTTGATATTAAACTATATTTTGTGAGTTAAGATATATGTTTTGTGTCTATAAGTGAGACTGTTATTTAGTTCCATGTATATACTTAGGAATTTGTTTGTTTATGCAATGTATATTTCGTGATTATTTGTGATCGTGATTTAAGCAAAGTGACATGTGATTTGATGTATGAAAATCATATTAAATAAATTATCAGTGTTCTTAGTTCAGATGTGACTTTTTCTAGTATGGTTGTAATATGCAACTTTCTAATTATTATTAGGTGGTGATGGATGAGGGTGACTTTGTTATTTCATATTTTTTAACTCTCTATTTGTTTAGTTGATTGATATGTAAGTGACTTCTAATAACAAGCTTTTTCTTTTTTTACTTTCTACCTTGCAACTTTTGCCATAATGTCATTCAAAATTTAAATTGTAAAATGATTTTTGATAAATGTGCCCTCCCATTGTCTAAAGTTTTAATAAATTTAAACCTTTAAGTATCATTCAAAAAGGCAAACTCCTAACTTAGTTTGGATGAAAAAAACTTTAGTCGCTTAAGCAAGATGTTTCAGTTTTTATTTTTTATGAATACAAAAAATTTTATTAGAAAAGGTTCTCATTTAGGTGCCCGACAGTTTATTTGAGTCTAAGTGAATTAGTTTCACAGTAAAACGATAAGAGAACATCACCTGAGCGTCGAAATCCTGATAATAAAAAAAAAATGAAATCTTTGCTAAATATAACAAATTCAAATAAACAGTAAATTGAATAATCAATAGCAAAAAATAAGTACAAAAGTTCCATTTTTTTATGGAGATATCATAAGAAGGATATTGAGATAAGATACATTTCTATATCATTTATTGTATTAAGTACAAATTCCTAATAATGTATTAAGATCTTTCATCATCATCGAACCACAAAAATAATCACTTAGTCAAATTATAACCAATAAAATTAATTTTCTTATCTTAAAATACATTATTAGGAATTTGTTGAAGGACCCTTAATTTTATAATTTATTATTTTCAATTAAGATTTTTTTTGTTGTGTTTTTTTTTTTTGGGGGGGGGGGGGGAGCTAAGAGCATTAAGATAACTAGTTGACAAGACGTGACTAATGTCATGTCAATTGAGAGCTTTATTATTATTATCATAACATATCTTTTGGGATTAATAATTGTGAAAACTCATAATGTGAATTACCAATGTTACCCTTTTTCCAATTTATCGTGATAAATTGAAAGATATGAGAAAATAAAAAGGGTAAAAGTGGGAAACCGCGGGGAAGCCGTGCCGGCGGCCCTATCGCCGAAGAGGACAAAGCGGAGTGGCGCGTGCCGATGGTTGCCGATCCCCACATCCACAAAAGCGGATCTTAACGAAATCTTTGACTCGTTCCTCATCTCGATTACTTTTTGTCCCACTTTGTCCCTGGACCTACGCACCAATTCCTTTCATATCCTACTTCCTCATCACTTTTGACCTTTAATTCAAACCTATAAAATTCACTCTATTTTATCAAAAGGTCAAGTCTCTATTTAAATTAAAAGTAGTTATATTTTTTAAAATATTTTTATTTTTATTATTTTAGGTCTTTTTTAATTTTTATTATTACCGTAAATTAGTAATAAATCACTCTTCCTATAAAATTGAAAAAGTAATAAATTAAGTGAGAAAGAAATATATATATAATTCAAAAGACATAGTTTAATTAACTAACTCCTTTCACGAATGATCCATGATCTGCAAACAATGGTGGTGGCATGATCGAGCAGGATACAATTAATAGTAATTAAGATGTTTTGGACTTTTCTCTAAACTAACCTGCCAGTTCAGGCACAGTTCACATGTGAAAAAAGATAACAACTTGGACCACTTAAAGACAACATGATCATAAATATAATACTTAAGTTGTAACAAATAAGTTAATATATATATATATATATATATATATATATATATATATATTTATCCATTATTTCCACTTATCCTTTTGCAGGGACGAGACTATTCTGAAGTCGGAAACGATATATAATATTAGACAGTTCCTCTTCAGAGTGGGTACGTAGACGTAGGCATGAACTCGAACTCAAAATCGAGACATCGTTCTTCAACCACATACCTCATTCAATAACTAACGAGGCTACCCAAATTTGGATTAACCAGTTTATATAACAATTAATTAATTTTGAAATATATAATTAGAACACGAATTAATTAAGAAAAATATATTATTACTTATTGCCCATAATTTTATCATCATCGTTGTCATCTAATTTTTTTTTTATATCTTAAGATTCATTTAAGTTGTGGAAGAACATTACAATTAATAATAAGAGATTGGGATTCACAAGCACATGCTTGTGCATGGTTGTTGAGACTATTCATGGAAGATAGGGTGCCAAATGTTTCTTCAAACCAAGCAATACTGCATTTATTTAATCAAAGTGCCAAGTACCATTTTTGTTTATTTTAGGTAAGTTTGGAATCTTTACTGATCTGTTTGGCCTTAGCCATGTAACTCCAAAAAAAAAAACCCCATGTTCTTTCTTGTTCTTTCAACCCCAACCAATCTTCCTATAAATATATAGATTCCCATTATTTTAATTAATTAAGTTATTATACCAATAACTGCAAAATTAATCATGTTGTCTGAATTGTTGGTGACCATGATTATTATTTTAAGTATTCATGGTTGGTAAGTTGACTCTTTGTCCTGTATCTCAATATTACAACAACAACTCTAATATCAGTTTGGAGAATGCTAATTTAACCACAAAAAGTTATAATTACAATGTAGCATTAAATTATTTATTACTACAACTTTTTATAGTTAGATTGATATTTTTTTATTAATTTTATTATTTTTTTTATAAAAAATTAAGACTATAATTATATTAAAAATATTTTTTTAATTATATAATCAAATAATATCTATAAATTAAATTAAAATTTTATTTAAGAGATTCTTTATTAAAGGGGTTGTTTCGCATGAAAAATAAGATAAGATTATTTTTTATAAAATTTAATTGAATTAAATTTGATAGAATATGATAGAATTAAACAATTAAAAATTTTTAATAAGATAAAAATAATCTCTCTCTTTTGATCATCACTATTTTATCCTTACGATAAAAATAATAATAAAATTGTTTTTTATTTTATTTTAGTCCACAACCAAACGTTGACTTGAAACTAAAAAAAGTTTCATCTCATCCTCTCCTTGTTGCCAAACGGGACCTAAGTGTATATAGCAAAGGGTACAAATCACTTCTTGTACCCACAGTGAAGTAAAAATTTGAGCTGATTGGGCAATCTTAACCGTCAATTTCTAACTATTTTCCATCAAGGGCTCATCCATATTAATAGGGTTAAAACGATAAGGAATTATTGGATATTTCAAGAAATTTAAAGCCTGCAAGGTCAGGTGGTGCACGTGAAACAGCACCAACATTCCCTTCTAGGTAGAACCAAAAGGTCTGTTTTTTGGCTATGTTCTTGGATTTCCATTTCCATAGACACTGAAAAGATGTTATGTTTCATGTTGCTTTCAACTTGATCTTTTACAAAGTTTGTAATTTCTATTTTCTTATTCTTTTTTTCTTTAAATATACAGCTTTTAGATTTAGGGAAAATTTAAATTAATTATTTTAAAGAGTAATATTATATGTATGTTAATGTTATTTTTTGACACTAGCATTCAATTTTTTTCGAATGTTTATAAGATATGCATATATTTAAAAATGTATATAATACACGCACATTCCTAAAAAATTTAAGAACGAATAAATGTTAATATTAAAAAATAGCGTTAATACCTAATATATATAAAATATTTTCCTACCTTAAATATACATGCAATTGGGCCAACCAGACAACTAAAGGCAAACGTCGTGCTTTTGTAAAAAGTTCTTATTATAAATATAGCAAGTTAGAAATTGGTTTGTTCAAAATATAATTTGTTTATCTTGATGTCTCTCTAATTTGGTTGATCAACATTAATGTATTAATATTTTAAAAGTTTTTGAAAGTCAATATCTTGACTTGTAAATAAAACTGGTCAACATGATCATGATGATCAAACTAAAACCTTCAAATTCCCAATATAGAGAATTAGAGATCAATTATATCCTAAAATATTTGTAATATTTCTAGATTGAAAAATTAAATAAATAAAAAAATCCATATATAAAACATCGGTACAACTTTTTAATTTCATAAATTTAGATGGTAGTTACATTTTCATCCTCTTAAACCCTAAACCATAAAACCCTAGACCCTAAAATGATCTCATGCCTCTCGATTTTCTAGACTTTATCATGCTATATTTTTTTAATAAATTAAGTGGTGTCTCCCAAGCTAACTTTCAGGTACCACAAAAATTAATTCACTTAGAGAGCACCAATCAAAGAGACTTTAATAACGTTTTCAATGTGACAAGTGAATCATGTTCCCACATGTAAACTATAATATAAGAGTTTGTGTCGTATCAGTTAAGATTGTGTTATCTCATCAATTTTAGTCAAAAACTCAAAAATTAATCATTAAAGATGATTTTAGAACCAGGAAATTTTAAGTTTAACTCTTGTTATTGTCGTCTTAATAGGGTAAAGAAAATTATTAATGATAAAAAAAATTATTAATGAATCAAAAATGAGTCTGGTACCTTTTTAAAAATATAATCGATAAAGCTAATTATATAATTAATTATTAACTTTTTATCTTAAAAAAAAAAGAAAAAAAAAGAAAAGAAAAGAAGAGAAGGCAAACAATGTGACCCATGTTTAGTGATAGGGTCGTAGAGCCTAAGCTTTTGGGGATGTATATATCACCACCAAACATACGTAGGCTGAATTGAACCATGCATGGATGGTGGTGCAAGAGTACAACCGACAACACCTATATTGGCCCCAATGATAGATACAAGTGAAACCATTATTCTATACGACAGTACCTGGCAGTCAATGTGTAGGCACGTAGCTAGCTAGGAAACGACACGTGCATGCCGCTTCAATTAGTGATCAGGTGGAGCTGAGCTTATAGGTTGAACTACCCTAATGCTTTGACACGTCAATAGCTAGCTAGATTCTCCTATTAATTATTTAAGATAAGATAGGCCTAACTTGTATATTAAAAGTTCCGTACCCTTAAAATTGAAGTGAAAAATAAATATAGGATATTCTGCTCTGCAAATAATAGATGTGCATAGTACCATATTTTTAAGGCCTTTAATTAATTATTAGCTTACATGCCTCTTACTAGATTCATTAATTCGTAACCAATTAAATTTATATCAAGAGTGTGTAGACTATGATCTTTTAATATTTGATATTGAAATTTCTCCATGATTATTAATTATAAAGGTATATAATATGTCTTCATTTTATATTGCTATTTATAACATAATATATGTTATAATTCATCTATAGTGCCATAAATAAAGGGTAATTCGCTGTAAATTTTTAAAGCTCTCTGTGAAAAGATAAGATGTACATTTAAAGTTAGATAGTCTCGTTGATTACAAAATAAGGTATATATAGGCTCTGATTGATGAACGAGGCTGTTTAATATTGCATATCGTTCTTGACTTCGTAATAGTCTCGTCTCTGCAAAAAAAAATTAACAGAGACACTGAGGTCAAAAACCAAAAGAAAAGAAAAGAGAGGATGTACATATTTGTAGAGTAAAATATGGAAAATAAAACTCTAGGTAAGTTTTATTAAAAGTTCATACAACCAAATTTTGCATTTTGTTACACTTTAAATATTTTTAAGAGCTATTAAGGAACATCACTAGAAATATTCATAACTTGTATGAAAATATCTAAGATTGTTTCTAAAAAATATAAAAAAGGACATAAAAAATAAATAATTTACAAATGGTTTTGTCATTCATTTGCATATTTTATTTTTTTTAAATGATGGGTAAAATAAAATAAAATAAAATGAAATGAAATATTATGATGAGGAGGGGGAGAAGGAAATGACAAAAAGGTTTATAAATGCACCGCTTTCGGCGGGCCACGTGGCGTTACTTGTAAGGAAGTGGCGCACGTGTTGGTCATTGAAAAGTCAAGTCAGAGACGGTCGGAAATCTCTTGGTCGCTTCCACTCCGCGACGAAAAGCCCCACGTCGCCACTTGGTCACCAACATAGGATTCCCACATTTCCAACACTACTAGATCCTCCGCTCCTGCAAATCCATTAGCTACCTAACTCCCTACCTTTTCACCCGCCACGATATCAACCTTTTGTCTTTTCTTACTTAATGTGTTTCACAAACTTGAAAACAGAAAATTTATAGAACAATGTTTCTGCTTCATGAATTTCTTAAAAACAAACTGTTTTCTTTATAAAAAATGAAAAACTGTTTTTAAATTCACTTAAACCAAACAAATTTTTTATGTTTTCAATATCTTGTATAAAAAAAATTATATTCGAATTCTAAATCAGACATACCCACAATTTTTTGTTTTTTCTTTTTTTTTTTAAATAAAAAAGTTAAGATTGTATTTGGTTCATATTTCAAAAATAAGAATATAATTTATATGTATTTTCAATTTTTACATGTGTATAACTTACACATATAATATATTTTCAGGCTATAAATTTTTTATGTTCTTAATTTAGTTTGTAGTTTTGTAGTGCAGATTACATTCACATTGGATCAAGCATTGCTTGTGCTTGACATCATGCCATTTTGTATGTAATTTTTTATATACACACACAGATATATATCTAAAAAAATATATATATAGAAAATGACTTTTATCAAATCTATTTTTTTAACAAAAAGTGAAAAATTATTTTTTAAAATCTTTTTGAACAAAATAAGTTTTTGATGTTGCAGATTTTTGGATATAGAAAATTATATCCGAATCACGAATCAAACGGGCCCAAGTGTTGATTGTAAATTTTTTTTTAAATATTTTGTTGATCTCACCTTTTTTTATTCCACCAAAATTTTCGAAGGGAGAATAATCAACATGATAAAATTTTCAATATATCTCCTTCAGCAAGTATTAATTAAGATAAGAGTTTCTTCAATTTTTTTTTTTTTATCAAACAAAATTTATTTTCTTAAAGATTTTATGCCGTTGTAAATTTTTAATGATAAAACGATAAAAATATATATTGTTTAATTACAAACAAAATTTATTTAATAAATTAAAAAATATTATTGTTTTCTTTTTAACTTAAATTCAAAAAGGGGTTTAGCCATTAAAAACCAATGAAACATAAGATTTGGAATTATCTATAGCTCGCTAGAAAGCTCCGTTGAGTAGAATATCAAAATTCCAATTTAAAAGCTAAAATAATAATAATAATAATAATAATAATAATAATAATAATAATAATAATATGCACTCACTCACCAACAAAAATTATTTAATAGAGAATGTATGTATAGTATGAATAAATGTTTGCTTTCCCAATATGATCTTAAGCTAGCTTCTTGTCCCCACAGAATTACAAAGAGCTCTTATATATATATATATATATATATATATATATATATATATATATATATATATATAAGTTTGGTGAAAGAAGAAAGGACATGGAACCATATCACATCCACATCTCACCATGATTCTCCATGTTTCCCTTTGGCTTTGGGTTCCATTCATGTAGTCGGGGAGGTGCTTCATGCTACAATTTTATATACAAATTAACTTTAATTTGCCTTCATAATTCCCTCTTCACTCATGAAGACAAGGACTTTGCAACCACCCCTTGCTGCCATATATATATATATATATATAAGAGACCTGCTATTTGTTTGACTATTAACCCTAAATAAAAGTGCACATGATCACCTTCTCATTTTCAATTGGGTTAGTGAAACTTACCCCTCTAATTAATCTTATAGGGTGTTGTAATTTTGCATGTATAGACCAACTAGTGTGACAATGCACTCAATTTGAAAAATGCCAAATGATAAAAGTGGCATTAGTTGGGTTTAAAGGGGTACCAAAACTCAAAGG
Organism: Paratinospora sagittata; assembly: GCA_035771175.1. NCBI lineage: Eukaryota > Viridiplantae > Streptophyta > Magnoliopsida > Ranunculales > Menispermaceae > Paratinospora > Paratinospora sagittata. The sequence continues at coordinate 32,346,790 of CM069597.1, read as the reverse complement.
AGACTAAAAAAATAATATAGTTGTGGGTCTGAGGTTCTGATTTTAGGTTTTAATCGTTGTTATTCAGGTTCATCTTGATCTCATCTCATAGTTATCATGTCTAGTTAATTTTCAGTTATTATACCTACAGGCCAATTATCCTTGACAAAAAAAATAATATTCTAAGCTCATGTAATGTATTTTCACTATTATTTTCCACTTTTCTAACACTATATGTATATATCAGCTTTTTATTTTTTTATTTTTTTATTTACTTATTGTTGTTGTAGAAACATGTGAATATGGCATTGACTGCACCGTCATTTGACCGTGTCTTTTGTTTATATGCATCTTCTGCACGTGTTGTTGACCGAGTCATATCTTCTTCTCTACACCGTCAGAAGTCTTATAGGAATGGTCCTTACAAATCACAAAACCCAAGACGATCTCCCAATCCACCACGTGGCAATTTGCATCGGATTCCAAGAGTTAAGATCTTATGAACCAGAGAACTGATTAATTATCTAACTCCGTCTCTCTCCTCTTTTTTTTTTTTTTTTCAAACTTCCAAAGCAATGCTTGCAATAAAAAACAACTCAGGATCAGAAAGATCATTAGAATTACAATTAAGGTAAAGTCTTATATTAGCACTAGTAATGTGTGTTTTTTTTTTTTTTTTGCAATCATATTTAAATTTATTTTTTTCTACAATCAACCCACTTTCTATATATTTTATAGCATGGTGCAATATTATCCAGATTTGGCACATGAACCTAGGAATTGGATAAATTAAAAACCCCCTTTAGTACAAAATTCAAATTTTATTATTTTTTTTTAAAGCAAAAAAAAAGGGTTCTTGTTGTCCTCTTTCTTTTTATTTTTTATTTATTTTTTTAATTTTTTTTAAGTCATTTTCAACTCAAAGTAGTCGAAAGAAAATAAAGAAGAATGTTTTTTTTTAATTACTGAAATAAAGAATAATTATATGGAAGTAAAGGTGTGGAGATAGTCGGCGACCGCTTGCGAAGCAGAGGAGAAGACAATAAAGAGCGTATCTGAATAAAATCATATCTCCGCGGCTTCCACGTTTCTGCCAGGTTTCCCATACGATCACTAGTTCTCTTCATCTAGACTCTCACCTCTCAAAAACATCAACAAACGAAAACACTTTCTTCTCATCATCATCATCAACCTTTAATTCGGTGCCATACATTTATTTATTTATTATTATTATTTTCTTTTATATACATAATTTAAACGCTATGCATGTGTAAATTAAAGATGGTAGCTTTAAATTAAATGTCATGGTGCATGGCCTTAGATTGGCTCGAATCTAGGGAAGGTCATAGCAATGCATGATTTAAACTAATGAGATGGAGATGCATGTTGTACCTACCCAATATTAATTATTGTCTACTTAAAGTTGGGTAGCCTCATTAGATAAAAGATGAGATATAAATTATAGTTGAAGGACGAGATATTGACTTCGACTTTGAGTTCGAGTTCATGCCTATGCTTATTCACTTACTTTAAAGAAGAACGCCGAACAATTTTTGTAATTCTTAACTACAGAATTAGTCCTGCCTCTACAAAAGAGTTAGGACACTGAGAGGTCATAGACCCAAAAAAAAAATATTAATTATTGTCTGGGCTTATATGTATATACTATTTAGATTTATATATATTTATTCTTGGATGAGGTTTTAACAAATAAAATTTTGGATATAGTGTTATATAGATTTATATATACTGTTAAAAACTACTAAACCTAAAAGTAATTATTGTCAGAATAAAATTGTTTCGATATTATATTAAAATTTACTTTACTTAAAAAATATAACTGTTAGAAAAGGACCCAACTATTTATATCAAACAAAAATAAATAGATATTAACACTAATAATATAATTTAGTCACAAATTATTTATTATCATTTTTTTATTACTATAAGTTAGTGTCCGTTCATCTTTTTAATATTGTTTGTACTCAACCTATTTGTAGAAATAGACGTAATGCTAGCACATTTTGGTATCCTCTACTTGGAATTCTATGCACCCATGAAAGGTGGGGCTCAACCCAACTCCAAGCCCGTCCAAGGTTGAACCTGGGTTTAAAAATCTATATTATTTCAACTCAAAATTAACTGGCTAAACTATAAAGCTAATGCATTGTGCATTGTGAAATTAAACTAACTGTAGGTTGATTCAGTGGTTAGGTGCAAGTACACCTACTCTGAAGGTCTCGAATTCGAGTAATTTTTCACGACTTGTTGGCTAACAACATCCTTGAGTGTTTGTAGCTGTGTTCTAGTTGAGTGTTTGTAGCTGTGTTCTAGATGGATTAGTAGAGACCTAAGTCCTCGATACCGCTAATCTCACAAAAAAAAAAAAAAAAGAATTGTGAAATCAAGGGCCTGATGAAGAAAAGTAAATGATAAAAATAATAATTTCAATTTAGGTTCTTCCCAATCCCCCCCTTCTCTTTTTTCTTAACTAGTTGGCTTCTATCAAAGATTTTTGTGCTTTTTAATTTACTTTCAAGATGGTGTAGGGTATTAAATAACCATTGAATATTCTAAAATCTAAGTCTAAATCCAACAGTCTTCTAATTTCATCCTTCTTTCTTCCATGTAACCATCTCAAAGTTGTTCAAGATAAAACATGACAAAGTACAGACCATGAAAATAGTTCTATCTGATTTCAAACTTTAATGATCATAGGAGGTTCTATCAAATACCCATTAGCCTAAAACCTCAAGAAAACGCAGTATCATGAATAAGACTCATCAATCAGTACCCTGTTATGATAGATATGGAAAAAGCTACTTAACCCCTATGTGACTTCTTAGGAAAATGTTCTATCAAAGGTGTGGCTTCTTTGCTAAAATAAATGGATTAAAACCTAATTTAAATAATTTCCATAAACAGGGACCTTTAGATGGTTCGCGTTAGGAAGCAGGAGATTTGAGTTCGAAACTCACCTTAATTAAGGAAATCCCTCCTATCCCCTTAGAGCTTCTTGGTGTCTTAAAATCCCTATCAATAACTTTTAGATCAAGTGGTTTGTAGGATGATGTTAGTGCTTGTTATTGTGGACGTCTTATGTTTAAAACTTCTTGCTAGCGTCTACTTTTATTAGTCTTTTCTTCCCTATTATAAATGTGCTAGTTTATCTTATAAACACTCTCCCTCTTGAGCATGGTGAAACATGGACTAGATTTATAATAAGGAGGAAATTTGATATGAGACCTAGAGAATAATAGAACTCTAATACTAAGTTAGAAACCACTTGACTTAATAGCTATAGCTTACGAATGGTGCCACAAGGACTCCAGAGGAAACTAATTAGTTGGCGTACTCACGCGCCTGTCACTTAGATCATCTTCGAGCCACCTAATACACATGGCTCTAGGATTATCCAAGGGACTTGGGCAAGCGAGTATTCCACCTGAATTTGGTGCCCAAGCCCCTTTGTCATTTTCCATAGCTTATAAGTAGAGGACCAACTATATATGTATATCAAGCTAAAGACATTAACATGGCACATAAAGATAGAGAGGTTTTCCACATGTTCTAAGGGATTACTCAGGTGACGAGACTCGAAGCCATGTGATTAGAAATCCAAGTGATAAAATACTTTAGGAGAATTCAGTCAGTTAATGTCAGTTAAGTTTATGTATATATCTGCAAATGTACAAGAAAACTGAACCTAGCTATAACCAATTAACTATTCAGTAAATGGTATATAAGTTGACATTAAAGAGAAGAAGTTTTCAAAGTTAATACATGTTATTATCTACAAACCTGTTAAAGGGTTCCTTTTCTTTTTCTTCTTTTTGCCCCCATTTATCTCCCTAAATCAGCCAGAACAAAAAAAAATAAAGAAAACACAAACCATGAAAAACTTAACAGGAAAGACACCCACAAGAAGAAAAAAAAAAAACAGTAGTACAGATCAAACAAATCTAATTTTCCATCAATAAGCACATCTTAATTCAGGGTTTCAATGTGCTTGCTCAGTTCCTCCAGCTTTTTCATCCTCAGTCTCTCACTTTCACTAACCAGCTGATGACACAAACAGAACAAAATATAATAATGAGAATTAGAACAGCTTATATGGAGTTAAATTTTTTTAAAAAAATACTTTCTGTTTCTTGAGAAGGTGGATATTGACCTCCATTAATTTGGTTAGCAGTTGAGCTTTCTCCTTGTTCTTTTCATTAAAAGCATCAAGAGCATCTTTGTATTCCTTCTCCTATGATAACCAATCAAAACAACATTTTTAATGATGTTCATATCAAACTATCATATCATTGAAGGGCAGATTTGAAGAACTTGTAACAATGAATATATATACATATTTACCTTCTTTTGGCAACTCTGTCCTAGAGGTTTCAATTCTCGGTTAACCGCATCGATCTTCTTTCGCACCAATGCAACTTCCTTCCTCGTGGGATCAGCCAGAGCTTCAAGCTCCTGTAACAATTGAGTTTACTTTTACTATTAAGATGTATAATAAAAAAAGTAGTAGGAATTGAATGTATGTTACAGTTTTTATTGCAGTAAAACAGATCAAGAACACCAAAATTTGCTAATAGAATTCTCTACAAGAGTGGCACTTGATTTATGAAAACAAGTAATCTTGATTCTTATTGTAACTCTAGGATGCCAAGAAACTGATAATATAAAACACAGCAACAAATTACAAAGAAGGGGAGGTAGACTTTTCATTTCTACTACCTGATGTCACTTTTTTTTTCCTCCTTTCCTAGTAATATTCTTCATCATGATTTATAAGCAAAAACATAAAAAGAGAAAATTACATTAATGAAGAGAATTCACCCATCACAAGTTGGAAATTAAATCATTGAAAAGCTATGTATCATCAAGAACATGTTTAGGTGAAGAAGTGGTGATTTTTCAGACTTAATTACCTCGCGGATCTCAGCCAAGCGCTTCGTTTCTTCTTCGACACGGCCTAACTGAGCCCGAACTTTCTCCCTCACCTCCATTTTCTTCTTCTCAATCTCTTCTTCCTTTGCCCTGAAAGAGTTGAGAGCTGATCTTGACATTTCTTCATCTTTATCTTCCATTGCTTCCAGGCTTCCACTATAGTTGATACTACCAGAGCTCTTAATTTTATGAACCTGTATCTGTTGTTGCATCCCTTCCTCCAGAAAACCCTTCTATGATTTTATGATTCTCTCTTTATCTTTTTTTTTTATTGGTTTCTTCTTTTGCTTTTGCTTTAGGAATAATGACTCTCTTTCTCCTATTGCTGGGTGCTTATAAACAATGCTAAGGCTTTAAAAAGTTTTCAAGCCAACTTAGCTTTCTTTATAGCTAAAACTCAAAAGCAAAGGTGAATTTTTTTGACCAAATTGCCTACCAACTTTTCCTATCTTTGTTAGAGGAGGCGGAGTCTTCTTCTTCTTACATCACCAAAACACCCACTTGATTAAAACCCTTATTATGGCTGCCATAATAAAGTCTACAAATATAATGTGAAATAATTAGTTTTTTTTTTATATAGTTTTTTCACTTTGCAATTCATTTTTTATGATTAAAAATACAAAAAGAAAATTTGAATAATCCATTTAAAAGGGCCCTTCTCTGGTAAGATTGTTATTTTCATAAGTTGGTCCATTGGCTATTTCAACTAACAAGTAACAACTACAGTTCCTCACACATGGGTAACTGACACAAACCCCCATACAGGGACAATGATGAACATTTTTTTCTCTTCTTTTTCTTATATTGTTGATTATTTTGTGTTGATATATAGGGGGGCTTTCAAGTTAAGGTGCCACCTTAGAACTTGACAGGAAGATATATTCCAAAAAAATTTAATGGCAACCTTTCCTTGTATAACTGGTGATCTGTAGAAGACATTTGATTTATTATTTATTATTTTATTTTTGTGAATTTGTTGTTAATAGGTCAGATGAGTATGAAAAATAATATTACCTTGAAGGGTCCAGAGGAGTGTGGGTAAATCTTCTTTTTCTGTGAAGAAGTGTGCTTAAGGTAGAAGTCTTGCTGTGTGGAGTAGACAGTAAGGGCTCACCTAAAGAGAGGAAAGAGAGACTTAGGGGCCAAGATTGAGTAGGAGAAAGGGCACAGAAGATGCTATAACTTTAACAAATTTATAGTACCTGTCAGACTGAACATCAAGGAAAGAATCCTATCTTTTCTCTTAATCTCTTATTTTTATGAAATAGGAGTACTTTAGCTATTCTTCATTGCCATTATCATGAGTTAATGGGGGCATTTCATTATTTTTTTTTCTCCTTTTCTCTTTTTCCTTTTTTTGGGATCCCCTGGTACATTTGCTGCTCCCTGTAAATATAAGATAATTCTTCATTAGATTTGTTGCTGATAACTGAGATCTCTTGGATGGGACATGGAATGAGATGTGCATGATCCTCATGCATAAATAAATATGTTCATATCTCTTAAGGCTTGAGGCTGTCACCATAGTTAATGCTTTTAGATGGGTATGGTAACAAAGCTTTGGTTTATCAGAGATCTTGGGATCAAGTTTCTTAGTTAGAATCTGTGTATTTTCAATTGGCATGTGTTTTTTTTCATCTCCCTTTTGAAGTCTTGGCATAACATTAAGTGCTTGTGGCATATGAACTTGTAATGGTTTGAGTTATGCAAACAACCTTTTATAATGAAAGGTAACACTATGTACAATAAATCTAAAATTAAGGGTGACAATAAAGGTCACGACACGATAACACGACTCGAAACAGATACGAAATAAATGAGTTTGAGTTTTGCATAAGAGGTGCAGGTCAAAATAGGTTAAACTCGATTAGACACGATTAAATTTTAGGTCAAAAATATGTCAACTTACTAAACCCGAAATTGACCCGTTTAACACGATTATATTTTGTGTTGAGACTTACGTTATGTGTAAAGACTTTTTAATATTTTATGTATAATATTTTATTTGGTCTTTACTATATGGTTGTATAATAATGATTTTGAATTTTTGATTTATATGTTAATTTAGAATTTATATATGATAAATAAGTTAGAATGAACTTGTTTAAGCTTTAAGAGTTATAAACAGGTTAACATGTTTAACCCGTTTATTAAACGTGTCTGGTTTGTATTTACATATAATGACAGTTATTTAAATGTGTCGTGTTTGGGTTTACAATATATTTCATTATACACGATTACCACACGACCGATTACGACACGACAACACGAATTGCCACTCATACCTAAAATAAATTAACTCTTTTCCATATCCCACATAGGTGAGAGCTTTGTGCCATGGCACTAGAGTTATTAATAACTTGACATACTTTATTGGTCCTCTAAGTAACTTTCGGATCAATTGAGTTTTAATTACATCAACAAAACAATGAAGTTTAATTTTTTTTTAATTTTTTTAATTTTTTTTACTAGAAACAATGTGCCCTTAAGCCCCGTATCCCCACCCATGAGGTATTAGGCCCTTTAGAAACTCACTAATCCCACACCAACAGATTGACAAGAATGGTCCCACCTTCTAGTTGAGTTTGTAAATCTGCCTTGTGTCTTGTGGGTTCGAGTGCGATACTTCCTCCTTTAAGGGACTGACGCTATAGAAACTTTTAGCTCGATAAAGTGCCCTTCTTCTCCACGCCTTACTGTGACTTGAATCCTCGACCCCGTGAAATAAATGCCAACGCGCCGTTGGCTCAATGAAGTTTAATTGACTAAAATAGCGTAATTCACCAAACCCTTTCCAGTTATGAAAGGCAAAAAAACCCATATATAAACATGCACTTCATTTGTTAAGACAAATATATTGGGCTACAGCATGCATGTTCCCAAAGTCTTGCCAGTTTTGTCAAAGAGGCCGACCCTAACTTAAGAAACTAAAATTTTTTGTTGCCAATTCAACCATTTAGATGGGTGATGATGGCTTTTGGTTTCTAAAACTCTATGATTAACTCCACCTTGGATTTTATAATTTTACTTGTAAATACTCATCATCAAGTTTATGACACTGACAACATCAAAGTGTCTCCCTCCGGTTGGATCAAGCTTCAATTTTGCCACTTATTTGGCTTCAAGTTTAAGTAATAACGTTATGTCCACTCCGCTTGAGTGCTCCAACATGAATTAACAATCCCAAAATCCTAAGACCCCTCTTCTTTGTTATGTGGGTTTCTCTTTTTCAGCTAATTTGGGTTCTCTAGATTCTTGTTGCATGGCAATTCAAAAGGGCATGGATTCATGGTCTTTCCTTTTCATATCAATATATATATATATATATATATATATATATATACATCCATCTTTTAAATAATAGTTCTAGTCTCCTAGAGGTCAAAATGGTGCCTTCAACATGAGAAGCCAGTTGCTCTCCATCAATCTTGTAGGGGAATTGAGAAAAGAAGATTTGCAGTCAATTTTGTACAAATGAACTTCACAAATCAACTCCCTAGAACTTAAACTATGATTGTAATCTTATTGTCCTTATAATTCTATTATTGGAATGTGAAGTATGAATCAAAATTGTAATGCTATGATGAATCATCCATCTAGGGTCGCTGCCCCAAGAGAAATTTTTTCCTCGTGAAATAAGATCCTTGATTTTGCGAGTTAGTATATGTATAAATCCTTTGTATGTTAGGGTTTTGAGAATAAGAGAAAAGTAGAAAGAGAGCCATAAAGAGAGTGTCGTAAACATCAATTTGATAATAAAAATAGTGTTGCTGCAAGCAGTGGACGTAAAGATGTCCTTAAACCATGTGAAAAACTCGTCTCGTTTACTTTCTGTTCCGCATATGTGCTTGCTATGTGATTTTTAGTGATTACTAGTTTTCCTAACACCTAGAAAGAGAAAAATCTAAAGGCCTTCCCAACAATGTTAAGAAGAGGAGACTCTCACAGAATTTACTCCTGAATGGGTATGGTGTTCTTAACAAATCTCAAGTAAAATATATCACTTTTAACTGTTTTTGTTTCTAAGCTTTTGCAAGTTAATTATTTGCATGGGATCTCTTTTAGTAAGACTCATCACAGTAGATTCAATCATAATTAAGCAGCTCATGCATATAAACAGCCCTTGGGCTTTTAACTTTTGTGCTGCCCTACAATGGCCCATCTGCAAAGCAAGAAACAAAATGTTAATGGTGTCCTTAATTTCCTCAACCAACTCATTAATTTTTATTTCATACCAAGATGGTAAAAAGAAGAAGAAGAAGAAGCTTGATATAAACAACAAATTAAAGCAAAGCATGGGCATGCCATTGTGACCTTAATTGAGGGTCCACTCAAAATCAATGTAGAATATTATGCAACATATTTGTCTTGAAGAAGCAGTTATTAGGAGCATTTTTTTTTTATAGAAGAAACAACCATAGACCCTCCAATTCGGTTGGTAGCCCGGCCTGCCTTAACCCGTTGGGTATTGGTCCCTTACGACACCACTAATCCCCACATCAATCCGAAGCGAGCAAAGGATTTATCGAGTGTGATTAAGCTAGAATTATCGAAATTCCTTCGTGCCAATTCGTCTCCGAATTTGAACCAGTAACCTCCAAGCCACAAGGATGAAGCGCCTCGAACTCGAACCATCGAGCCAACGCCGCGATGGCTTAGAAGCCATTTGAAAAGCTTTTTATTGCATGTGTGAACATAGATTACCCTCATTCTATCTTACAAGTTTTATCATATGATACATGGAAATATAAGCAAAGTATATCATAAAATAAACCTATGGATGAAACAAGTAGACAAAATAATAAATCCCAAATTGAGTATAAAAGAATTCATTACATGGAATATAGAAGTTTTTGTCTTAATGGCGTACAATTTGTTGGATCAAACCTACATGTACACACAAGTTCAAAAATAATTAAGTGATCAAAGACAATTTCTCCTAGTATGGTTCCATTCTCTCTTAAGCTCTCCTAATCAATTATTATTGTTGTTGTGGATTTATATCAACAAGCGCCATGAATGGTCAAGAAGAGTACTCATTTCAAGGTTGAAATCTCTATATCTCTCTTTGAAATTTTGCTATTATTGCCCAAAATGTTTTTAGCATAGTTGAGAGTAATTTAAGTTCTAGTATTTTTTTTTGTTGGTTTTTTTTTTGTTAAATTGGAATATTAAGAGGTGCTAATAATTGTTATTTATATAGGTAAAACTTAGAAAAATGATTCGATATATATAGGAGTAAACAATGGCATTAGTAATATAAATATGTAAGGTCATAATTATGAAAATTCTTTGCCTCTCTTTCCCTTAGTCATTTGCACGTGTGCTATATTAATTGGTATTCGAGCTAAGTACCCTTAATCTCATGATGCCTAACAACAAGAAATATCACAATTAACTATAGAGATGAAAAGTTACTATTGAAAACATTTTTATTTTATTTTATTTTATTAAAACTGTCTGAGAAACAGGTCATCCCTGTATAAAAATTTTAGTATTCAGTTCTTGAAGATGTCTTTGTTAGAAGAAGTCTATAATTCCGTTCTTACTTCGAATGGAGACTAGTCTCATATCTAACTTGAGAAACCCAAAAAAAAAAAAAAAAGTTTATCAACAGTGCGAGTTCTTGTTAATTGGCAGTTGAGAGATATATGGTGCATTTATTGAGAATTTTATAAAAAAGGTTCTTAGTATATTCTTTCTGATAGAGTAAATCTTGAACCTTTCCAACTTTTTATAAATCACAAACACTAATTAGATCCATGAGAATATATGCCAAAAAAAAGTCATCTAATATTATTAATAAATCACAAGCACTTATCAGGTATATGTAAGAATATATACTATTGGACACTTGGCGCACCCCAGCCCCACGACGCGACGCTATAGGACATCACTGAAAAACGCATATGATGGTACGTATATAAGATTGATTAAATCTACGGTTGTGATTGGACGATGCTTTACTGAACTTTTGTAGCGGAGAACTTCTTGAACAAAGCCAACATACTTTCTTCTTCTTCTTCTTCTTCACAAATTCTAGCGTATCATCATCAATCGATGAATTTTCTAAACGATTCAGATTCAGAACAGTTAATAAAAATCTTCTGATCCTTTCTTTCTCTCTTAGTTTGGTTGATTGATCGTAAAGGCGAAGAAGAAGACGTAAGAAAGATCGAACATGGTTCACAATACGCTCTTTAAGAAGGTTAGAAGGGATCCTAAAGTTGATCGAAACCCTATCTTTTTCTTCTTGTTTCTGTGATCTTTCGACGCTTGTCTCCAACCGTTTCTACAGTTACTAAGTTTCTATTAATTCCCCGCTTATCTTTGCCACAAAGTTGTTGGTGTGGATTTTCTAGGGTTAAGGTATTTTTAGGTTTTTTTTTTTTGTTTCATTTGCAATTCTAGGGTTTTTTTTGTTTGATCGGTGAATTGTTTACGATACGATCCAATCTTTGAGATACAATTGTGCGGTTTTGAGGATGAGAAGCCGAAGATCTATCGATGTAAGAGCCCGATCTCCTCCGCTGAGAACAAGAGATCTGCGATCTAATGAAGGAGGACTAGATGGTTATTCTTCTCTTCGTGATTACAACAGGGAAGTGCGCGAACAGCGATCCGTGCGAGATTTGAGTCCTTGTGGACAAGAGAGGTCTCGGAGAATTCTGGTCAGGAATCGACGAAGTAGTTCGCTTGAAGCTAGAGACTATAGTAGGCACTTTGATGGTGGTAGAGAGTCTAGAGACTATTCTTTGGACAATGGAAATCGAATGCCACCGATTGGACTATCCTACGAAAGATCGCAGTTGGATGAGGGGATTCGTCGCAGAGATGAATCTCCGTCTGTCGAATACCGGAAGAAATATCTAATGATGGAGTCCACAGGTTTGAATGCTGATTTGAATCCGACGTTAAAGTATGCTGGTGGATCCGAACCAAGAGAGAAGGATTTTCAGGACGGTAGTTCTTCATTTCACAATGAGCGCGAAATGCTGCTTCAGAAAGCAGTGCACTTGGATGATAGAGCTGAACGGACATTCTTTACGGCAACCAAAAATTATAATGCAGGATATCACAAGGATGAAGGCTTTCGATATGAAGAAGATAGGAAATTAGAGCCAATGCCAGTGAGAAAATCTTATAATGAAGAAGACAAGCAAATGCTATATTCTAGTGATGTTTACTATCCTAGGGTACAGATATCTCATTCTGGAGCTTTTGAGAGCACTTCGTCTGGGCTCACGAAGGGAGATGTATATCCTGCCTATGAGGTTAGTCGGACTTTGCCCTCTGATGGATTTGATAACATTAATGGGAAGTATATGGAATCTTTCAGGGGTGACGGTCGGGCACATACTTTTGAGATTGCAAGAGAACCAAAAGATTTTACGTCCTCCCATAGGGAATTGCTCAGTTCCTACAGGGGAGAAAATTGGGATTATAACTATCATGAGCTTGGAAGAAGGGAGAAGGAAGGCCGTGAATACCCTTCTGATGAGTTCTACTGTATGTCAACTCGAGGAGAATATGCTAATAGAGATTTTTCTAGGCCAAGTTATATTGATATGGATGTAGACAGGTATGAGGACATGAAAAGATCTCATAAAGAAATTACTAAAAGTGATATATGGGACCAGCATTCATTACAGAGAGAAACGGTGCCAGGTTACTTTGATGTTAAGAGAACTCCATTAGCAACAGAGAATGATGCAGATTTTTTAGGTAATGGTCATAAATATCTTGAATTTGGAGCAGGAGTATCAGGAAATGATGAAATTACTCGTGTGGAGGGAAGTTATGGTTTAGGGAGAGAAACAGATCCAGGCTCTCACAAAGAAATATTAAACAGCCCTTCAATATTCAAAAGTAATCTAAATATGTACAGACTTGATGCAAGCCCAAAACAGAGGTTGAAGGCGGAGGAATTAGACAGATATTCCCCATCTGAAAGGATGGTTAAGAGAAAGTACATTGTGGAGGAAGACTTAGATGCGCGTTATTCCCAAAGATCAGTGTTGAATAGTAGGGATATTTCTAGGCCGTTGCGGGAGGTGAGTGACAATGATGAACCGAGGACTAGCAAATTTGGGGGTTTGATATTGTCTAAAGGATTGAAGTATGGTCGTCCTCGGTATATAAAATCTGGAAGACTACATGAGAGGATGGGCTCAAACAGAGATTTAATGACTCAAGATCTATCATTAAATGTCCAAGGACGCGATAAGGAACCCCATATTCCTGGTGGTAGAAATGTTAGCATAAAAAAGCGTTTGAAACCTGCTTCTATGAATATGCAGTATATGCATCATATAGATAGAAGGCAAGATTTTCGTAAACCATACAAAATTTGGAGAAGAAGCTTAGATGATCAGTATGACATTGTGACGGCGCGCAATGACAGCTCTTCAGTAGATTGGGTGGCACCTGCGAAGTCTGACCCACCTGAAGACTCTGATGAATTTAAGCAACTGGTACATAAGGCTTTTCTTCGATTTTCTAAACAGTTGAATGAGAATCCAGCTCAAAGAAGAAGGTACAAAGAGCAAGGAAAAGCTGGTAGCCTGTTTTGCAGCGTATGTGGCAGGTCTGTTTTTTAAATTTGTCACATGTTTCTGAAATAGGAGAAACTTGTTCCTCCATATATTTAGATTCAGAAATTACTTAGTCATACTAATGATGCAATCGGGTATCTGCTAACCATGGTAGTTAGCTATCGTTATTTTACAGCGACTATATTTGCTAGGCTGTCTTCCTCTTATTTTTCAGACAGACAATTCTGATGGCTTGCCATCTTTTATTGATTCAGTTTGGAAAAAACATCTGTGATCAGATGCTGAGATGGTATACTTCAGATTTAATTTGGTGATAATGTTTGAATTTGAATATCCAACATTTCCATCAAATGCTGGTAACTTTGATAAACTTAGAGGATGTTAACCATCTCAACTCAACAAAGCCTCTACCGTTACGTTTGGTCGGCTACATAAATCCGCTTCTTCCACTCTGTTTCCCTTAAAGAAAGTTAACATGAATCCTTTTCCTCCACTGTGTTTTATCAGAGAAAGTAAACTACATGGAACTTAATTTTGTTGTCTCCTTTTGTTTTCTTAGTGGGGATAATTTTATGGCTGTCAAGTGTTGACTATCAAGAATTGTTTTGTGATCATTTTTTGATCCATTCAATAAAGTTGTTTAGTCAGATCAGCCTAGAAAAATGATTGTCTATATGAAGTCGTTCTTTGTGGTTGCTGGAAATTGTCATGAAGGTTCATTTACTCATATCAGGGATCTACTGAATGTTTCTTGTGGAACCACGGTGGACAATGGTATAATCTGTGTATAATTTTGTGAATTTTTCTATCCATGTTTGGAATCTAATCAAATAGAGAATGGTATGCATACTACACTGACTGTGATCAAGTGCGATCACCAGTCTATTCTATTTCTCTTTTGGTTGGTCCTATGATGGAACTCCTCTTCCAACTACATTATGATTCTGTTGGCATATCGGGGATATGTTTCTGACATGGGTTCTGTTTGGAAGGAAAGCTTTCATCCCTACTTTCACTTCTTCCATTTCCTTTGTTCCTCAGACTTGGGTGCCTCTTCCTTTCTACTTGAACTTGGATGTTGTTATCAACCCGCTGTTAAACTTGATTTGGTTGCTTAATCCACAATTGATATTTTATTATTATGACTATTATTTGTTGTGGTTCTAATTGAAATGGATTGAATACTTTGTGTTAGATCTTTGTTTATCATAAGGTGGTATGTATCAGTCTCTCTTTTTTGGGCCTTTTTGCCTTTCATGTGCTGCTGTTGGTTTTGAGAGTGAGATATGATACATAATATTCTGTAAATTGTAATAGTGCATCAATTTATTTTATGCATCTCATTGATATGGTACTTTGAAGGGGAGCCTTGGCGCAACTGTAAGAGTTGCTGCCGTGTGACCATGTATGTGGTTACGGGTTCGAGTTGTGAAACAGCATCTTGCAAAGCGAGGTAAGGCTGCGTGTAATAGACCCAAATTCCGTTTGACCCTTCCCTAGGTACCCGCATAGTCAGGGAGCTTCGTGCTCCGGGATGCACGCTGCCCTTTTTTTTTCCCATTGATATGGTACTTTCTATTGAGAGAGTTCAGAACAAGTAGATGTAAGTTTCTTATCTATAATGTACATGTGTTAGCAATTGATTTT
Source organism: Paratinospora sagittata (assembly GCA_035771175.1). Classification (NCBI taxonomy): domain Eukaryota; kingdom Viridiplantae; phylum Streptophyta; class Magnoliopsida; order Ranunculales; family Menispermaceae; genus Paratinospora; species Paratinospora sagittata. Next base: position 32,331,659 of record CM069597.1, on the reverse strand, counting down.
ACATCTCAAACTTTCAATTTCATTATTTCATTGCTTGGACCTACAGTAGTTACAGCTTTCTAGCTCCTGGATGATCACATAATTTGTTCCACCATTCTTTACTGCTGGCTTTGCCATCCTTTAATACATAACCATTAGATTGTATGTTTCTGGTTGAAGTCTAGTATCCTATCTGATGATACGTTTGTACAAATTTTAGCAGCATGCCAAGAGTCGGTTTGTCTTAGAACTAGTGTTTTTCTCTGGTGATGTATGGCTCGTCATCATTCAAGCTTTGAAGCTCAAGTGTTTATTTTCCTGATACATCTTTGTCTGTTATTATTATTCTTTGTTCAACTTACATCAATTGTATTAGGTCAGTTGATTCTCCATATGTTTCTGATCACTAAATCATGTTTGCATGTTCCGTTTCAGCTTCTCAAAAGAGTTTGTAGACACACACGGTTTAGTAGTGCATACATTCATGTCCCAGAGGGTTGGTCTGAAAACACATCACTTGGGTCTTCACAAGGCGCTCTGCGTTCTGATGGGATGGAGCAGTGATGTAGAAGATGGAGGTAAATGGATTCAACAAGTCTTACCGAACTCTGAAGCTTTGACTTTGAAGGAGGACCTTGTTCTCTGGCCTCCACTTGTTATTATACACAATGCTTCTATTGACAAGAAAAATTCAGAAAGACGACACATTGTGACAATTGAAGAAATGACTGCCATACTTAGAGGTAAGTGAATCAAGAAATCTTCTTTGTTTTTCAAAGAAATCTTTTTAGTTTGATAATGTCCGAATACCCAACTAGATCTATTAGCATTGGCGGTGCTATTTCGGGGGCCCTTTTTGGTACAGCATTCAAAAATGGTTTTTGAAAACAAATTTTTTAAAACCTGTTTTTAAAGTACCTTTTTTTTTTCCAGAAAACAAAGGTTTTCTTGTTTTCTATTTTTCATCAAATTAAGGTTGAATTTAAAAACAGTTTTTAGTTTTTCAAAATCATCCTAACCAAACAAGTTTTCATGGAATCTTTATTTCCAAAAGCGAAAAATTGTTTTTGAATTCTATGCCAAACAGGGCTTTATAGTTTAATATTATTTCTTCTTTCTTTCACCCTCCAATTGCAGATATGGGCTTCAATGGAGGAACAACGAAAGTTTTCCGTGGGAAGCCTGCGAATCAAAGCATAATGGTAGTGAAATTCTTGCCCACGTTTTCTGGTTTGCAAGATGCAGAGAAGCTTCATAAATATTATATCAATCAGAAACGTGGAAGGGAAGAATTCCAGCAGCAGCGGGTCAATCCCGAAGAAAAAAGCAGTAGTGACAGTGAGGAAAAAGGGGGGGGAGTTGCTGCTGAGGGAGATAAAGTTGAGCTTGTGCTGTATGGTTATTTAGGACTTGCACATGATTTGGATAAGCTTGATTTTGGGATTAAGAAGAAATGTTTGGTGAAGAGCAAGAAGGATATCCAAGCCATTGCAGATGCTCCACTCAAGGATGGTTGATTAAGCCAGCCTCGGCCCTCCCTACTTCCTGTGGCAACAATGTTTTTTGTTTTTTCATAATGTAATTAAAAAGCAAAAGGAAAAGAAACACTAGTAACTGCTGATAATGAATGCTGCTGATCATAATCATAAAAAAATGTCTATGAGGGATGAAAATTGTTATCGTTTCAGCTACAACTAATGCCTGTCCTACAATATATCTGTTACCTGCTGCTGCTGATTGTGTAATTTTTGTTTCCCTTCACTTTCAAATGCATTCTGTACGTTGGTATGATTTATAAGTAATCATCTTATTTCTTAATTTTAGATTTATGTGGTATTTGGTAATTTTAATTTTTACATTTAATTTTTTTAAACTTTAATTAAAATAGAGGATGGACAAAATTAGCGCGTTTTGGTAACGATTGGTCAACCTTTAAATAAAATAAAAATTGATAAATAATAGAGATTAAATTTTTAAAATAAAAAGTTAAAAAAGTTTGTTTATTTTTTTAGAAATTTATTCTTTATTTGTAATAAAAGATGATTTAATTATATTAAAAATAATTTTTAGCATATCAATTTTTTTAAATTATTATATAAAATAATTTGTCATATTTATAGAATAATTTGTTATAACTTAGATTTAGTACATGATAATTAATAAAAACAAATTTTTAATTTTAATTTTTTTAAAAATAAGAGATTAGAGTATTTTTGTTATCATATAATATTTTTAAAATAAGTTTTAATAAAAGTAGAGCAAAAAAAAAAAGTAGAGTTAATTTTTTTAAAACTAAAAATTATAAAGTTAAAAAAATAGAGTATCAAACATTATTTTAATATACTTTTATATTTAATTAAGTAATTATCATACATAAAATCGAACCATTTTATATCCTAACTCTTGTATGAGTTACTTTGTACAAGAAAAATATTAATAATCTCTCTAAAGTTCAAATCACAGTCCCACCAGGAGAGAGCCTGATGCTAGGATAGAACTTGAATGGTAAAGCAAGATTCCACTATAAATAGGTAGTACGGAGCGCACCCTACAAGTTAATAATATTCGTGAGAGAGCAAAACCGTTGAGGGCAAGACAACCACAACCGTGGCTAAAAAAGAAAAAGAAAAGCCAAGAGAACACAAGTGGGAGAGAGTAAGGGGTCACGTGGAAGCACGTGAAGAAGAGAGGAGAAGGTGGCGTGCGCCGTGCGCCGTGCACTGTGCACCGTGCTGTGTGAAAGGCTGTAAGACCCGACTGACGCACCTCTGTACCTTATGACACCCTTTCTCAGAACTTGCCCCCTTTCTCTCTTAAATCCCCCTTATTTAATTTATTATGTGCACTTATTCATGTATACCAATATACAAATGACATCTTAATCTATTCAGAAACTATAGATTTTTAAGTTAAATTATTTTAAGCAATATTATGATTGTCTTTCTATTACAAAATCACCATAAAATTATTTTATTTCAACTAAAAAGATAATTATTATGAACCAATGTCAGTCAACTTAGAGAGCAAATTTATTCATTTTGCCAAAATAAAAAGAAATAAGTAAATAAAGCAGCTTTGTGTTTAGAGCAAGGAAGCTAGAAGTTGGAACCAAAACAAACAGCCTCAGAGTGTTTTGACTACCCCTTTCAGTAAAGGAACCCAACCCCCCCTAACCTAACCTGTAACCTCTCTTACTCTTCTTCTTCTTCTTTATCATCATCAAGTCATTATCATCATCAGGATGGCTTGCCACGTGGCACATTTCTCTTTCAAACACAACTTACCTGGAATTACCAACACGTGGGTCAAACTCCATGCATATCAAACCACAAACCCACCTGATGATATAACAAAAAAGGAAAGCAACGTGGCAACACATCATGCAATGAACAGGAAAGCATTAGTAATTCTTGAACGACAGCTCATGAACAGACGACCCCTCCACCAGCACCACCACCACCTTCTTTCCTTCATCTTAGCCTCGGCCTCTGCAAATTTCTGACACGCTTCTGATGTCTTTTGTCTGAGTCTCAAGTGTCTTTTTCTCCTCGCTTCCTCCCGTGGAAAGAAAGAAATATCAGAAACACAAAAAAGAAGATAAAAAAAAAACCAGCAACAAAAACAGAAACTTTAGCAGCCTTTCACATCACATCTTCAGTTTTAATTAATATCTTTGTTCTAACACTCCAATCTGCTCTCATAAACCCATCTTCTTCAGCTACATTCTTTCATCTTCAGTCTTTATAGTTTTTTTTAACTCTTTAAAGATTACCCATTGAAAGTTTTGGAGAAACAGAGAGAAATCAAAGGTACCCATCTTGTGTTTCAATGGATTTTGATGATCTGAAACAATGGAGAATCCAGCACCAGTCAGAGAACCCACCTGGGTCTGTTCTTCCATTGTTTGTACCTGAACCCAATGCCAGGATCAGCAACTTGACAGCATTCTCTGATTCTTCTTCTTCTACTACTACCACTCCCAGACTTCCCTGTAGTAAGACATTTGGTATGTTTTTATTTTTATTTTTTAACCTCTGTTCTATGACTGATCAGTAGGTTCATTTTCAACACGACTGATATAGAAACTGTTAGGTTCAGTTTGTTTCTGGGATTCTTTTCTTCTCAGTTTCTCTTGCTTTCTTTGTCTTTTAAAAGTGTTCTCTTGATTTTATGTAGGGACTGGAGTTGTGTTCAGCATGGCTCAGAGGCAGGAGCTTGAGCTTCAGGCTTTGATTTTCAAGTATATTTTGGCTGGGGCAGCTGTTCCTGTTGAGCTTCTTCAACCCATTAAAGCCCTTCTTAATTCTCCTTCAGCACCATCCTACCTTTATCACCCTTACCAACCTTATCAGCATTACCAGCCACCTGGTACTGATTTTCTTCTTTCTTTCTTTGATCTTATATTGGCACCTGAAATGGGTTCCTTTCTTTTTTTTTGGTTCCTGTTTGATTTTAATTTGCTTTTGATTACATGTTAGTTAGTTTTGAAATGGGCCTTTTTTATGTTGCATCATCTTTGTTGGCTATGCTAGATCAGATCTTTGTTTATTTTTTTTCAACTTCCTTTATAGTTCTTTATCTGAGACTACGTTATGTGAGCTTATTCATTGATCTTATTGTAATAATCTCTATGGATTTCTCTCTTGCTTAGATACACTTGGATCTTGCAGACTTCTTGTTAATATCTGATTAATCCTATGCTTTTTCTTCATTCAAAAAAACCCTCTTTCTTTGTGCCTTGGATTCTTTTACATGTATCTCTACTTTTGTCATTTCAAAAAGCATAACAGAAGCCCTTTTACTTCTTCATTCTGGTCTATTTTCATTTGTCAGGCTTCTTGAAAACTATTCTTGGATGTATTGTTCTCTGGGAACTTTGTTATGTAGCTTATATATGCAAAGTTGGGTTTTTTTCCCCTGGTTCTGAAGGTGGGTGGGTCTCCACATGTTTCCTTTAGTGTTGCAGTCAGGTTACTGGGGTAGAAATGTAGTGGACCCAGAGCCCGGAAGATGCCGGAGAACCGACGGCAAAAAGTGGCGGTGCTCGCGGGATGTGGTGCCGGGGCAGAAGTACTGTGAGCGCCATGTGCACCGTGGTCGAAACCGTTCAAGAAAGCCTGTGGAAATCCCCACTTCAGCTGCTACTGCTGCTGGTCTTAAAACCCTTGATTCTGTTGCTGCTTTGCCCTTGACATCAATGGCTAATAGGGCTAATTTTGCTCATTCCAAGCAATCCTCCTTAATTGATCTTATTCCGCCCAATCACAGGTATTATTATGCTTCCTGAATTTGAAAGCTATCTCCAAATTTTTTGAATGATACTTGTTAACAGCATGAAAATCAGGTTGCGGCCCAGTAATCCATATTTTATCTAATCCCTTGCCTTTAATGAAAATGGGTAATCTTCTTTGTTGATTTTTCAACTCTTACTAATGGGTATTTTGACATTTTGGTATGAGTTATTTTTTCCCTCAATTTGTTCATTGATTTATAAACCCTTGTTAGGGGGGTGAGAACTTTAGACTTCTGTGAGAAAACTGTGTGTGGGCGAACAGCATAGGTTCTAACTTTATTTGTATTCTCCTAATTAGTGGTTTGCTTCTCATTTCTTGTAGACTTAGGTCAATATTTACTGAACTAATAAATTTGTATGTTCTTGCTTGTGGTTTGATTTTGCACACATTTGGATTTGTCCGTTTGATTACAAACAACATTCTTCGCGGAGAAGAGTTGTTCCTATTTGTTTTCTAGCCACATTTTTATGAGCATTGTGCCATTAATACCTATCTCAGTTCTAATAATCTCTAAAATGTGAAATTGAATTTCAAGCTTGTCATAACATTAGTCTTTGAGAAGAATGTTGATTTTTCTTCTTCTTGTTTGGTGCATCATTGTGTAGATACTCAGAAACCAAAATGGGAAATGAGTTCCCTTTGGATACCCAAAACATTGATGGTGGCAGATCCGAAGGCCAGCTTCTCCTCCATTTCTTCGATGAGCGACCCAAGTCTCACGAAGAAGCCAATGCTACCGTTTGCCACAATACCAGTCCAACAACTTCCACCACCACGGGCCTCTCCATCTCGATTCCAAGAAATTACTCTTCAGATTTCTCCTTGAAACTTTCAACTGGCAATATGGATGGACCAACTTCAAGAGAAGGGAGCACGAGAGTGGAGGAGCGATCGCGTCAGGGTTGGGGGAGAGAATGGGGAATCCAACAGGGAAGCTCTATGGTTGGTGGTGGCGGTGGTTTGCTTGCCGAGATGCTGCGTTCATCAACCTCTAATTCTCCAACGAGCGTACTTCATGAGCTGAGGCGAGGGTGTGTTTCTGAGACTAGCAGTTTCAGCACCTGATGAGTTGAGTTTTGAACTTGTAAATCTCTTTGAAGCCACTATAACTTCATCTTTTGTTTCACGAATTTGTCTTTCTGTTTGCTTGAAAACTCTTCCTTTGCTTATTCTTCATGTATTTGTTGTTTCTACTACAATGACGTGTTTAATGGATATGTTGAATGAGTTCGGTTTAAGTTAGGTTCGAAAAATATATAATTCGATTTGTGAGAGAGAGAAAATCAATTATGACCGAATTGACTCCAACCTTATAAATATTAATATTCTAATTTTTAATGTTTAAGAGTTTTTTTTATAATATATATATATACACATTGTCATTATCTTATATGATAACAATTTGTTCGTAATTTATTAAATATGTTAATGCACGTGTATTATCCTTTTATGGGCTTTTGACTTGATTGTCACTGAAAAAAAAAAAAAATGTTACAAATGCTTTTAAAATTTAAATAATAATTTTTTTGTTTAAAGGTCAATCAATCAAAACAATGGTGTTACGTAAATTCGAAGATGTTGATTTAGCGTTGTAGAGAATGCGTCTTTAGCGTTGTAGAGAATGCGTCTTTTAAAAACATATTCTTTACGAATTTTGTATAGGAAAAGACGCCTTAACAAAAAATGTCTTTCATATAATATATATATATATATATTGTACTTGTTTTAATTATCTGAGCGGGGCCATGAGTTTTTTTTTACTGGACCACTTTAAGCGTGTCTCAATACCCTCTCATAAGCCTCCGGAGGCGACAGAATCCAGTTTTGTGGTTTGGCCTCTGTGAGGTCGAACAATTTATTAAAATCTTTAATTTTTTTTTAATAACTTAAATTTAGGAGGGGGGTCTAAAAATTTAACAGGGTTCCGTTGCCTCTAGAGGTTCGTGGGAGGGTATTGGGATAGTAAAAGAAAAACCTGTGATTTAGCCTCGATGAGGTTGAACAGTTTATTAAAATATTCAGTTTTTCTTAATAACTTGAATTCTGGTGGGAATCCAAAAATTCAACCAGGCATCGAAATGGAGTTCCATCGCTTCTGGGGGATCGTGGGAGGGTATTGGGACGCGCTCAAAGTGGTTTGGTAAAAAAAATTCTGTGGTTTGGCCTCGGTGAGGCCGAACAGTTTATTAAAATCTTTAATTTTTTTTTCATAACTTGAATTTCGGATGGAGGTCCAAAAATTCAACCGGGCATGAGAACTGAGTTCCGTAGCCTTCGGAGGCTCGTGAGAGGATATTGGGACATGTTCAAAGTAGTCCGGTAAGAAAAAAACCGGTGGCCCCACTTGAATGATTGAAACAAGTACAAAAAAAAATTTCGTGGAGGGCGCATTTATGAAAGACGCCTTCTCTACAATGCCAAATCAACATCTCCAGATTCATGTGAGGCCACTGTTTTTGTTTATTGGCCTTTGAACGGTCAAACTAAGATAGATGAGTCATTATTTAGATTTTGATGGTATTTGTAAATTTTTTTAATTTTTTGGTGGCAATAAAGTCAAAAGCCCTGCATGTTATATCTACTTATTTTCTCTTATGAGCGGCTCACATAGTTTGGAAACACTTCTTTGTGGGAAATATGAACTTCAGATTGTGATTGAAATTCTCTGTTTCTCAACATATGGTAAAAAAATGAAAAAAGGATATGCATTGTGCAGAAAATAAATAAATACAAGCTGAATGAAGAAAAAAAAAAAAAAACATCTTGAAATTACAAAATGAAAATGAGATCTGTTTTCCTAAACAGGGCCTTAAATGACATTTAGTTTTATATGAATAAAATAATATAATTCTAAATCTAATATGATGCATGGAGTTGGAGAGGGAGGGATGTCTGTGTTTCCTTGGGCATTTGATGATTCTTTCATCTTCTCTGGAAGTTCAAGAACTTGATACCATAAGCAAAGACAAAGAAGAATAGAAGAACGAAAGCGATGTGCACCAGAGCAACATATCCGAGTAGATCATATTCGAAATCGAAATAACTCAGCAAAAACTGCTTAACTGTTGGCTTCTCTAGCATCCCTGGTATCTCGATTACTTTGTGGACGTCGCCTATCTGAGAAGTCACAAGACCATTGATTGTCCATGCAACTGGAGATGCATAGTAATACCATCTCCACCATACTGGGATTTGCTGCAAAATATTTGAGTGACCTGTTAGATTGAACTAAAATGGAAATTGAAACATGGGTGCATTTGGTATGGAGTTCAAAACTGTTTTAGGAGTCCCATTCCTATATTATTAAGGTTGAAATCTCTTAATTAGATAGAGTTGAATTCTAGTAGTGAAACCTTTCAAGTAGAATTGCATTTTGAAAACCTTTCCTTTGCATGTGTGTTCTATTGTTGTAAAAATGTAAATTGAGAATGCGTACCGGTCGAGGAATGAGGAAACCAGAGAAGAGATTCCAGAAGCTGAGGAAGAAGGACATAACAATTGCAGCAATTTGATGCCCAGGAGTGAGTGCTACCACCATCATTCCATACATAGTAAAGTAGATAAAACACATGAGCAAGAAGTAACAGAACCACAAGAACTTGTCTACTCTCCAGTGAAAGCCAATCATAGAATAAAGGATCAGAGTGTAAACTACAGCTTGAACGGCAACATAAATGATCTCAATGGCCACCTGCATCATATTGACAATTAGTTAGGCATTAGTTCACTTGATATATAGTTCCACAAAATTAAATTCTTTTTGGTTTCTTCCTCACCAGTATGTGTGCACTTGGATTCTAATAAAGTTTTTAAGAGGACAAAATTAGAAAATATCAACTTATTAAGTCTTAAAAAGTGGAGGAAAACACAGGAAATAAAGTAAAAAAGTTAATTCGATTAAATTACTACTATACTCCTTAAGTCATTAAAACAATACTTTAAAATTAAAAATTAAGAATATGATTTTAAGGTCATTTATGGAAGAACGACAAAAATGATCACACGGTGGGCTTTGAAACTTTTTGCATTACGTATAGTACTATATAGTATACATATGTAGATATAACTCAGCTACCAGAAACAAAATGACCAAAACTACAAAGAAATTCACCTGAGAAAATGCATATGGCAATGCGGAATACATTCCCGCAGGTCTTTCTCGATAGAAAACTGTTCTTTCAATGGCCACAACGGACTGCACTGCAGAAGCATTGCAAGCTCCAAGGAAAAGAGTTGCAGAATACATAGCTCCTACTAGATTGAACAGGTCTTGTTGTTTGCTCCTGTTATGATAAAAGCCAGACAGATTAAATGTAGCACACCCAAATCCAAGCTTTAAAGAAAGAAAAAGAAAAAGAAAACCCCTTAATAGACTTACATTTGATCTCCTTTGTTCCAAAAGATGACACCAAACAGAACACCAATGATCACTGTCAAGAAGAATCTTATAGCATTATATTGTGAATTTCTCCAGTATGACCAGTGTTGTTTCCAGAAGCAAGCCATGCATTGTGTGATAAAGCTCTGGGAGTACATTGTAGGGAAGTAAAGATCTTTAGAACCAGAAGCAGGTGTGCTTATTTCATTGATCAGCTCCTGATTCCTCCTGGTAATTATCAAGATTAAGATGAGTAACTTAATACAATATTATGGAAGAAACAAAATAATGTTAATCTTCTTAGAGTATTATGTTCAACTTACTGATAGAGTGGGGAATTGCCATAAACTTCTGCAAAATCAATATTAAGTTGACCCTCAACCGATGGAGCACTCACTTCCAACATCCATGTAGCTGGATTATAACCTTCTTTAATCTTTGGAACCCCTGGGATCGCCTGCGAGAAGTAAACGTAAGTTAGGTTAATTAATCTTACCAAAAGTCCCAACTTGAACTAGTAGGAATCTTATATCTTAACAGTTCCAATTGTGTTGTTTAGTTTTAGATCGAATTCGTTAGGAACGCTTAAGTAGATGATTGAACAAAAAAGAAAGAAAGAAAACTCACTTCAAAATACTCGACAAGCTTGTGAGAATGGCGGCCAAGAGGCCCGGCGTAAATCACTTGTCCTCCTCTTTTCATCAACAGTAGCTGCAAGAAAAATAATACCAGTTATTGAAGAGAACAACTACTTATATATATAGACATAACTGACTTCAGAAACAAAATCTAAGCAAATTGAATCAAACCTCATCAAAAGCTTCAAATATGTCTATGCTTGGTTGATGAATTGTGCAAACGACAGTTCTTCCTGTGTCCACAGTATTTCTAACTGTCCTCATAACAATTGCTGCGGCCCTAGCATCAAGACCCGAAGTTGGTTCATCCATGAATATAATGGAAGGATTAGCAACCAATTCTACGGCTATTGTGAGCCTCTTTCGCTGCTCCGTCGAGAGACCACTTAACCCAGGAAGGCCCACGAGTGCATCTCTTATTGGATGAAGCTCAACCAACTCCATAACTTCATTCACAAACATCTAGAGCATGTAGAAGAAACCATAATGAAATTGAAATGCGGTTTTGGGAATTTGAGACAATTTAAATTGTTATATTAACTTACTAGGATACCTTTCTTGTTTCATTTTTTACTTCAGAGGCAAGACGAAGCCAAGCAGAGTACAAGAGAGATTCATAGACAGTAACATGTGGTGAATGGATGTCGTTCTGTTCACAATATCCGCTAACTCGAGCAAAAGTTGCTTGGTTCTTTGGGTACCCTGAAATGCTAATGCTTCCTTGAATGTATCCTCCTGTTTTTCTTCCTGCAAGGACATCCATCAAGGTGGTCTTCCCAGCACCACTTACACCGACTAATGCTGTTAGAACCCCTGGTCTAAATGCACCGCTAACATCTCGCAGCAATTGGAGATGGTTTTCTTCAATTCCTTGGTTCTTCATCTCCTGATGATCACAAAAATGTAATTGCTAGCTATTAGATTTTCTACACTTTAGATTCCAAAGAGACAATAAATTCAAATACCATAATGAAAATTGCATTGATCAATGTAACAGGTGATCAGATGAGAAGCTAGCAATATATTAGACAAGTTACTTACAGCAGGCATATCGACATAGTAATTCACATGGTTGAATGCAAGTGAAAGAGGCTGGAAAGGTAAAACCATTCCTCTTCTAGGAGCATGATCTGTGTCAGTAGTTTCTGAAGTTTTCCTAACTGTCAGAGCAATATCTGTAATTGTTTAAAACTCACAGTATAAGATATCATAGAATCAAAAGAGTAATGCATTTACAATCATTCTTATTATATCAGTTCATTTAACTACTAAAACTCTAACCTTCGAGCATATGAGAAGATGCTGAAGTGAAATTTGAGGATGATTTCTTCTCACTCTCCTCAGTTTCCTCATCAACAATTGCAGATTTTGAATCACCAAATGCTATATCAAAATCAGGAAAAAAAATGGTTTAACATAAGGAATTTTTACTATAGTAGAATTTGCAGAAGGGGCACGACTGCGAAATGAGAAGTGAGAGCTTACGATTCAAATAAGTCAGTGCTGCAATGAAAAGCACATTGAACAGAAGTGAAAAGCCCAAAAGTGCAGCAATACAAATCCAAAACCAATACTCCTGAACAAACAAGCCTCTGCTCTTCAGAAGCGCCTTCCCGACAGTTGGTTGATGAGTCACAGGATCATTAATAGGCTATATATTTAAGGAAAGCAATATACATATCAGTATAATATCTTTAGGCATACAAACTAACAAAAAAAAACAGCTTTATCACATAACAGCTTAGTTAAGGGGTGTTTGGAATGCAATAAAAATGACTGAGGGTAATTTAAAACTAGGAATGTCATATTGTTGTGTTTGTTTGCTTGCGTATAGGAATACACATGTTTATCACTTTAGTCATAAAAATTAACAAAGAAACAAAGCTTCATTACATAACAGCTTAATTACTTAGTCTATTAAGAACATTGCAAGATCGATCAAACAATAAAGATTTTGGTTTTTGATTAAAAACACAAGAAGCCTTGCTTAGTCCAAGTGAGATCTTACCGTGCTCCATCTTTCGTCGAGGAACTCATTCATAGCAATGGCATTTTGTCCATACATCATAGGAGAAACATAGTACCCCCAAACCATCCACGACTTGAGATCATCTGCAGATAGAGAAAAATAGCAGCTTAAAAATGTTGATAGAAGATTTAAGAACTTAACTTTTGGGCAAAGAGATCAAGAATCTAACCTTTGGAAACAACGTATCCTCCAAGCACAAAGACAATTAGCAAGGTAAATGTACCGAGCGTGTTTGCTACCACTGTTGTTCTTCCAACTGCTGCAATGAATCGAAACAGGGAAAGAGCCATTTGGTGTACGCTAAAGAACGCCAAGAACTGCCGGAAAAATCTGAAACATGTATATGTTATGTAATTTCTAAAGCATAAAATGAAGCTTCTAATCAAGAAAATTACTTCAAAGACATTTAGAAAGGAACAAGTGCATTTACCTACTGGCTGCAGGAGCAAATCCTATTGTGTAATAAGTGAGAATGATCCAAATCGCTGATTCCATCAGTGACAGTGGTGTCTTAAGGAGCCAAATTGGTAAAGCGAATGCCCATGAAGGATAAAACAAGGAATCTCTCTGTTTATAGAAGACGGGCAACCTAAGAACTGTCATAGCAAGCTCTGCCATTCCATTGAACATCACATTGAGCAGACTAAAAAACAATGCTCCATAATATTTTCCTCCATCTTCAATTCTACCATGCTTCATTTGCGTCCTCAAAAACACGGTCAAGGTAATTATTGACATGATCGTAATCTGAGTAGTTTTGAATATGTATATAAAAGAGTTTCGTTTCATCAAAAGCCACTCCCTTGCAAAGCACGCCTTGAAGAGTTCCCAATTGGAGATACCATATTTTTCTGTCACTAAAGCAGCAGGATGAGCAGTAGATTTGTCATAAGGAACTTTTAGATCCATTGAAAGCTGCTGGCCGGTGCGGAAAGATTTGAAGGATTGGACGAATTCAGAAACAGAGATATATCGGTATGGTTGGTCCCGACTGAACCAGTACTGTGCTTGATCCTTTTTGGAAGTTACTTCTTGGAGAAAATCTGCAACTCCTTTCCTTTCAGGGCACTTAAATCCCATGTGTTCGAAGAATTCTAGAACGTCTTCTCGTGGGCCTTGGTAAACGATTTGGCCTTCCGAAAGAAGTATAATGTCGTCGAAAAGCTCATAGGTCTCGGGTGCTGGCTGTAGAAGAGAGATCACCATGGTTACATCCATTATATGAACCAATTGCTTCATAGATCTAATAATCTGAAATGTGGTGGAACTGTCTAGTCCAGTTGATATTTCATCCATGAAGAACACTTTAGCTGGTCCAACCAACATCTCACCTGCATCATCAAAAAAGAAAAAAAAATCTCAAACATTATAATGTGATTCAAGAAAAAAAAAATCTTCCACTTAATATTCTATTTTCTTACCAGTTGTTACACGCTTCTTTTGTCCTCCAGAGATGCCCCTTCTCATCTCGTTTCCGACCATAATATCTGCGCATATATCCAATCCAAGTATCTGTTTTTGGAGCATTTTCACATCAAGATTTGCTTGTCAAAAACAGAAATGGATACAGAAAATGAGAATTTAAGCAAACCTTAAGAACATAATCTGTCTCAAGGCTGGTTTCCTGGCCTTCCATTGCTGTGGCTTTCATAAAAGCGTCGATCTCAGGATCTGGTTTGATTCCGGTGTCCTTCTCTCGTCTGCACAACTCGGCCAACATATCATATCTGGTCCCGACTCCTAAGCAGCGTCCAGAAAAATCCAATGTCTCTCTTACTGTCATCTCTCCATACTGAAGATCATGTTGACTTATATATGCACAAGTCCTTTGAGGAATGAATTCTGATAATTCATGGCCACAGTAGGTGATCTTTCCTATTACCTGTTGACCATTTCTATGTCATTGGAAGATATAAACAAGCTAATTTACAGAAGTAGAAGCCAAAGATAAATTCACTCATATAAATATTCATTAGGGTGTGTTTTCAATTAAGGAAACAGACCCTTATGTTTCTGTCAGCCTTCCCTGCAAGTACTTTCAGTAGTGTTGTTTTTCCTGAAGCTGGAGGTCCAAGTAACAATGTCATCCTGAATGTGAAGAATTAAATTCATACATTTTACCTCAAGAAAAAAAAAAAAAAAAAAAAACTACAATTATAAATTTGTTATATATATACCTTGAAGGTCTCACTATTCCGCTTACATCTCGAAGTATCTTGTTAATTATTTTATTCGATGGTGAAAGTCGAACAAGTTTAAGAATGGCCTGTTGATATAACATCAATATCAGAATCCGTATGTAGACATATAAAGAGAGGAATTTGGGAACAGTGTTCTTAAACTCTGAACATATGCCTATCTCAGAGCTAAATAAGTTTTAACAACCTTCAAGACACACCTCCTGTGATTACATGTAGGCAAAATTAAATAAAAAACTTGAAAAAAGAGGTCAATTCATACAATGATTTCCACCATAAGAAATATAAAGAAAAATTAGAAAATCATGATTTCTGTGGCCCTACAGAGCATACTTGTTTCGTATCAATCAACCATTAACAACAAAAATTAAAAGGGTGTTCTTAAACTTAATACAAGAAGTTCAGAAGAAGAAAAAGAAGGTTCAATTTGATCAGAATTATAGGAAGAGGTAGAACTAGTACCTCTATATTGTTCAATGTAGAATTAAAAAGAGTAGGAAGAGCCCTTCTCCCAACATAAGCATCTGCTTCCACTGATAAATTCTCAAACCGAACTTCCGTTGTCGGAATATCAATTCCAACACTGCCTCAGAAACAAAATTAATCACTTCAACAAATCAAATCCAATAAAGGGTATCATATTTATTGAAAAACAACACATATCAAACCAAAAATTAAAAAAAATAAAATTACCGATCAGTTCTAGCTCTTAATCTTCTCAACAATCTCTCATTATCTTCCTCAACAACTCTAAGAATACTCTCCATTAATTGCTTCTTGTCCTGCATTCCAAGCTTTGTAACATCAACTTCTTCCCTCTGAACCTTCCCATCTTCCATTACTCTATTCAACATTCCTTTTCGCATTCGATCATACGTCGGAAGCCTCTCAATTGCTGCCCATTTCAACTCTTCTTCGTCATCCTCTTCATTGCTTCTCGCACTCCTCCTGAACACATCTTGCTGCCCTGTCCACACTTCCCTTACGCTCTCTCTAGCCCAACTCGCCGTCCCCCAACTCCGACGACTACTCGAAGATCTGGGTAACTCGTTCGCCATGTTTAGAAGAATTTTGATTCCCACCCTTCACCCAAATCACAAAGAAGAAGAAGATGAAAGTATATATATGTAAGTAAATAACAATAAAATCTTGATCAAACAGTGATCATTTCTTCTGTACTCTTCAACTGTTTTAACGTCCAAATTGAAGAACATATATATAATGTATGTATGTATATATGATCTCCGAATTCTGAAACAAAAAGAAAAAAAAAAATAAGAAGAAGAAAGATGAGATTATTATTTACAGATGCAAGATAGCAAGCAAGAAGAAGTTAGTTTATATAAAAGCTGGATTTTCGGTATAGAAACTCAATCTGCTGCCGTCTTGAGAGTCCAAAAAATATGAAACTCTCAACCGTACATACGGTGACATTTTGGACCGTTGGATTTCGGTCTAAAGGTAATAATCTACGGTATTGGGCCTGTGAGCCCTCGGGTATTTCATGTGATCCGACGGAATTGCCAATGCTAACACGTGTGTGTGTGTGTGTGTGATGACCTCTTTGAGATTCTGTACTCCAGAGAGTTGGTACGGTATCCGACTCCCCATCTTGGTATTGGTCGAAACCACGCACGTAGAGTGTAAGGCTAATCTAAGCTAACCTGATGACACCTAATAACATCATGCAAGTATAAGAAGAAAGTGCAAAATGTGGCAATTTAACAGATAAACAACATAGTATTTTAATGCGTCTTTTTGCCTCTTCTATTTATAGTTATGTAGCCAAAGCTTTCTAAAAACATTACAATAACTTTTTCTTAAATTGTCCCTAGCGACCATTAATTTTATACAACTATACATATTTATGGTGGAGTTAGAAGGAAGAAAAAAACACAAAAGACAACAAGCAAAATTACCTATAGTTCAATAATATTTCAAGTGCTTTCATTAAAGGCAGTTTAATATTTGACAATATCATTTTAACCTTTGAACACCTTCAACATTTGAAATCATTTAGAAATGGAATCTTGCTTTGCAGCTATTAAGGTTGACATGAATAAAACATATGATAGAGTTGAATGACCCTTTCTCAATGCTATGATGAACAAAATAGGTTTTGACCCCCGTTGGACCAATTTGATTATAACATGTGTGTCAACAGTTTCCTCGGCTATTGTAGTTAATGATCGCATTTATGGGAATATCCACCCCTCAAGCATATCATATGAATAAAGCATATGATAGAGTTGAATGACCCTTTCTCAATGCCATGATGAACAAAATAGTTTTGACCCCCATTAGACCAATTTGATTATGAAATGTTTGTCAACAATTTCCTCGACTATTGTAGTTAATGATCACATTTATGGAAATATCTGCTCCTTAAGGGGTTTGAGGCAAGGCGACTCAATTTCCCCATTCATTTTCCTAATTTGTGCATAGGGTCTCTCGGTGGCCTTAAAGAAGGTCGAGGACTCTCAAATCCTAGAAGGGGTAAAAATTGGTTGAGGTTGCCCCAAACTAACCCACCTTTTGTTTGTTGATGATCTGTTGATTATGTGTATAGTAAATTCTATTTTTTGTTATGCAATGCAATCAATTCTCCGATCATATGAAGATGCATCAGGTCAAAAAGTCAACTATGACAAATCATCATTGTTCTTTAGCCCGGATGTCTTAGAAGAAGCAAAGAACTGGTTCAAGGATAGATTAAACATTCATCATATTGTTATTCACTCAAAGTATTTGGGGCTACCATCTCTTGGCTAGAAAAACAACATCCAAATGTTTTACTTCATAAAGGAGAAGATTTGGAAATCATTGCAACATTGGAACTCAAAACTCTTTTTAGCTGGGGTGAAGGAAATTTTGATAAAAGTTGTGGCTCAAGCGCAACTGGTGTACTCGATGAGCTGTTTTAGAATCCCCAAGTGCCTATGCAAGGAAATCAACTTTATGGTGGCAATATTTTGGTGGGGACATTCACTGGAAGGCCCAAGAATCCATTGGAAAAATTGAGGTAGTCTTTGCAAGTCTAAGTTAGGTGGAGGAATGGGATTCAAGGTGTTAGAAAATTTTAACAAGACCTTATTAGCCAAACAGGGGTGAAGAATCATAAGTAATCCGTCCTCACTTTTAGCCCGAGTGTTGAAAGGAAAATGTCTCCCTCATGTCTCATTTTGGGAAGCCCTAGTCACAAGAGGAGCAAAAAAAATTTGGAGGAACATCTTATGGGAGAGAGAACTATTGAAGAAAGGTTCACGATGGAGGGTGGGTAATGGCAACCAAATCAGCATAAAAGAGAAATGGATTCCAAGACAGAATTTGTAACACCCCGTGTTTTTAATCAATGTATTTGGTTAATTTATATGTACACTGAAGAGTATAATACACGTGTAATTAAAGCCATGTGTACATGTGTCAAATGAACATAATATTGTCACATCCCAGTACACAGCCCACCGCAGCGTCTAGTACCCCGGGATCATTTGTCCACACTATTCATTCATGAATAGTGCAGGGACTCCCCCATATTCAAACTCACAACCTCATAAGGTTTGATTTCGCAATCTGAGTAGCCACTGAGCCAATATAAAATGGCTGGGGTACGCTCGGTATGAGGTACCCATCACATCCCGGGGGTACTAGACACTGCAGTGTGCTGTGTACTGGGGTGTGACAGAATTCCTTCAAGATTATTTCTCCTAGCACTGACACTCAAGACTTGAGAGTGGCAGAGTTCATCACTGAGGGAAATGAATGGAACCTAGCAAAACTACAAGAAGTATTTCTTCCAATTGATGTTGAAGAGATACTAAAAATCCCAATAAGCATTAGGTGTCCGAAAGACATATTAGTTTGGCACTATGCAAAGAATGGTTAGTACAACATCAAAAGTGGGTATTGATTTCAAACTAGAGAGATGAATCAAGCTGAAAACTCTCAATTGGACAACAATAAGGAAATGTGGAAGAAAATATGGAACCTTCGAACCCCCCCAAAAGTCAAGATATTATGCTGGCGAATTATTCACAATGCTCTTCCCACTTGTGAGAATCTAAAGAAAAGAAAAATTATTCAGCAGTTTGTGTGTGGAGAATGCACAGATGAAGTTGAGATGGGGGTGCATGTCATTGCCAACTGTTGGAAGGCAAGGGAAGTATGTGAAATGGTGAGTCATCGCAGCATCAAAGAAGAGCATCTGATGTTATTGCGGCTTGGTATGTTGAAAAATCTCTTCTTCTCAGCCGACAAAGGGGAATTGGAGGAATTGGTGATGATTAGTTGGGTTTTGTGGGGTGAAAGGAATAAATGCAGAGTTGGTGAACCAGGGCTATCAATTGAAGCCATTTTGAGAAAAGATGAAACGGTTAAAAATGAATTCCAACATGCAACATCTCCTTCTCCTTCTTACTATTCGAGCATACCGGTTTGGTGGTCCCCCCTCTCATGGTAAACTAAAGCTTAATGCAGACTCAATATTTCCAGCATCTGTGGAGCAATTGGAGTTGTTGCTATAATTAGAGACAACCATGGACAATTAATTACAACAATAGTGAGAAGAATTGAGGGTTTTATGTTAGTATTTGTAATTGAACTGTTAGCCATCAGAACAGGGATTGAAATGGCATGTGAAGCCGGGATTCAAGTGGATGTTGTAGAAGGTGACTCGACTTCGGTTATCGCAGCACTTCGTTATCCTAATAGTGCCTGCACAAAAGAGGGCAAGATAGTTGAAGACTGTAAAATGTTCCTACGAGATTGGCCAAGTGTCGTTATTCAATCTGCTTCTAGGGAATGTAATATGGCAGCTCATAGACTTTGCAAATATGTTGTCTCTTTAGTTTAACTAGAGGAGGTTCTACCTATAATCACATATATTGTGTTTGATGAGACATGTCCTTTGTCCTCTTCCTTGTGAAGTGTCTTTGTATTAAAATAATAATAATAATAATGTTTCAAGTAATTGGAAAAAAAGCTAATAATCTCAACCCATGAAGAAATTGCATACATATGAGGAATTTTACCTAATTCTACACCGTTTAGTAAATTATTAAAGTTACTTTTATTAAGGCCTCATTTGGCACTATATTAGTAGGAGCATTTTTCAGAAAAGTGCTTCCAAAGAAGCATATTTTGAAAAATTGGTCTCTTATGTTATCAAACGCTTCTAAAAAATAAATAAAAAAAACTGTACTAACCAGGACATAAAGAAAGGGTTCAATAGTTAGATAGTATGCGAATTAGCTTTAGTGCGCTGTAGAGTAATTAATCTTTATGATCATGACCCACACGGCCACACAATACAACTGAAAAATCTCCCTTGCTCCATTTCAACTTATACTAAATTTTGTCACCACTATTGACTAATAACTTACATAATTAATGAAGCCTATACATATATATAATAATATAGTGCATGCAATGTCATCAATTGATTTTTCACTAACACTAATATGGGATACAATAGTGCATAAGAACCAGCAGCATTTGACAAAAATAACAAGGATTTGCCTTAGGAATTAGCAGTTGATAATACCTCTTTTAATAAAAAATAAAATTCCAAACAGGAAGTAATAATGAACATTTTAATAAAGAAATACTATTAAATTTAAAATTACACGTTATCTCCGACCCTCAATTCAATAAATGATATCTTTTTAGAATAGCTTTTAGCTAAAGTTTTTATTATTTCTCTAGAATATTATAATAACATGTTCTAGCATCTATTTAGACCACACCCATGAGTCAGCAATATTATTATATTGCTTAATTAGTTCTTAACTTTCCGTAAACTAACTATTAAACTTTATATTTGGTATTGAAATATTTTTATCTCTATACAAACTCATCCTAATGAGCATGTATGCTTAATATATATACGGACAAAAATCTCCATACAAACATTTCACATGTTCTCTTTTAGAGTGTGTCATCTACTCAGACATTTTTGTAGCATCGAATTGTGTCACGACGCCCTTTATGTAGGGTGACGTCATGACTGACACAACGTACTATACATTATATACACAATATATAATACTCTGTCAGTCTCATCTGAAATACACATCTTTCAAAAAAAAATTGTCAGCATATCCCAATAAAATGAACATCTCACAAAGTTTTTCCTTATAAACCACAAAGTCAAATCACATCTACACTCATTCATATCCATCCACAAACCATAGTCATAACCTCACTATACTGTTATATGTGATAATATTTACATAGCATAATAAGTATACATAACAAACTAAACAGTTTTTTAATCCCTTTCTCCATACATACATAACAAAAGAAGAGGTCAAAGAGCGTCTATTCTTCTTTTGCCTTTTCTTTGCCCTTGTGATCTTTACCTGAAATATTAGAGAAAATTAGGTGAGCTACAACAAGCTCAGTGAATATTTTCCATTTTATGACATTCATTTGCATTTAATAAACATGATAATAAAGTCAAGCCAAACACATTTAAAGAATCAAATGCAATGTAACAATACATATGTGCACACAACTAGCTTGAAGCTTCCTGTAACATTTTTCAAAACTTATATATATATATATATATATATTTCAAGACAACCACTAAGCCCATGAGATACTCAAGGTACATGCGAGACTTATTTCTGGAATAATTCATGTTCTACCCGGCTATTGAAAGTTAGACATGCTTCGTTTTCGAAATATAGTTTCATGAATTCAAACAATACAATTATATAACAAGCCATTCATACATGCTTATCATTGCAAACAGTTCATAGCTATAATGTCATACAATATAACCAAGAAGTGGAAGAATACTCACACAATGTCAACGGCTTAGTGCTCATCAAATATCACTACCGTTGCGTACTTTCCTCACCAATTCCAAACTTTACTGTAATTTCATCAAACAATAATAACCAATTATTTCCCGTTTGATTTCACTCTCAAATATGCCCAAAAGTACTAAGTGTCAATATATAACCATTAAAACATCAATGTCTATATAGATAAAACATCAATGTTAAAACATCCATGTCTATATATAAAACATCAATGTCTCACATTATACATCTTACATCTATACATATTATCCTTGATATATAAACTTCTCAAGCACACTAATATATACTGAATATCTTAATATACTTTTCAACCCCATTAATATATACGTACAATATATTAGAAATGATAATTGCATCATCAACTGATTCACAACCACATTAATCGGGGTGTGACGTGGGCATTGGGTATATATAAACTACTTATTTTTCTCAATTCCAAAACTAAATAACTATATTCACAATAACTCGTCACTTACTAGCTATTTGGTCATCAAAAGCCCACATTTCTAACACCAACTACATCACCCACTTACACAAATTTAACCTTTGAAAACACATAAAAATGACATATGTTATACAACTCGGCACGAGGAATATAAATATATAATTTTTATTGAAAAAAAATCACTTTTTACCTTAGAATCATGCGTCCTAACCCTTCTTCTTTTCTTCCTTTCTGTTCATCTCCATGCTTCTCTCTGTTCTTCTGGTTTTGTAATGGAATTGGTTGATACATAAAAGCTTAAACTTAAGCTCGTACTCCCACCGCCTTAACATCCAATCACATTTTCTCTTTTAACTTTTTTTATTTTCTTTTTCTTCTTCCATAAATCCGTTAGTTCAAGATAGCTTAAATGGACAACACATTATTTGTTCTTATATACTTATTCCATGCATCAAAAGCCATCTAACTAAACAACCTCCCCATTAGATTTAATTCATATAATTTAATTTAACTCATCTAATTTATATAATTCAATTTCCTTAATTTGCATTTTTATTATGTACTATCATACACACATACCTCCTACGTACTGAATACGTGTACATATACACGTCGATATACGTATAAGTCAATGTATGTGTATAATTAAAACTACATGGTATTACAATATCCCAACTTAAGGAATTTTATCCTCAAAATTTAAAAGATAAGCAGAATCATACCTCAAGTGGTAAAGAGGTCAGAAAATGTCTCTCTCATTTGGTCCTCATGTTCCCAGGTCTACTCCTCATTGCCATGAAATTGTCATTTGACTCTGACTAAAGGAATTTCTTTATTTCTCAACTTTTGAATCTTTCTATCAAGAATCTAAATGGGCTTCTATTCATAAGTAGCATCCTCAACTTGTAATTGTGTGACATCTAAAATGTGTGTCGGGTCTGGATTTTTAGTCGGGTCTGTATGGTATTTTCTCAACATAGAAACATGAAATAAATTATGAACACCGGCCAATTGAGGAGGTAGCGCAAGTTTGTACGCTAACGGACCAATCCTTTCCAAGACCTTAAACGGTCCAATAAAACGAGGAGGTAATTTTCCTTTCACCCCAAACCGCATTTGACATTTTTGTGGTGAGACCTTGAGCAATACTAGGTCACCCACTGCAAACTATAAAGGTCTATGTCGGTTATCGAAATAACTCTTTTGTCAATCTTGAGCAGCTTTTAATCTCTGCCTAATATGCTTGATCTGTTCAGTGTGATCAACAACAACTTTTGGCCCCAATAACTGTGATTTTCCCACTTCATACCAACAAGTCGGTGATCTACACGGTCTACCATACAAGGCCTCATAAGGTGTCATACCAATATTGGCCTGATGGTTGTTGTTATAAGCAAATTCACACAATGGTAAACTTTCACTCCAAGTCCCACCAAACTTTAATTCACAAGATCTGAGCATATCTTCCAACATCTATATTACCCTCTCAATCTGAGGATGAAACGTTGTACTAAGACGGAGATGAGTACCAAATCGAGTTTGCATGGCTTGCCAAAAATTTGATGTAAAACGCGGATCTCTATCCGATACAATAGAAACAAGTACCCCATGTAATCTCACAATCTCCCGAACATACAATCTGCTTAGTCTATCAATCGAATCTCTAGTGTTCATTGGAATAAAATGTGCATACTTAGTCAATCTATCTACAATCACCCAAGTGGCATCATATCTACCTTGAGATCTAGGCAACCCTATGATAAAGTCCATAGTAATATGCTTTCATTTCCATTCTGGAATAGAAAATAATGGTTGCATCTGACCTCCTGGCCTCTTGTGCTTAGCTTTTACTTGCTGACATACTCCACATTTCTGCATGTACTCAGCTATACTTTTCTTCATCCTATGTCACCAAACAATTTTTTTCATATTATGATACATCTTAGTAGACCATGGGTGAATGGTATACTGAGAACTGTGTGCCTTCTGTAACAATTTTGCCCTCAATTCTCTATTTATATATTAATGGGCTTGAGAAGTTTATATATCAAGGATAATATGTATAGATATAAGATGTATAATGTGAGACATTGATGTTTTATACATAAACATTTATCCCCTGTTAGAACAAGTACACCCTTGATTTTGAGTACTGCAGCAGAAGATAGAATCTACCCGAATATGTTGTGTGAAAATTGTGTGGTGAAATATGAAGATCATGAAATGATTGTGAATTTTAGGGTGTTAGAATTTCTGGAGTTTGATGCTATATTGGGTATGGATTGGTTGGCTGCCTATCATGCCCATATTGACTGCTTTTACAAAAGAGTAGTCTTCCCGATAACATGATAACCCTTATTTGTATATAGTGGTATGACATCTTTAAAGCTTCCCACTTGAAGTAGGGTTATCACTGATGAAGAAATGGAGATATTGGCTAGTATTAAACCAGTGAAGGAAATGGATACAAGTATTTAGATATCAGATATTCTTGTAGTGTGTGAGTACCCGATTATCTTTCCAGATGATTTACCAGGGTTACCACCTACAAGGGAGATTGATTTTATTATTGAACTGATGTCTGGTACAAAACCTATTTCTATTCCATCCTATAGAATGACACCAAAGGAGTTACAGGAACTCAAGGTGCAGTTAGATGAGTTGATGACTAAAGGGTTTATTATCCCGAGTATGTCACCTGGGGAGCACCTGTATTATTTGTGAAGAAGAAAGACAAAAGTTTGAGGCTATGTATAGGTTACCGACAGTTGAACAGGGTGACAGTAAAAAACAAGTATCCTTTACCACGTATTGATGATTTCTTCGATCAGTTGAAGGGAGCTAAATTCTTTTCTAAGATCAACTTGCGATCTGGATACCATCAACTGAGAATTTGGGAAGAGGATATACCAAAAATTGCGTTCAGAACAAGATATAGTTAGGGGTGTAAGCAACCTGACCGATCCGACCCGACTCGACCAAACCCGACCATGTTGGGTCGGGTCGGGTCGGGTTTGATTGATATGTTGGGTTGGTCGGGTTAATTTTTTAGCAACCCGACCTCTTAAAATTTATATATATATATATATATATATATATGAGTTCATCCTCATTCTCATAAGTCAAGTTTAAGAGTAGCTTGACTTGAACATATCTGAGTTCTCCCAAAAAAGAGAAATATCATCTTCTAAAGCTTAAATAGTAGTTTAATAAGTTGAATACATGATAATCCAACATATTTTATTATTAATATAAGCTTAAATAGTAGTTATTAAGCTTTAAAAAAATTGGGCTATTTAATGAGGGACAACCCGACTCGACCTGATTTCACCCTAGATATGGTCACTATGAATTTCTTGTTATGCCCTTTAGACTGACAAATGCACCGACCATGTTTATGGACTTGATGCAGAGGGTATTTAAACCATATCTGGACCAGTTTATCATTATTTTCATTGATGATATTCTCATTTATTTCAAGACTCAAGTGGAGCATGAGCAACACCTCTGGACCACCTTCCAGACACTGAGAGAGCATCGGTTGTATGCCAAGTTCAGTAAATGTGAGCTTTGGATAAATGAGGTGAAATCTTTAGGTCATGTGGTTAGTGTAGACGGTATTTCTATTGATTCTGTTAAGGTTGAGGCAATTAGAAATTGGCCAAGACCAACCACAGTGACAAAGATTCTCAGTTTTCTGGGTTTGGTTGGTTATTACAGAAGGTTTGTGAAGGGTTTTTGCTGATTGCCCACTCCACTTACGAGGCTGACTTAAAAGAACGTGTAGTTTGTGTGGACTTCAGCTTGTGAGGATTTTTTACTGAGTTAAAGAAAATGCTGACTACTGCTCCAGTTTTAGTGCTACCAGAACCTGGAAAAGAGTTAGTGATTTACACTGATGCATCACATTTAGGTTTGGGTTGTGTATTAATGCAGGAGGGTAGGGTGATTGCTTATGCGTCTAGACAGTTGAAGATACATGAGAAAAACTACCCCGTGCATGATTTAGAGTTAGTTGCAATAGTTTTTGCACTGAGATTATGGACACATTACCTCTATGAGGAAAGGTTCACATTGTATTCAAACCATTAAAGTCTGAAATATTTGTTTGACCAGAAAGAGTTGAATATGAGACAACACAGATGGTTGGAATTCTTAAAGGATTATATTGTAACACCCTGTAGTTTTAATTATACACATACATTGACTTATACGTATACCGATGTGAATACGTACGCGTATTTCATACATAGGAGGTATGTGTGTATGATAGTACATAATAAAAATGCAAATTAAGAAAATTGAATTACATAAATTAGATGAGTTAAATTAAATTATATGAATTAAATCTAATGGGGAGGTGGTTTAGTTAGATGGCTTTTGATGAATGGAATAAAGTGCATAACGACAAATAATGTGTTGTCCCTTTTAAGCTAGCTTGAACTAACCAATTTACGGAAAAAGAAAAAGAAAATAAACAAAGTTAAAAGAGAAAAGATAATGTGATTGGATGTTGAGGCGGTGGAGTACGAGCTTAAGTTTAAGTTTTTATTTATCAGTCATTTCCATTACAAAATCAGAAGAGCAGAGAAGCGTGGAGACGAACATAGAGGAAGAAAATAAGAAGGGTTAAGGAGCATGATTCTAAGGTAAAAAGTGGTTTTTTTTCAATAAAAATTATATATTTGTATTCATCGCGCCAAGTTGTTTTGCATATGTCATTTTTATGCGTTTTCAACGGTTAGAATTGTGTAAGTGGGTGACGTGGTTGGTGTTGGAAACATGAGATTTTGATGACCAAATAGCTGGTAAGTTACGAGTTATTGCGAATATAGTTATTTAGTTTTGGAATTGAGAAAAATAAGTAGTTTATATATACCCAACGTCCACATCACACCCGATTAATGTGGAATGAGTTGATGATGCAATTATCATTTCTAATATTTTGTACATATATATTAATGGGGTTGAAAAGTATATTAAGATATTAAGTATATATTAGTGGGCTTGAGAAGTTTATATATCAAGGATAATATGTATAGATATAGGATGTTTAATGTGAGACATTGATGTTTTATATATTGACATGGATGTTTTATATATACAGACATTGATGTTTTTATATCGACATTGATGTTTTATATGTACCGACATTGATGTTTTTATATAGACATTGATGTTTTAATGGTTATATATTGACACTTAGTACTTTTGGGCATATTTAAGAGTGAAATCATACGGAAAATAATTGGTTATTATTGTTTGGTGAAATTATAGCAAAATTTGGAATAAGTGAGGAAAGTACGCAGCGGTAGTGATATTTGGTGAGCACTGGGCCGTTGACATTGTGTGAGTATTCTTCCACTTATTGGTTATATTATATGGCATTGTAGCTATGAACTGTTTGCAATGATAAACATGAATTATTCCAGGAATAAGGCTCATATGAGTAATACCTTGAGTATCTCATGGGCTTACTAGTTGTCTTGGAATTGATAGGAATGATATTGAGTATGAGAGGACAGTTAGGCTACCCTTGTTTGGGTCGAATGAGGGGTGAGTCTCGCTCTATACTTGGAAGGTGGGAGATGGATGAGACTTTCAACTCGATCTTAATTATAGTACCATGCTGTATAACTACTTTAGATTCCGTTGCATATGACTTTTAGTTTTTAATCGTACTCTTGATTGGCGATATGGCATGATGGGATGTTAGGCTTGTTGTATGTAGATATGGATGCACATACAGCGCCGCACGAACTTGTGGAAAAAAAAAACCCATTTTTAAGAGCAGTTTGTGTCAGGTGGTATCAAAGCCCAAGGTTAGATGCCCTTAGGGAACTAATGATTTGACAGAGTGCGACTTAGGACTTTCATAATAAGTTTTCGAAGAAGTGAATATTGTTGGAGTAGAATTTGAAATGTAGTAAGAAAGGAGATTCATATTACCCTTAGGAGGATGTAGTAATTAATAAACGTTATGTATTGGATTCTTACTCTAGAGCATATTCTTAGAATCTCTTTCCCTTTATTCATGCAATTTGATTAATAAATTGCTTGTTAATCCTACACATATTAAATGGCGCGAAATTCTCGATCCTACTCTTCACAGGCCCCACCTGATCCTGTTGAGGGTGAGGTTATTACTAAGCTACGTTCTCTTGTAGAAAAGATAGACAGAATTGAGCGAGCACAGCAGCACCAACAGCCTACCCCTCATCTTCCAGCTACGACAACGAATCCCACGTCACCCATAGATGAGGCAACTATTCCACCTCTAGGGTTTTAGGGGATGCATGCACCACGCCCCGTTGATTCACCCATTCCACCGATGGAATATGTAGGCGTCCCTCCGCCAGTGGCTGCACAAGCTCTACCCCCGCCTCCACCGATCCAGCCTATTCGCCCACCCGTGCACTGACAGGGGATTCAGTTTCAACCTAACTATATGGGGGCACTAGTCAAAGATTTCTTGAGGTTGCATCGACCAACTTTTCATGTGACTGAAGATTCACTTGAGGCAGAGGCATTTATCAAGGAGATCGAAAAGAACTTCAGAACCCTTGGGGATAATGATGAGCAAAAGGTGATATTAGTTGCCAACCAGTTGACACGGAAAGATGTTCCTTTTGGTTGGGATGATGACTGTGAGAGCGCTTTCCAAAAGCTTAAGGATCGCTTGACTACGACACCAGTGTTAACTCTACCCGAGTCTGGAGGACCTTTTGTGATTTATAGCGATGCCTTCTTGAAGGGACTCGATTGTGTCTTGATGCAGAATGGTCGTGTTATAGCTTATGCTTCTAGGCAGTTACGAAAGCATGAGCAGAACTACCCTACACATGATCTAGAGTTGGCAGCTGTGGTTTTTGTATTGAAGGTTTGAACACATTATCTCATTGAAGAAAAATTTAAGCTTTTCACAGATCATAAGAGCTTGAAGTATCTTTTCTCTCAGAAAGACTTGAACTTGCACCAGAGGTGATGGATGGAGCTTTTGGCTGAATATGATTTTAATCTACAATATCATCCGAGGAAGGCTAATATAGTTGCAGATGCTCTTAGTAGAAACCCCAAGATTATGATGGTGCATTTGATGATTCATAAAAGGAGATTGTTAGAGGCAGCGTCAGATTATGATCTTCAGCTTATGCTACCAAGGGCAACAACATATGTATCTCACTTATCCATCAAACCGACCTTGATACAAAGTATTATTGATGGACAACAGAAAGATTCACATTTGCTTCATTTACATGCAAGAGCTGATAAGGAACCTGACTTTGTGTGGAAAGTGCATGAGGATAGTCGTCTATGATATAAGGGTAGATTGTGCGTTCCTGATGATGTTGAGCTTCAAACAGCCATCGTAAGCGAGGCCCACAAATCTTGTTATACTATCCATCATGAGAGTACCAAGATGTACAAGGATGTAAGGAGGCAGTTTTGGTGGCCCAATATGAAGGATGACATTGCTGATTTTGTAGCAAGATGTTTGACTTGCCAGCAGGTTAAAGCAGAACACAAGCGACCAGCTGGCCTTCTCCAACCACTTTCAATACCTCAGTGGAAGTGGGAGCATATTACCATGAATTTTTTGAGAGGACTTCCTAAGACTTGGAGTGGGTTTGATTCGGTTTGGGTTATATAGGATTGATTGACCAAATCCGCCCAATTTTTGCCAGTCTGAGCATCTGATAAGTTTGGTAAGTTGGCACAATTATATCAAAGGGAGATTATCAGGTTGCACGGTGTGCTAGTATCCATTGTATCTGACAAAGACCCTAACTTCACTTCTCGATTTTGGCTTAGTCTACAAAAATTTTTGGGTACAGATCATCACTTCAGCACAACATATCATCCCCAAACTGATGATCAGTCTGAGAGAGTGATTCAGATACTTGAAGACATGCTTCATTCTTGTATTATTGATTTTGGAGGTGGATGGGACGAGCATTTATCATATGCAGAGTTTGCCTATAATAATAGTTTCCAGAGTAGTATTGGCATGGCTCCATTTGAGGCTTTGTATGGTAGTCCTTGTCAATCACCACATGC
Organism: Paratinospora sagittata; assembly: GCA_035771175.1. Classification (NCBI taxonomy): domain Eukaryota; kingdom Viridiplantae; phylum Streptophyta; class Magnoliopsida; order Ranunculales; family Menispermaceae; genus Paratinospora; species Paratinospora sagittata. The sequence continues at coordinate 32,301,813 of CM069597.1, read as the reverse complement.
TGGTCTGAGGTTGGAGAGAAGCAACTAGTAGCTCTAGACATGATTCAAGAAGCCAATAGTGGTTGAAATTATTCAAGATTGATTGCGTACTACACAAAGCAGACAGAAAAGTTATGCAGATTCTCATAGACGACCACTTGAGTTTAGCATTGGGGAACATGTGTTTTTAAAAGTCTCTGCACAAAAGGGTGTCTTGAGGTTTGGTAAGCGAGGAAAGCTTTTTTCTAGATTTGTTGGTCCTTTCCAGATCCTTGACAAGGTTGGACCTGTAGCATACAACCTTGCATTACCCCCACAACTATCAGCAATGCATAATGTATTTCATGTTTCCATGTTGCGAAAATACATGCAAGACCCTTCCCATGTTATTGACAAGTAGCCATTAAGGCTAGATGATAATTTAACTTATAAGGAGGAACCAGTCCAGATACTAGACATGAAGATGCAAAGACTGAGATCTAAGGTCCTTCCTCTGGTAAAGGTATTGTGGGGACACCATGGTGCTGAGAGTGTGGCATGAGAGCGAGAAGCAGAAATGCGAGACCTTTATCCCAAGCTATTTGAGACTCAAGGTACCTTCTAATTCCTTTACTAGTGTTGACTAGTGATTGCATTGCATATTAGCTAGAATTTCGGGTTCCATATAAATTTCGATGACGAAATTTTTCTAAGTAAGGGAGAATTGTGATATTCTGCCGTATATCTAAGGCGGAAACGTAAAATTGTGGGCCCCGCAATCATTTTCAGTCAATGTTATTGACTCGTGACTTAAAATCACCCCTTATTGTTCAACCTAATGCCAATTTATTTTAACATTACCGGTTGTACATTTTTTGTTGGTTGGTTCACTGTAACAACTCTTAGACCGTTCAAAGGGTAAAATATCAAATTTTGAATTATTGAAAATTTCAAAATGAAATTGGTACCAAATCGATCGTGACTTTGTCACGATTCCAACGCAAGTGATCGCCACCAAATCGTTTGAATGTACCATGTCCCGCCTTATATATATTGAGATAAGTTTTTATGAAATAATAAACTATCATATCAAATGAAGTATACCCTAGTTATCACAGTTTTATCGATATTTTAAGTATTATTTAAATCCGATAATTTATCGTGATTATTCATAAGAGTTTTCCTAGATTATTGATTAGTTGACGAAGGCAGTTGATCCCCGCCCTTCAAAGATTGATCAATGGTCCCTAATCTGAACCGCTTAGACAACTTCATTGTCATACACCGACTCATTTGAGAGAAGGTAATTGAGAGACATAAAGATTAATATTATTCTTTAAAAAATTAAATAATGTACAACTAAGCTATGAAGACGATAAATTAATCGATTACTGAGATTTGATTTTGGCATCATATAGAAAAATTGTATTTCAAGAAAGACAATTTTCATAGAATATCCTACTTATACTTTATATGCATTTACATGCATTTATGCATTGTTTTCCGCGATTCATTGATCACTTGCATATTGCTACATTAATCAAACTTCCAAATGATAAAATGTGATTAATGATTAAAATAAAGGAGTGATCGGATCCTAGGATACATGTTTGCCTGATAGGCATACACACGAGGGTCGTCAGCCCTGGATCTCTAAAGTATCTGCAGATGTCATATTACCGTTTGACCAGCGGATTAGTGGGCCAACTGTCAGACCTTGTAAGAATTCCAACCATCTGCATTGTCTCATATTCAACTCTTTCTGATCAAACAAATATTTAGACTTTTATGGTCTGAATACAATGTGAATCTTTCCCCATAAGGGTAATGCCTCTACAATTTCAGTGCAAAAACTACTGCAGCTTACTCTAAATCATGCACGGGGTAGTTTTTCTCATGTATCTTCAACTGTCTAGATGCATAAGCAATCACTCTACCCTCCTGCATTAATACACGGCCCAAACCTAAATGTGATGCATCAGTGTAAATCACTAACTTTTTTTCAGGTTCTGGGAGCACTAAAACTAGAGCAGTAGTCAACATTTTCTTCAACTCAGTGAAAACATCCTCCCAAGCTGAAGTCCACACAAACTGCACGTTCTTCTGAGTTAGCCTCGTAAGTGGAGTGGCCAATCGGGAAAAACCCTCCACAAACCTCCTATAATAACTAGCCAGACCCAGAAAATTGTGAATCTTTGTCACTGTGGTTGGTCTTGGCCAATTTATAATTGCCTCGACCTTAGCAGAATCAACAGAAATACCTTCTGCACTAACCACATTACCTAAAAATTTTACCTCATTTATCCAAAACTCACATTTACTGAATTTGGCATACAAACGATGCTCTCTCAGTGACTGCAAGGTGGTTCGGCGGTGTTGCTCATGCTCCACTTGAGTCTTAGAATAAATGAGAATATCATCAATGAAAATAATGATAAACTGGTCCAGATATGGTTTAAATACCCTCTGCATGAAGTCCATAAACATGGTTGATGCATTTGTCAGTCTAAAGGGCATAACAAGAAATTCATAATGCCAACCAATTGAATTCATGTTCATATTCTCTTACTAACATGGTCTGTTGTTTCAGTTTTATAAACTTTTTATGCCTTTTATCAACCTCAGACGGGGGATAATAAGTCTTGTAAAATACTTCTATAAATTTATCTCATGTATGAATGAGCCCTTGAGTTCAACCCGTAATCTGTCACCATATTTCAGCTGTACTTAAAATTTAAATCGAGCCAGTCTGACCTTATCTTTATCCAGCATGTGCATATCTTAAAAAATGGCTTCAACTTGTAAAAGTCAATCCTCAGCAATCTCTAGTGCCAAACTACCATAAAAAATAGGTAGCTCACGCCTCTTAAAGGCTCGCATTACTTCTTCATATCTCATGGCCTCTTCTAAGCCCTCATGTATTTCTTGGGTATCGGGTATGACTACTGTTCGCTCAGTAGATGCACTTGCACTACTAGCGCCAACATCTAGTACCACTGGAATTGTAGACCTCTGCAAAGCTTCTTACATCTTAGCCATTACTTCTAATAACTGAGCATTTTGTTGTTGTTGAGCCGCAACATCTCTTCTAACTTCCTAATCCTCTCTTCCTGAGGATCCATGATTGGGCTGCACTTCTCTTCAGGTCTATCGTTCACAAAGAGAGAGAAAAGTACCAGTCAAACAATATAATCATTCAAGTATAAAATAGCCTACCTACCCATACATATACTTATACAAACAATCATAATATAATAAGACTTTTATTGTTTCATGTTTTTAAACCTAACCTGGCTCTGACACCAATACTATCACGACGCCCCTTACATAGAGTGACGCCATGACCGACACAACGTACTATACACTGTACATACCATGTATACAATGTATAATACTTTGTCAGCCTCATCTGAAATACACATCTTTCAAAAAAAAATTCGTCAGCATGTCCCCATAAAATGGACATCTCACAAATTTTCCCCTGATAAACCACAAAGTCAAATCACATATAATCATCCACATCTACACTCATTCATATCCATCCACAAACCATAGTCATAACCTCACTATATTTTTATGTGTGATAATATTTACATAGCATGATAAGTATACATAACAAACTAAACAGTTTTTCAATCCCTTTCTTCATACATACATAACAAAAGAAGTCAAGGAACGTTTATTTTTCTCTTGCCTTTCCTTTGCCCTTGTGATCTTTACTTGAAATATTATAGGAAATTGGGTGAGCTACAACAAGCTCAGTGAATATTTTCCATTCTTTGGCATTCATATGCATTTAATAAACATGATAATAAAGTCAAGCCAAACACATTTAAAGAACCAAATGCAATGTAACAATACATATATGCACACAACTAGCTTGAAGCTTCATGCAATATTTTTCAAAACATATATATATATATATATTTTCATTGAAAGTCTCATCCATCTCCCACCTTCCAAGTATAGAACGAGACTCACCCCTCATTCGACCCAAACAAGGGTAGCCTAACTATCTTCTCAAACTCAATATCATTCCTATCAATTCCAAGACAACCACTAAGCCCATTAGATATTCAAGGTATTACCATGCGAGACTTATTCCTGGAATAATTCATGTTCTAGCCGGCTATTGCAAATTAGACATGCTTCATTTTCGAAATATAGTTTCATGAATTCAAACAATGCAATTATATAACAAACCTTTCATACATGCTTATTATTGCAAACAGTTCATAGCTACAATGTCATACAATATAACCAAGAAGTGGAAGAATACTCACACAATGTCAACGGCCTAGTGCTCACCAAATATCACTATCGCTGCGTACTTTGCTCACCTATTCCAAACTTTGTTGTAATTTCACCAAACAATAATAACCAATTATTTTCATTTCACTCTCAAATATGTCCAAAAGTACAAAGTGTCAATATATAACCATTAAAACATCAATGTCGGTATATATAAAACATCAATGTCTATATATATAAAACATCCATGTCAATATATAAAACATCAATGTCTATATATATAAAACATCCATGTCTCACATTATACATCCTATATCTATACATATTATCCTTGATATATAAACTTCTCAAGCCCACTAATATATACTGAATATCTTAATATACTTAATATCTTAATATACTTTTCAACTCCATTAATATATACGTACAAAATATTAGAAATAATAATTGCATCATTAACTCATTCACAATCACATTAATCACGAGTGATGTGGGCGTTTGGTATATATAAACTACTTATTTTCTCAATTCCAAAACTAAATAATTATATTTGTAATAACTCGTCACTTACCAGCTATTTGATCATCAAAATTCCACGTTTCCAACACCAACCACTTCACCCACTTACACAAATTTAACTATTAAAAACGCATAAAAATGACATATATTATATAACTCGGCACAAGAAATACAAATATATAATTTTTATTAAAAAAAAAAAGAACACTTTTTACCTTAGAATCATGCGTCCTAACCCTTCTTCTTTTCTTCCTTTCTGTTCATCTCCATGCTTCTCTCTGCTCTTCTGGTTTTGTAATGGAATTGGTTGATACATAAAAGCTTAGACTTAAGCTCGTGCTCCCACCGCCTTAACATCCAATCACATTTTCTCTTTTAACTTTTTTTATTTTCTTTTTCTTCTTCCATAAATCCGTTAGTTAAGATAGCTTAAAAGGGACAACACATTATTTGTTCTTATATACTTATTCCATGCATCAAAAGCCATCTAACTAAACAACCTCCCCATTAGATTTAATTCATATAATTTAATTTAACTCATTTAATTTATGTAATTCAGTTTTCTTAATTTGTATTTTTATTATGTACTATCATACACACATACCTCCTATATATGGAATATGCATACGTATACACGTTAATATACATACAAGTTAATATAGGTATATAATTAAAACTACGGAGTATTACAAATTGTGTTTGTGACATCATTAATTCCATGATCTTTATAACCTCATATCAATAAATATTAATGTTAATATGTGGGGAATAAAAACTCGATCACGTCATTTAGTGACTACCTCCTCTACTATTATAAAAAGAGTGTCTCCCCTCACTTTTTTTTTACATCAATTTTCAGAGCTCCCAATATTAATGAAGGTGTGTTGGTCTTTTAGTTGGTAGTGATAGTCTTCTATATAACTCAGTTCATCCTAGTAATGATGAAGTGCTAGTTAAGTTGTTCATCTACCATTATATCTTGAGAGACAGAAACCGGCCCGCCTCTTGCATCAACTTAAGGAGTGAATCTGTTTTAAAAATATTGTATATTACAAAGGTTTCGATTTCATCTTATTTACTTTTGCAACAAAATATAACTGTAGAATTTTACCTAATAAAAAACACACATCCATACAACAGAATTTTACTGGAATAGTAACATTTATTTGGAAGAGTTCAATAATAAATGATATTTGACTTATTCTTGGCACAGCCTCGAATACTGAGTCGTACTGCTAGCTTTTGCCGAACAGCCTCAAATAGATCGAGGTGGTGTTTGGTAACGGGACAGCGCCGGCCAGAATAAAATAATTCTGGTCATTGGATCTGTTCTGCCTGATATATGCAAGTATTTCTCAAAAAGAAAGTTGCGAAGATTGGACTGAAAATCCAATAGACAATTTATAGTAGCCGGAAACACAAATAAAAAAATAAACCCACGTACGGGTTTAGATAAGTAACTGTTATTATTTAACAGTTAGTTGTCATAGTTAGCTCTATGTTAAGTTAGTTACTTAACCAGTTACGTTAGCTAACTCTATTAGTTAGTTAACAATTATCCAGCAGTACATGTGAGAATATATATACATAGTAAAGTGTAAGAGTGAATATACAATCTTTCTATATGAAGCTCTAAGTTTTCATTCTTGTTCTTCCTTTGTTCTTCTTCCTCTTCGTATTAACTTTATAATTGGTTGTCACCGACAAGAACCAGTGGATTAAAAAAATAAAAGAAACAAGACTTTTGTACCAATATCAAAAATTGCAACAAGTTCCATCATCATTCCAAGGATAAAAAAAAAAAATATATTAATTTAATTGTAATTTTTACAATTGTAAGTGTAATTATATATACATAGCTATTAAATATTAATATTTTATATATTTTGAAACATATAATTATAAAAATTTATAATTAAATTAACATTTTCAAAAAAAAAAAAAAAAAACTTCAAGAACCATTTTCATTTCAGTGATTAATACCACAGGATTAGGAAAAGTGATCCAAGAAGAAATTAACTTTCACCGTATATCAGCACCAGCAACAACACGTTCAGGCCTACATTTACAAAAGAAGAAAAGAAATAATTCTTATTTAGTATCTCAATAGAAGAACGCGGTAAAAATAAAAATACAAGGCTGCGGTTGTCGAGGGTGCAAATATAGCTATTACTAGATATGACAACTCTTAATTGAGATATTTTTTTTTTACGAAGGAACGCCTCTTTCTCCGCAACGCTGTCCTTAATTGGCAAACCATAAGAACTAAGACGGAACATTTGATGGTTCAGTACAAAAACCATACTGATTCTCATGGAGCGTTAGCCGTCCCATCACCAAACACATATATTAGGTCCTATAAATAAAACTACCAAATTGATATATTCCATCAAAACAATAATGATTCTCGTGGAGCGTTAGCCGTCCCATCACTAAACACTAATACTAGGTCCTACAATTGCCACGTTGATATAAAATTGTTTCATTAGTTGTTATTATTAATATTATTATCATAAAGGGAGCCTTGGACCTAGGGCCGTAAGTGGATTGGGTTGGAGCCAAAATTTAATTCAACCCAAACACTTTTGGTTGAAAAAATTGAATTCCGTTCGAATCAAACTAGTTCTTCAATATAACTCAATCTAACCTAAACTAGTTCGGATTGTGTTGAATTAGTTATTCGAATTGAGATTGCTTGATTTTTTAGTTTATTTTTAAAGATTACTTGAATTTAAAAAATAAATAAAATAAAATAAAATAAAAACCTTATTGTTCTTTGTTAAATCAACAAAGTAGAAAAAGAAGCTAAAGCAAGAATGAAAGAAGAATTAGACATGAAAGAAGAAGAAGAAAAAGAAAAAGAACAACAACAACAATAATAAAAAGAACAAGAACAAAAACCTTAGGTTCTATTTGAGGTGGCTTTCAAGGGTGCCTGTGACCCAACCCTAACTGTTCGAGTTGGGATTCTTGAACCCAATTCAATTCAAATATTTAGATCAACCCAACCTAACCCATTAGATTATACTTAATTCAGTCAGGTTAGCTTACAACCTTACTCGGTGCAATGGTAAAGGATTTTGTTATGTGGCCCAGGTAGTCATAAGTTACAACTGTGGAAACAACTTCTTGCCTTACAAGATAAGGTTACGTACAGTAGACCTAAAGTAGGCAGACCCTCTTTGGAACCCTACATATGTAGGAGTTTTATGCATCAAGCTACTCCTTTTTTATTTTTAGTATTATTATTATTATATACATATTACTAGTGACTACACTTACTTTTCACATATTCTATAATTGTTTACTTGAACTAAAATAAATGTCACCATGGAACAATATGATTAGAGTTAATAGTCATGATTCATAAAGACATGAGTTCGAGTCTTGTCGTTAGGTGGGGTTGACACAGCTTTTGCCAAGAAAAAAATTTCTTATATTGTAGACTACGTATGGAGACACCTACACCCCCTATTGAGAGGACGTAACTCTCTCCCCTAATTAGAGCTTGCCCCAAGAAATTAGTCAGTACATATAAGTTGGCTCGGATACCCCAGATTAAATTAATTTTCATAGAACATAAAATTATTCGTACATCATGTAATGCTACTACTATGATTATTGCATAGTTTTGTCAAAGTTTTGATTACGTTTTATTCATATCTTCCATATTTTGAGCTTTTAAATATAGATTTTTTTTTTCCTATTCTACCACATTACAACTTTCATTTTTACTCTTATCCTGCTCTTATTTTTATTTTTAATTGTATGAAACACCTTTGTTATATGGTCATTTGCATAAATAGCTCTATGCAATCTTCCAAAATGTGCGAAATTCATGTCATACTCAAAACATCTCTCTCTCTCTCTCTCTCTCTCTCTCTCTCTCTCTCTCTCTCTCTCTCTCACATATATATATATATATATATGAGAACTTCTATAGGTACAACCCAATATAATAATAACAAATATAGTATATTAGATATTTTAGTGCTTGGTGGCATTCTTGTTAAAGTTTATCACATGAAAACAAAAATTGGACATCAACATTTTCAAGACCAAAGCATATAGCTCAATGTAATTAAAGACAGATATCAATGTTTCTCAAAAAGGGATTTTCGAGGAATATAAGAGGATCTTTATCTTATATTAACATAGAATAGATGAATTATACCAATCTTAATATTGCTTTTAGGCTGCAAATTCCCAAAGAAATGCATTATTTAAATGTTTGAAAATTATTTTTTAATATGTTTAATAATAAATTTTAATTATTTATTATATCAATAAAAAATAATTTTGTTATATTAATAAAAATTGTGTTACCAAATACAGTAATATGATATTTCCTAAAAAAGTTGTATAAGATTATCGTACGTAAACATAGTAATATAACATTCTCATCTTCAGATTTTCATCAATCACTTTTTTAAAAATTTAATTTTCATTCCCATATAAAGATTTTCGCCTACCAAATACAATCTTAGTTATATGTCCAAAATAAAAAAAGAAAAAAAAAAGAGAGAAGAGAGTCGCATGGCATGGTGCAGGTGTCAAGTAATTAATAGCATGAATATTTTAAATAAATGTAACTTTAAGAATAGAATTAAGAAAATTAAAATGTATTTTTTTAAAAAAACAACTTTTTATTGTGATTTGATTTAAATTTAAATTTTTATTAAAAATATAAATTCTGAAAAATATTGCATCTGATTTTTAAGAATTTTCACTTTGTAGCTGAAGTATTAAAAATATAAATTGAGAACTGGAATAAGTTGCAAGAGATAAAAAAGAAAAAAAAAAAAAAGAAGAAGAGAGAAAGAGAGAGTGAGCGAAGAGGCTAGTTTCTTTAGTTATACGTCCAAAATACAAAAAAGGAAAAGAAGAGAATAGACGAGAGAAGAGAACCACAGGGTGACATGTGTCTACCATTAGTCTTGAAAACCAAGCTTGCCCTAGAAAACTTTTAACTAATACAAATGCTTTGACCACCTAAAATATATACCCATAATTATTTCCATACCGATGTGTTGGATAAGTGGTTGGTTTTTTTTTTTCACTCTTATATATGATGCGATGATATGATATATTACAAATGTAAGCCTGAAAATATTTTTAAGTGTATATTTTAGGAGTGTCGACGGTTCGATATAGATCGATTTAATACTTAAACATAAACCAAATAAAATATAATCAATTTTAATTCGATTTAGCTTAATCAATTTATTTCGAATTATCAAACCAAGCCAAATATAATCAGTTTAGTTCAATTTGAATTGATCGATTTGAAGTTTTACATAACGTACATTAAATAAATTAAAATAATCAATTATATATGAATCTATATAAGATAATTTTAATTTTTTTAATATATATTTAAAAAACTTTAAAACTATCTTTACTACATAAAGATGATTATATAATTTTTTAATGAGAATGTTTATATCATAAAAAAAAATCACAGACATTAAAAATAAATATTAATAGTTTTAATTTTAAAATCAGTTTACTTCGGTTTAAATCGATTTTCAAAGTTTTAAACTACAATCTGAACAAAATCTATCGATTTATACTTTTTTCAAACCTAAATCAAACCAAACCAAACACATCGATTCGATTCGATTTTACGATTTGAACTAATCCATTAACACCCTTAATATATTTTGATTTGTTTTAACACTCCTTAATTAAATAGTATTATAATATGATAAAGAAGGGTAGACATTAAAGCCAATAGGATGATATTTTTATTATAATCTTTTTTAAAGTAAACGTTTTGCTGAAAAATTAAAAAATTAAACATTTAATTTAAAATTAAACAGTGCTTTTATTATTTGTAGTATAATAATTTTTATTATTTCTCTGATTAGAATTTGATTTTTTTTAAATTACAGGAACTAAATTGAACGGTTAATTACTAAGGCAAATCCTGGTCATTTTTGCAAAATGCAAAGTATCTTCTAATGCAGTAAAAATACTATCAATGTAAGCTCAAAGTGTCACTTTAGCATTTTCCTTATAATATATATCATCATTGTTAAGTTTTTTTTTTTTTTTTTGTCCCTGCCATGCAAGTAAGCCAATATATATTATATGATATAAGGTGGGTGACAGAGTAAAAGGCAACAATAAAATTGTCAGGGGTCAAACAAAGCTACTTACCCTTCATCAAGTTCATTGTTTGATTATGCAACAAGCAGTAAAGCAGGCATCAAATAAGCTAAAATTCTTTTGAAAAATAATAGTCTAGTAAGGAAATATCAAGCATCTCTCTATAGCAGTAAGGAAACATGAATTTGATATGAACTTTTATTGTCACAATCATGATACAAGGAGCAACCTTCTTGAGGCTCAATCTCAGTAAACTGATAAGGGGCTTAAGGAGTCGTAATGGTTCCACAGCCAAGTAAAGACCATCATATTGCTTGCTCCGAACTACCAAATACCACAGCCATCCGCTAAAGTCTTTCTTTCACAATGGTTTTTCTGAGCCATTGACTGGTCCTTTCTAAAAAAATGCTGAGCTCGTGCACTGATCTTTTGGAGTACTCCCCTGGCATCCTATTCTGTGCTTTACATCTTGCTATTGTCACGGTAGGTATGAACTCTTCACCACGCAGGAACACACCCTAACATTTTACAGTTGGACCTCACAAGATCATTTCTTAAGATATTTATATAGCAATAATGGTATGGTATAAAACTTTAGAGAATATGTTGTTAAGGTAACTAGGAATGGTGATATAGTTATGTTAATGAAGCTTTTATTAGAAGACAACACAAATCAATATAATTACGCATATGCACCCCAAATAAGATTAGACCAACAAACTACGATACAATTTTGGGAAGACATGAATGAATAACTAACAGATACCTTAGGGAGAAAATATACGAGACTTTAATGGACATGTAGGAAAATAGAGGGTATGAAATAGTGCACGAGGGATATGGATTTGGGGATAGGAATGATGTTCGAACGAACATGCTAGATTTTGCAGTAGCATATGACCTTATATTAGCAAACAATTGCTGTAGAAAGAGAAAAGAACACTTAATATTTAATAACATTTAAAAGAGGATCTAATAAAAACCAAATAAGACTTCTTAACAAGAAAGGTTGACAAAGTAACATGTAAAGACGGTAAGGTTATTTCAAGACAAAGATTAACTTCGCAACATAAAATAGATATAAGTATAAAAAAGAAATCTAGATCTAAACGTAAAATTATTAACCAATTAAATGGTGGGATTTGAAAGGAGAAAATTTTAATGTGCGATAAAACAACTAAATGCATAAAAAATGTAGGCAAAGAGGCTCTAAGAGAATCAAAGGGTGTAGGTCCATCAAGGAAAGAACCTTGGTGGTGATGTAATGTTGAACGAAAAAATTTCAAAATTATAGAAATACTAAAAAAGAAGCTAAAAAAGTGGTAAGTAATGCTAAACTCAATCATATGATGATATCTATACTAAATTAGATACAAAAGAAGGTGAAAAGACTTTAGATAAACTAGCAAAAACTAAGGGAAACAAAGACAAAATATCTTGACTTTATTAAACATATTAAAAGCGAAGATGAAAGTATCTATGTAAAAGAAGAAGAGATAAAAGAGCGATGAAAACATTATTTTTAAAAAATTATTAAATGAAAATAAGTTAGCAGAGTTAAGTGCAGAAGGACTTGATAACCTAGGGGAAACTAATAAAAATAAATTCTTCCATAGAATTAGCATCTTGAGGTGAAAAGTGTTTCGAGAAAAATGAAAACTGCAAAGGCTTTAGGACCATAAACAATTCTCATTGAGGTTTGGAAAAGCCTAATAAGAGAAATTGGAGTCTTGTGGTTAATCAAATTGTTTAATAGGATTGTAGCAACTAGTAGAATGTCCGATGATTGGAGAAAAAACATCTTAATATCCATATATAAAAATAAGGGATTATTCAAAATTGCACAAATTATAACGGAATTACATTGATGAGTCATACAATGAAATTGTAAGAGAGAGTAATAGAAAATAGAGTTCAAGTCGAAACTGTAATGTCAAACAATCAATTTGAATTTATTCCTTAGATATTAACAATGGAAGCTATTTATTTATTAAGTAGATTGATGGCAAGGTATAGGGAGAAAAAAAAAACCTCCATATGGTCTTTATTGTTTTAAAGAAAGCCTACGGTAAAGTACCTAGAGGCTAGAGAAATAATATGGTGGGTATTAAGGAAAAAAGAGAGTTACAACTAGGTATATTGAATTGAAAAAAGACATGCATGCATGGCAAGAACCATTGTAAAATAAGTAATAGGAGAAACTAATGAATTTCCAATTACAATAGGTTCACACCAAGGATCTCCCTTAAACCCCTACCTTTTTGCATTAGTTATAAATAAATTGACTAAACATATTCAAGAAGATATTTTGTGGTGTATGTTATTTGTTGATAATATAGTACTGATTGATGAAACTGCATATGAGGTAAATGCTAAGCTAGAGGTTTTGGAGATAGGCTTTAGAATCTAAAAGTGTCACACCCTGGGTTGCACAGCGTGCCCCCTACCCAGGTGCGGGCGCACCATCGCAGTGGAGAACGCCTAGCCATTATGGATTCATAATATTGTCTCATCTCGGCCAGCCACGCCACACAAGGACGCCGGTCACCGAGATCATTTATCCCCCTGCACAATCCACAGCACAGGGAGGGCCTCCCCCAAGTTCGAACTCGCAACCTCTTCCTCATAAGGTTAGATTTTGTAACTTTTTTTGTCACACCCTGGGTTGCACAGCGTGCCCCCTACCCAGGTGCGGGCGCACCCCCTCGGGGCGAACGCCTAGCCATTATGGATCCCATAATATTGTCACATCTCGGCCAGCCACGCCACACAAGGACGCCGGACACCGAGATCATTTATCCCCCTGCACAATCCACAGCACAGGGAGGGCCTCCCCCAAGTTCGATCGCAACCTCTTCCTCATAAGGTTAGATTTCGCAACTTGAGTACCCATTGAGCCAAATGGTTCAATGGATACTCAAGTTGCGAAATCTAACCTTATGAGGAAGAGGTTGCGAGTTCGAACTTGGGGGAGGCCCTATATTATTCATGGGAGTGTGAATAATATGGATAAATGATCTCGGTGACCGGCGTCCTTGTGTGGCGTGGCTGGCCGAGATGGGACAATATTATGGATCCATAATGGCTAGGCGTTCGCCACACGGCTGAGGTCGTGGTGGTGCGCCCGCGTCTGGGTAGGGGGCACGCTGTGCAACCCAGGGCGTGACAAAAAGATTCAAGATTAATAGGACTAAGACTGAATACATTAAATGTAATTTTAGCAGAAACAGAAATATAAATAGAGGAAGTCAAGAGATACCAAGGAGTGAAATTTTTAGGTATTTAAGATCCATTATACGTAAAGAAAGAGAAATAGGCAAGGATGTGAACCATAAAGTTAAAGCAAGATGGGTCAAGTAAAGGAGTGCTTCTGGACTATAATATGATAAGTGCATCTCATTAAAGTTTAAAAGGAATACAAAGTTGCTATTAGGCTAGCCATGCGATATGGTACACAATGATTGACAATTAAAAAACATATTAACAAACTAAGTGTAACAAAAATGCGAATGCTAAGATAAATATGTTGTAAAACTTTAAAAGATAAAATCAGAATTGAGCATATTTGGAAAATGATAGGAGTAACACCAATTAGAGATATACAAGGCGGTTTGAAAACATACAATGTAGGCCTTTAGATGCAAGAAGGGTGACCTTTTAACACTACATGATAACAGTAGAGGTAGAGGTAGACCTAAAGGACAAAGATAATTAAAAAAGATTTTATTTGTAATTTGAATATCAACTTAGCCCTTGATAGAGAGAAGTGGAAGAAGCAGATTCATGTAACTGACTCCATGTAGTTGGAAAAATGCCTAGTTGAGTTGAGTTGAATTGTCACACCCTGGGTTGCACAGCGTGCCCCCTACCCAGGTGCGGGCGCACCACCACGACCTCAGCCGTGTGGCGAACGCCTAGCCATTATGGATCCATAATATTGTCCCATCTCGGCCAGCCACGCCACACAAGGACGCCGGACACCGAGATCATTTATCCCCCTGCACAATCCACAGCACAGGGAGGGCCTCCCCCAAGTTCGAACTCGCAACCTCTTCCTCATAAGGTTAGATTTCGCAACTTGAGTATCCATTGAACCAATGGTTCAGTGGCTACTAGGAATGCGAAATTAGACTCCTTAAGGGAGGTCTCGAGTTCGATTCCTAGGGAGGCCCTACACTATTCATGGTAAATAGTGGCAGACAAATAATCGTTTCGATGTAGACCAGCTGCGGTTGGGTTGCTACATGGCGATATGACAATATTATGTGGTACTATAGCTAGGCGTTCGCCCCGAGGGGGTGCGCCCACACCTGGGTAGGGGGCACGCTGTGCAACCTAGGTGCGGGCGCACCACCACGACCTCAGTCGTGTGGCGAACGCCTAGCCATTATGGATCCATAATATTATCCCATCTCGGCCAGCCACGCCACACAATGACGCCGGACACCGAGATCATTTATCCCCTGCACAATCCACAGCACAGGGAGGGCCTCCCCCAAGTTCGAACTCGCAACCTCTTCCTCATAAGGTTAGATTTCGCAACTTGAGTACCCATTGACATAAGACCTTTTTGTCACACCCTGGGTTGCACAGCGTGCCCCCTACCCAGGTGCGGGCGCACCCCCTCGGGGCGAACGCCTGGCCATAGTACCACATAATATTGTCATATCGCTATGTAGCAACCCAACCGCAGCTGGTCTACATCGAAACGATTATTTGTCTGTCACTATTTACCATGAATAGTGTAGGGCCTCCCTAGGAATCGAATTCGAGACCTCCCTTAAGGAGTCTAATTTCGCATTCCTAGTACCCATTGAGCCAATGGTTCAATGGATACTCAAGTTGCGAAATCTAACCTTATGAGGAAGAGGTTGCGAGTTCGAACTTGGGGGAGGCCCTCCCTGTGTTGTGGATTGTGCAGGGAGATAAATGATCTCGGTGTCCGGCGTCCTTGTGTGGCGTGGCTGGCCGAGATGGGACAATATTATGGATCCATAATGGCTAGGCGTTCGCCACACGGCTGAGGTCGTGGTGGTGCGCCCGCACCTGGGTAGGGGGCACGCTGTGTAACCCAGGGTGTGACATGAATAATACACTTACCATCTAGAATAGAGAAAGATTGTTACAATTAAATTGTTCTGAAAACTCATGAGAACATAAGTATCAGATGAGGATTCGAGCCTCCTCATTCACTAGATTGATTCAAATATTAGCCAATGACGTCCTAGGGTATTTGAGGTCGTGCCCTAGGTGGACTAGGAAGCAAGGGCCTGATATATCCTGATCTCAAAAAAATAAAAAATAAAAAAAGGAAAACTATTATGACAATGGTAACTAAAGAACAACAAATACATCAAAAGTTACAGCAACATTGCAGTATGGAACTTGTGAGCTGTACAAGAACCTTGGAAGAAATAGAAAAAACAAAACTTACAACATAAAAATAGAGAATCAAAGAAAATTTCAATTCATGCTTCAATAAATCACTACTTTGTTGCTTTGGGCTATCAATAGAAAAGTTTAGAGAAGTAAATTATTCTAATGCTCTCTTCTTCTTATTTTTTTTTTTTTTTTTTAGATCATGGGTATTGGGTACCCCATTCCCCATTAAACCCATGGGCCGGACACAACTCAATAACCAACAAGTGCTGGGAGATAGACTCGAACCTAAGACCTTTCCCGAAAATGAATTTTAGAACCTTTGCACCTAACTACTCTCCCAACCCTTTGTTGGTTTCTATTTCTAATGCATTGGTTTTGAGACTAATAAGTTCCATGTAGATAAATTGACTCAAGCATATGTATGATAGACAATAACTAATGCTAAGACAATATGGGGGAACATGAACAAGCTCAACTTTGCATGGGTTCATACAGAGTTGAACACTCTTAATAGAATATGATACGGAGCTATTTTGTTCAATTAGCTGTTAATGCCAAATATATTATCAAATACAACATTACTTTATTTTTAATCTAATTCTATCATATTGTATTATATTTCTCCGATTCATTCCAATCGTATAAAAATATTCTTTATCATATTCCGGAAAACAAACGGACCTTAGAACACCGTATACAGGTTGAGCGTGTGGCTTACTATGGAGCAACTATGCAAACTATATGGTTTCAACGTTAGCAGCGTGGTTCGCATATAGTTCCGATCAAGAATTGGTTTCTTTGCGTTTTAGGTCGCCTTTGTTTCGTCCATTTTCTGATTTCTCGCTAGGGTTTTACCCAGAAATTCTACCTTCTTCTTGAATTCATTCATGGCTTCGACATCAAGAGAAAAAAAATATGTCGTTCTCCAGCTTAAAAATCCTCCGGACATCGAACCGGAGTCTACGGAGAAAGAGATGTCCTTGTCAACTGACGATATCCCCGATTGGGATCTTTCTTTACTCCTCAGCTCTAATTCGATTAAAGTTCGAGCTGATCGAGACCGGTGAGTTCTCTACAATTTGTTTTTCTATTTCTTGACACGCGTCTTTAAAATTGGCACTGTTGAATCTATTGTAGTTCAACTTCGGTTTCTTTTTTGAACACATTTTCAGGCTCATCGAGCAATCTTCATACTTTCGTGGTCTTCTAAAGGGAGGTTTTCGGTATGTTATGACTCCGGATGCGCGATCGTTTGTTGATTTTACAAAGTTACTTTTCAAGTTTGCTCTAGATACTTCTTAGTTGTATAAGATGTTTTTTTTTTTTTTTTTGGATCGAAATCTTAGTTGTATGAGTTTGTTTGTTCCTGGCAGTGAAACAGACCAAGACAGCGTTTCAATTCAGTTTAACTTGGAGGCAGTCATTCACATTCTGAGGTTTATTAATGGTTGTCCGTTGAGTGTCACAGATGATAATTTTATCCCGCTTATGGAGGTACAACTATCTTTCCATAAAGTACTACTGAATTATACATGTTTGCAGTGCAATCTGTTTCTGGAGAAGGTTCTACACTTCTATTCCTGAGCAGTGAGGACTGCTGATTCACTTCTTTAAATAGTTGCATTCTCTCTTCTTCGTTTGAAACCATCTCTTTAGCAGTAAGATATTATCTTTTTAAGGGAAAGCCATGAGAGAATATGTAGTGTTTAAATGTTTAACTTAAATGTTTAACCTTCTTGATAAATTTTGATCTGAAAATCTTTGGCACCATAATAGTTTAGTTTCCTATTGTTTGTGTTCTTTCAGTTGCAAATTTAGATATGTAATTGGTACAAAGATTTTCTTTTTAGGACGTTGAGCTTTTCAGCATTTTCCAATATAATATTTGTCTTACCATAATATTCGAGTACAGAAGAGACTGGTTTTTGGAGTTCTATTGGCAGTTCCTCAATATGCTTTTCTATCCTGGTTTTGCTTCTTGCAATGTTAGAATTACTTATTGGCCATCATAATTGACACAAGATGAATTGGTTTCTATTAGAAAATGATAAATTGTTTTTTTGTCAATTAATATATTCTTACAAACTACACATGCAACTTCTTCATGGGTTCAGGGTGCACTATTTTGTGGAGTGGAGGCTCTTTTGTTGGAGTGCAAAGCATGGTTTTGTGAGTTAATGACAGCTAAGGATATTTCCATAAAGAAAATACCTTTAAATGCTATAGTTGGAATTTGGAACTTCGGACTGGAGCATGGTGCGCAATTTCTGCTTTCTTGGAGTACAATGTCAATTCTTCAGTTTGAAATTTAACTTCCGTGAACATAATATTATCTAATTTAATACTATTATGGGTATATCTGGCAGAAATTAGCTTCTTTTCAGAGCCATGCGCACGATATATTGCTCAGAACTTTGTAGGTGCTTGACTTCCTGTAACTTTTGTTTGGCATATGCTTAGCTCCATATGTGTTTTTAATATTTTCGAAATAAAATGTATTAGTGCCTGGGAATATTTTTCAGGAGGCTATATCACATACTTATGAGTTATGAGTTCATGTTGACACTTGATGCTTTGATAATGATTTGTTTTCTTTGTCTTTTGTTCAAGCATATTTCTTTATTTCCCTGATTCTTATTATCTTTTAAATACACTTACTATCTCTTCCACATGATGTTTCAGTATGGAACCAGAGGTATATGATACATACACAAATACTTTCATATTAGGATATTGGAGAGAAAAAGGAGCAAGGAAGTCGAGCAGCAGTTGCTTTCTTGACGAAGTAATGTCAGTTGTAGACATTCTGAGGCTGGTGTAATATCCTAGGTTTTTATGCCCAAAATGGGTTAGGGAAACTTTGATAACTTTACACAATAAGGGTTGTTGCAGTCATTTAGCACAATTATTGGTGATCATAACATGATAGATGTGATCGATTATGACTAATGACATTGCATTTCTAATTGTGGATTTTGTTTGAGATTTGCCAATGGCCTTTTGGTAAACTTATGCAAAATTCTGTCATTGTATTCAACACAATTGGAAGAGTTTGATGATTAAAATATGTTTTATTTAATGGACAATAATCAGTGATATCTAATTAATAATTTTTGGGACATTAATAATATATAACTCTCAAATAATAGTCAACAATATGAAAATGGTTAAATATATATATAATTTTTTTTTTTTTTTGGAAGATACAACCCACATCCGGACTCTACCCCCGAGAGGCATATGGGAAAATGGTTAAATATTAATTGGAAGTCATTTGGAGATATGGACTTAACCAACGAGTTTAGGAGTTGAAGACATCATCATTTATTATTGGCATGCCGAAATCTAAATGTAAAGTAATAAGGCCCCGTTTGGTTTGTGATTCAGATACTGTTTTATGTATCTGAAATTTCAAAAACACAAAAATGTGTTTGGTTTAGTGAATCTAGAAAACAAATTTTCAACTTTTTGTTAAGGGAACAAATTGTTTTCATAAATGATAAAAAGTTTTTTCTAAATGTCCTGTTTTCGGATTAGATCCTTGTTTTTAAATCACTAGCCAAACATAGCCTAAAAATATTGATAAAAATAATTATATATTTATAAACATTTTGATAAGTTTGTGAAACCAAATTTTCATCAGAAAGTAAAATATCCTTAAAACACAACCAAATTTAGGAATTTTTTCATTTAATGTTAGGGTTTATGTCATTTAGTTATGATTGTTTCAGCATACAGTTTTCTGTTTTTTTTTTTTTATGAGTGTTGCCATATACTCATTTATTTTAGATAGCGGGCTGTATTGTTAAGTTGATGACAGTGATGGTTACTTTCTTTCAGTCTCATAATTCTAAGGTGTTGCTAAAATCATTTGTTTTATTTCTAAAGCCATCATATTAGTACGATGACCTACTTGACTTAAGGTCACCCACGTTATGAATGGAGTTTGTGCTTGTCTGACTTGATTAGAGCTGATCATGTTCTGTTTTGGCTATTTGACTTTTTACCTTAGGAACCTGGTTTTGTTTGAATAAAATAAAAGAGCTATGCTGAGGTTCCTTGAACTTCGACTGTGAGTATGGTGCTAAAAACAGAGATGTAGTACAGGTTGAAGAAAATGTTTTTCATCAATGTGAGCAAGGAAAAAAAAATTTGAAAAAGGACTATAGTACATCTTATCAATTTTATGATGCTAAGAGGCATGCATTATAAACCCAAGAAAGTAGTTTTAAGACAAAATATATCATTAATGAGCTTAGGGATTTAGGAAATGAGGCTAGACTATTGGTTAGGTAAAATACAATTTGAATGTCAAAATTTTTACTCAAAAGTCTTTTCAAGGATTGGTTTTACCGTTAAGAATTTAGGTCTTAGAGTATCATGAACTAATATCACATTGAATCAAATATCAATTAAGAAGCCTTGATGATCAGGGATTGTTAATGTTGTGATCAAATATGTGATTATTTTTTATAAGGTAGTTTGACATAAAACATTCTGTTGTAATAATTTTTTGGTGATGATTATGGTCAAACATGCATGCATTGTGGTCTAACAAGAAATTATGTATCGATTGGACAGAGGAAAATAGAATGGAGTCTGATAAGGTTTAAGAAAAAATCAAACAGTGAAAGTCTTGATAGATTATATGGGCTGACATGTGTTGTGAATATGAAAGGATGACACATTAACATAAGATCTCCTATTGAATTGGCTTGACTGTGTGGCTTTTGAGAGGGTCAATAATTAAGTCATACTCACCATAGGAGTGTTCCTTTGTGATCAAGATTATAAATTGTTTTCTTGTAAACATATATGAGCAGTACATTGAGATTGAGAGTGAAGCTGTAGAATAATCATACTTGGTTATTTTGGCAAATAAATATGATCAAATTAGAAAAGAAAAAACGATGGAGTATTGCAACCAATATTAGCATGAGATTGAGAGTTTTTGTATTCAATGTTCATGTGGGGTTGGCAGGTCAGCTCTTGGGCATCCTCATAGTGAGATATGGCTCAAAACATTGCAAATCAATAGTTTACAAGCACTACTTACTGTAAACATGTACCATAAAAAAAAATCTGTATTGAGATAGTTGTCTTTTTGTGCTATCGATCATTTGCCTCAATAGAAGAGCAAGAAAACCCAAGCTGTGTGGCATAGGTTACAACTTACAAGTTTTAAGATGTAGTACTGAACCCGGTTATTATTGTCTTGTAACAAAGCACAACAGGAAAAATAGTTTGTTCATCAATCTCCATACGTTCTATTTTTATTTTAATGTTGAAGTGTAATAAGCTAGTTTTGATTTAATTAAGATAGAGAAGGTAGACAAAGATTCCCTGAATAATAATTGTCAGTGTGGTGGTTAAAACAGGGGTACAAAGATCGCAGAAAATGGTTTACTTCAATATTTTTTTTGAGATCACGGGTATCGGGGACCCCACTCCCCACTAATCCCATGGGGCCGGACACAACCCAATAGTACCAGTGGCCAACAAATGGCGGGAGACATAGACTCAAACCCAAGACCTCTCCCTGAAGTAGATTTTAGATGCTTTGCACCTAACCATTCTCCCAACCCTTTGTTGGTTAGTTTACTTCAATGTTAAGCATGGGACAGGAAAATAGAAGAGTAAAATAGGATTATGGTGCATTTGATGGATTTTATGATGCTGAGGGGCTTATGTTTCACAAACCCCAGTAGAGGAATGGGCCGCATGTGGAAGTGTGAGAGATGCATCAAAGAGAGCATAGAGGAAAAGGAATTGGCTAGTATATGGGTGCATCAAAGTGTATGCTTATAAGAAATGACGAAGATTTTGTGCTAGTGTGTGTTTAAAAATTTTCAGATTTATGGTTTATTTGGTATTGGTGGACTAGCTTCTCATGTGTACCCACCGATGCTTAAAGTAACGAGTTGTATGTGAAGTGTGAGCATCAGATGACAAAGAGCACAAAGGTAAAGGAATTGGCTTGTTTATTGGTGCATGAGCACATGCACATAAGCAAAGATGGAGGATTCAAGCCCATATTAGCATGAGATTGGGAGTTTTCAGATTTCATGTTTATTTGGTGTTGCTGCATTAGCTTCTCATGTGTCTGATTGATATGACATTGTCAGTGCTAGCAATGAACATTTTTCGTATAAGCTATTACGATCCAAAGATTGGATCAAAATTTGACTTGTCCATGATTTTTGGAGTGTGGAATCAACTATATAATTGGTTTTATGCTTCTTTAAATTTATCACTATGGATACTTACAATAATCGAGTTGCTATCTTCACTACAATTCTGTTTTGGGCCATTTAATTCACTTCTCATTGGCATATTCTTTGTTATTATTCATTTTGGGATGGTCTTTAAGTTCAATCTCTCTTGCATTCTGGAGCTTGTAGGATGAATTCTTTTCACGGTTAAATCTTCTTCACTTGTTGATGTGAGAGTTCCTGCGATGTTTTACTGCTCCACAATGTTCAGTTAATGCATAACTGAATACTCTTTTCAAAATAAATATTTAGCTGCAGAAAAGGAGAAATGTTACATTTTCTGCTGTTTTTCCAACATCAACAAAGTAACATTTGAATGCAACTCTAGATTTTGTCTTTGATTTCTGCAATTGGATTCTAATCCCCCAGGTTGGCACATGAAGTTATATTGCAGTTCCATAGCATGCTTGTCGTGACCGTGATTCGTACTTTCATATTTTTTTTTTCCAGGGAGCCACAAACTTCCAAGGATGAGGATGATGGAAGCTTATGGATGGTTGTCTTCCTGTTTTGCAGATGTGGGCTATTTCGTGCGAGTCCTTTGGTGACGTTCCATACAATTTGTTATGCAATTGCCTGGATGACCCTTGTCTGACAGTCGACAGGTTGGTTGTTTGGATGCTGCTGTAGCCTGATATGCACATGTGATATATTTCCTTGATTCTTCTTATTTTATTTATTTTCACAGTGAAAAGGATCTTGCGGAAGCACTTCTACGCTGGCTTGATAGCAATGAGAGATTATTGGAATGCTCTTCTTTCACCAATAAAAGTGACTACAGGAACATTTTGACAAAGGTATATATTTTTGAGTAATAACTTTTGTTCAGTTTAGAGAAAATAATCAATTCATATGCTTATGTCATACTATTATAGATTGGGGCTAATTGATTTGTAGAGCTAAGAAAATACATGTTCCAAATGCCAATATATGTAGGATTTATGCCATGCATATTATCTATCTTAGATTTATGCCAATATATTTGTTTTCAAAAAAAAAAAAACTCATGTATATTCTCTATCTTAGGTTTCAAATATCCGGTGTTTCGTAATTATTATGCAGTTCTACAGAATAGGTAATTATTAAATAGATTTCTTGGGCATGATTTGTAACCATTTAAGCTAGTTAAATATCATAGAACCAACTAATAATTTGTTAGGAGTTCTTCAACAAGAAATAATTTTCTGAAATCAGTTTGCCCCATTATTCATAATCTTATAAAACGTGGTATCAGAGATGAACAATTATTTAGTATTTATTTTCATTATTAAGTTTAAAACTTGATAAGGTACAAATGTCAGAACTTTGTGATACTAATTTGCTTTGTGAACAAAGTTGTCCTTACAAAATATTAGTCCATTACAGAACTATAACTTGTCAAACAACCTGTTAATTTTATGAATTTAGGATTCTTAACTTGGTTATATTTATATGCATGCATGATTTGTATTATGTATGTAATAATCAAGATTCATTGATTTGAATCCTGAATCAATTCAAGCTCCAAAATGATCTGATTTTCATTCATGATTCTTAGAACTATGATACTTGGCCATAGCCTCAATGGTCAATAGGACATCCATCTGATTGCCTAGTAATAAAAAATATCATATTCACTGTTTCTGGAAGCTACAGTGACTACCCAAAACAGAGAGAGCTTTGAGATGGGATATGCTAATCATTGTGATTTGTTGTTCGTGGTGCTTTCGCTTTAGATCTGTGATAGATTATAATCAATTCCTGTTTAAAGTATGTTGCAGACTTTTCCAGAACCTGACTATGACTGTAGCCTCTTTCAACAGTTCTTTTTTTTTTTTTTATTTGTTTACAATGGTTCCTTCTTTTGCTATCTACATAGACTACATTTGAGTCACTGAACTCAAACTCTCAAGGCATGAGATGATAATCTAGATGATGGGGCATGTTCTCCTTTAATATGAAAAGAACAGAGAGCATACTTTGAAAAACTTTTGATAACTGGTAACTCAAGTGTCAGTTGGGTGAGTGGCTAGTAGATAGGGCATGTTCTCCATTAATATGAAAAGAAGAGAGAGCATCCTCTGAAGAACTTGTGAAAATTGATTACCCAAGTGTCAGTTGGGTGAGTGGTAAAAGATTGCCATTTGCAAAATGTTGAAAGCCCTTCTTATTAAGCAGACTACTTTATCACATAGCGAACTTCCTTGCAGTATATTGAAGGATTTCTGGCAGGCATTGTTTACTCATTTTGTTAAGCTTTCTCACAAAATAAGGGTTGAGAAATGTTTCCATTTCTCTTCCATATTTTCTTTTCCTGTTACTCCTTTGTTTTTGAAATTACAAGAGTACATTGCATGTCCAGAGTCAGTTATCAATTCACAGTGTCAAGCTTTTTGGCTAATGGTACATACAAAGGGGATTTCCCCTTTTGCTTTTTAGTACCTTTGACTAAAATTAAGATCTTACAGTTTACGGAGGAACCATTGCCTCTGAACGCAATTATATTGGTTAAGAACAATCAACACCCAATCCTCTTCTCTTATTCAACTTAGATACATGTTGTGTTACAACAGCCCACAACGTCTCTAACCATAAAACAAAGAAGAAAACAAGTACATTTTCAAATGAATCTTGCCTTAGTCAAAGAGGCACGTTGCAACTAACTCTCAAAATGTGCTGATATGCATCTACATGTAACAACTAAAAAATAATTAGATAATCTCAACCCGTCTATGTTGAGTATCATTTACAGAAGACTAAGTCTCTTCTTATGGAATCTAACTGCTATTCTATTCCGATGACACGTAACAACTAATTAACTAACTAGAATGTTAGTATGATTTTGTTAGTTGTCAATGTTGGTTAACATTCTAGTTGCTTTTTATATTGCCTAACAGAAAATTATGTCTTATTTTGAATAGGTTCGGATTGGCCTTTTGCCTCTTTGGTTTTCTGCTGGTATACCAATCACATTTTTTTTTACCTGGACATATTATATTTCAATCTGTTTCTGTCCATTTCATAGCCGTCATAGTATTGGTTAAATCAAATTAACATTGTAGGGAAGATAAGGAGCCGCCACTTTTCAAAGCTTGCAGATAAGAGCATTGAAATCATCCTCGGGATAACAAGAGATCCATACACGAGCTTAAAGTGCCTTTTAGGGGACAGTGGATTCGCTAGTAAAATGATTCGCTTAACAGAATATACTGAGGTTTTCTTCTATTTGTCTCTTTTGGTTTTGTATGAGCCAAAATTCTTTCTCCATTGGCTTAATTCTTTTTTTAGTTACTTTTTCCTCCATTTTTCTCTTAACTATTCTTATTCTGGTGCTTCTTAAAAGTTTGCTTCATACTTTTTTTTCGTTTATTTTATTTGCATGTATTGTTCTCTGAAATATTTGCTATATGGCTGATGGCAGAGCTTGTATTTGCCCAGTTCCTTAAACTTTTTAAGGTTTCAAGTAGAAGAACAACTTGGTTAGATAGACTGAACCTAGTAGATGCTGTTCATAGAAGATATGAGGAAGACAGTAGGTAGGCTCATGGTGTAGGCTTCTGCTGTTGTCTAATTCCAATGAACAAAAAGCATGTGGAAACTGTAAGATTTGAATCAAGGATCTATAGAACCAGGGTCGGAGGATTGAATTCAATGAAGGACTTTATGGGAGTTATGGGTCAAGTTCAAGAAGACTTTTGATGAGAGTTCTAGTTGAAAACTTTTGATGAGAGTTCAAGAAGAAGACTGGAGAAAACTAGTCAGGAAAGATCTAGAGAGTGCAAGGGATTCTGTTCAAATCCCCATACGGATTTGTTGTGTTTAAATCCCTTGGAGGTGTGTGCTTATGATTGAATGCTCTGTGTATCATGACCTTGGTCTTTCTAGGATACTGTCACTTGAATTGACATAGCGTCCTCATGAGTCATGTCGGCCTGCATGTGAGGGTTGTGTGATGAATGCTAAGCATTCATAGTTGCATCATAGTCTGCAAGCTTAAGCTTTTAGATGAACTACTTGTTTTTCAATTACCATATGATTAATTATATTCTCTTGGGCATTAAGATTAACTGCACAGTGATTGGTCAAGAGAACAGCGTTTTGTTGGTGTTTTACATAATTGTTTCTTTGGTGGAAGTGGATTGGTGGGTGGAACATCCTTTCATGTATGATTGTATGGCATGCTCAGCCTGTTGCTGTTAATGGGCTGTACATGTGAGTGGTTTAGTTCCTGTTATAAAGCTCATTACAAATGTTAGATTAGATCAAATGTACTTAGTAGTATGCCTCTTGGGCTTGTTTCTTTATTAAATAAAATGAGCAGTATCTTTATGTTTTACATGCTTGTAAACATTGATTAACCCACACATATCTCAAGCATAAAGGTGAATAATGAAAGGCCTGAAGACACTGGTCAGGGATTGCCATTTAACATCTATGATTATTGATGAACATGCCAAAGCAAAAGCTACTAGTGAGCTGAATTCGAGTTGCTCATGAATAATGGGATCATTTATGACCCTGCCAACTTGTAGGGATCTAATGAATGAAGATATGTTTCTCCACATAAATTTTACGCCTATTGCTGCTGCAACTCATATTTGAAAACATATTCTTAAAGTGGTCCAGCATGTCGTCATTGAATGGATGCGCTTGTATGTAACCTGTACAGTCTTCTCTTCTGTTTACTCTATTGGAGACTCGCAACACCTACAAAAAATGAACAAGATCTCTAGATTTTAGTAGAAAATACTTATTTTGTTTCTGTCTAAACAGTATTCATGTCTGTAACTTGAGATGCATTACTGACTTTTGCAGTGTTGAGGTAGTTTGCAGTTAAACTACTATTTCATGGCTTGTCAAGCTAAGTTTTCCATTTTCTGTCCAGAGAATAGACCTTTCTGGGTGTCCTCAGATTACGTCAGCCTTCTTAATCCTCTCTGTGCTTCCTCGCTTATGTAATATGGACCCAATATCGAGAAAGAAAATTGAATGCACTTTGGTGGAGAGTGAGCATTTTGGTCCTGATATATGTTCAGTTCGACTGATATCGATCCCAAGATTGTTGTTTCAAGCAGTATGTGAGGTGAACTTCTCCAATTGTCCACGGTTGCATCTAAAAACTGCTATCACATCCTTCTGTACGTCATTTCCATCATTGAGAACAGTGAAAGCCTCTTATTGTCCGAACTTCAAGATGAAAACTCTGTTTGACTTGATCATTAGCTGCCCTTTGGTCGAGGCGGTTGATATAAGTACTGATATTAGTCCCACGATACCAATGCAAGTTTCAATAATATCCACCAATGTTGATGTCCACCTTGATTTAGAAGTTGGTAATATGTTGAAAGAAAAATCATTAACATCACATATCACAAAACTCACATTGGCAGGCCGATCTGATATGGAAGGTAGAAGAAAACCTCTTTGCCTGATTTTTCTCAAGCATTACTTTTCTGGAAAAGCTATTTTATTTATAAATGGTGTAATTGGTAATTTCTCAAATGGCATCACGGCACATGATGCATGCAAGATGTCATAGGTGGAATATCCACGCACGTGCTATCATGCCTTTTTTCCAAATCTGTCATGAAACATGATTGTATGGTCAGTTATCTAGTATATTGTTCTTCAGGACTCCAATTGATCAGTAAGAACATATTGTCTTGAAGCACTCCGTGAGCCACATGGCTATGAACAAACATGCTGGCTGAGTTATAGATCCAGTGGACTGAACACATTTACTATGTGTTACTACTCCAGGGATGAAGTGTTGAGATTTATAGGATTTAGGTTGACCTTTGTAAACTCTTGTGCGTATTAGCCTTTTGGAAGAATTTTGATGCCTATTGTGTTTGATCTGCATTTCTTTCTTTATTTAAGTGTACTAAGCTTCTCTTGTTCACACTCTCTCTCTGTCTTCATTTGCATATGTGCAGATTCAGACCTCTTAATTATCTCAGTATTATCTAGCTCGTTGACTTACCTAAATCTTAAAGGGTGTACCTCAATAACTGATGCGGGAATCTCTGCACTTATACGCAGATGTGTAAACCTACTGTCATTAATTGTCTCTGACACTTATTTTGGGAGAAATTCAATTCAGGCTCTTCATGAACGTAAGAATTCATACTTGTTGGCTTCCAGACTTGAGAAACTGCATATTGGAGGCTGCGCAAGTAAGTGAAAATTTCATTCTTGCTGTTCAATCCAATTGCCGTCTTGTCAGATATGCCTTTTTTGTTCAGTAAATATTCTTGTCATTGCAATCTTGAGATTTTCTATGCAGTATATATATGTTGCAATGTTTACTTTGACTCCGGCTCTTATAACAAAGCATAGAAAATGTTCAAAAAAACCAGTTATAGTATTTGCGATTTGATTAATTGTGTTCCTAGATGCAACCAATATTTTGGTTGAGTACACCCAATTCTAAAGACATAAGTACTTAAGTCTTTGACTCAGTTGTTAGTGGAAGAAATCCCAATTGCCCTTTGTTCTAGATGGTTCAAAGTTATATGTAGGATGGTATTTTTTTATTTTAAAGAGATGATGAAAAAAGATTGTATTTGAATCAATATGGGTGTACCTAGAATTGTATGACTCAATCAAAATGTTGGGTGCACTTAGGAGCACCCTATGGTTAATAATATGTTTAAAACATAAAAATTAAGATAGTTTCTTATTCCTTATTCGAACTCATGCTTATGGGCCCAAAATGATAATGCTTAGTTTATGTGTATCAATGTTTTTCCTTTGGTAATGGAATTTGGTGGATGGCTATTTGATAATAAGAGTTCTTAAAGGATTGAAGCTATTTACCCACATTGCCTAGGTACAATTATGATGTGCAATGTACAAATTGTGTGCGACCCTCTCCTTGTAAGTCGATTTTAAGGATGAGTTAGGGCTATGGACTTTATCATGGTATTAGAGCTTTGGTTTTGTAAGAGGTCTTGGGTTCAAGTCTTGTTGTTAGGCCAATGGGCTTTACTAGAAGTATGGTACCCTTATATTTCTATCCTTTTCACATCTGTAATTGAAGCATTGGGAGGATTATGGAAGGGAGAGTTGAGATTTTTTGTGTTGGTGTGTTCAAAAGTTTGAGACTTCTGAAACGATAGGGGATATAAACAATTGTCAATTGGATTATTATTATTGTATTATCATTGTTGTTATTGTTGTTGTTGGTGGTGGTGGTGGCACTTGTGTTATTATCATCATTAGGTTTTTGGAACAACTATTTAATTACATCGCAATGTTAGAGAAGCAACACTATACTTCATGAGGTGGAATTCGTTAGAAAAAAAATATGTACGCTGTCAATTCAAGGCTTTAATTATGTATTTTATTTTTCAAGGACTGTTTCATGGTTTGAATTAAGTGCAAAAAGAGAGATGAAAATGTTTGTCTTTTCAAAGTAGGATCAATCTGAAATATTTCAGTTCTCTGAATTTTTAATAAGCTCTTAACATAATTTAGATTAAATTTAAACCTTCAAGAATATATGTGGAATACCGGTGATACCTTGGTTGAAGATACTCGCTTCCCATGGTTGTCAAAATTGTGAATCGGAAGCGATTTGTTTTGATGTTTGATGAATTGAATCGAAATTCGAATTGGTGAATTGTAAGATTCACTATACATATGTGAATTGTATATTTGTGTATATATTAAGTACGATTGAGTAATAAAAACATTAGTGTAGCAAATAAACGATTTTGACTAATTCACTACAATTTAGCTAATGATTTTGTTCGATTCACTACCAATTTAGACCGATTCATCTATGATTCGGTCCGATTTACTTATGATTCACAGGTATAGAGGTTTAGGAATTTGATTCAAATTGTTTTGAGGTGAATTGAATTGTGAATCGTACGATTCAGCGATTTGAATCGCGATTTTAACTACTATGTCACTTCTTACTCCTTTTAGGCGAATGATTGAGTAATGCATCATGAGGTTTTGTTGTTGAGGGGTTTTGCTTGGACTTGGAATTTGGAAACACTCATTAAAGGAAACTTTATGTTGAGGGGATATGGTTTAATTAAAGGCACATCTTCAAGTCTTAATAGAGGTGAACCTAGTGTAAGAGGCCTTCATTGAGGTTTGGGGAAGGGATGATTTACGCAGCCTTACCTCCACGTTGGAAAGATTGCTTCTAGATTCAAACCTATGACCTCCTAGTCATAATGGAGCAAACATTACCGTCGTGCCAAGGTTTGTCCTTCATCGTCAAGCCTTTATAATTAAATGTATTTTTAGTTTCCATTGACAATCAAGTCTCTCTTTGACTAAAAAAAGGGCATCCCGGTCCATGAATCTCTTGCCTATGTGGGATCCTATGAAAGGGTTGGACCATTTTTGAGTCTATTGTTTGCAGCCTTACCTGCATTGCAAGAAGTTGTTTCCACAACTTGAACTTGTGACCACCTGGTCACACAATGACAACTCTTAATGGAAAAAAAGATGTCTTTAGTTGACATTGAGATTTTTGAGCTGATATTGTTTGCCTCTTAAGAGAAAGTACGTGAGAAGTAGTGTATTGAACGGATATATGCTCACTTTACTAGGAAATATGTTCATTGGTTTGGGGATGAAGGTTCAAGTTTGCCTGAATAGTTAGCCTATTTAAATATGTTGGATAGTGGCAACCCCATATTTTTCTATGAATAAGAGGTTTGAAATGTAGTTCTTAGTTTTTTTGGTGGTTTCTAGTTTGGGTCCTAAACATGGGTTGAAATGATAAATGGGATGGGCATAATGTCATCGACGGTAGGTGACAATGGGGGAGGTCATTCTTGGGACCTTCATTTAAGTCGAAACCTAACAGAAAGAGAAATGTGGGAGGTAGAGGTCCTACTTACGCTTCTAACCCAAGTAAGTTTGTCTGACCAGGATGATTGCTATAGTTGGCCATGGGATTCTTCAGGGACATTTACTACAAAATCTTTCTTCTCCATCCTAGTTGATGATCCTACTTCCTCATCTAGTCCTTCATTTGGGCACATTTGGAAAGCATTAGTGCCTTCTAAGGTCATGTTCTTGGGGTGGATCATAGAACATGAAAAGGTTAATACAAGAGATGTTTTGCAGAACAAAATTTCAAGCAATTGCTCATCCCCACATTGGTGTGTTCTTTGTAAACAAGATAGCGAATCAGCCAATCATATCTTTTCTCAGTGTTCGTTCTCTCAAGGTGTATGAGAGAGATGACGGTCTCATTTTCCAGTCACAATCATACAAGAACAAGAGTCTCATAATTGAAATGTCTTTAGGTTTTGTCACAGGTTGCACAAGGATGGAAGAAGCATCGGAGCATGGTGTGTTTAGCAATAGCTTGGTGCATGTGGAAGGAAAGGAATAGGAGGGTGTTTGATGGGATTGAGGCCCAGTCGAGTGTGGTTTGGACAATCTCATTTAATGGCCTCTTTTTGGGTGGCAAATTGTAATTTGTCCAACGGGTGTAAGTTGGTTGAGTGGATTAGGGTTGGAGGAATATGATCCTCTTGTAGAGTGGTAGGGTGAAATGAACGACTCGTCACCATGTTGCTATAAATGTAATGGCGTAATCTTTTATGATATATTATTGATAAATATTCTGGTTTCCTTTTTTTTTTTTTGAGGAAGAGACAAGAATAATATATATATATATATATATATATATTAATGATGGAAAATAATTCTTACAAAGAGAATCAGTAATGCTCAAGCCATGCAGAAAGCACAACAAATCAAAGACTTGGGAACATTATGTTTCCCCAATTCCTAAACCAATCCCCAAAAGAGAAACCCCCAGCTAGCTTGGAGTATGAAATCCAAGTGCTTGCAGCTAGCCTAAAGGAATCCCACACCAAAGATGAGCCAAACACCACACCCTCAAAAATCCTACGGTTCCTTTAAAAAAAGTCTCTTCTCTATTACTAATAAGAGGGTGCATCCTTCAAGGATCTCATAAAAATTGGAATGGGTGAACCATCTTTAGTCTTGATTTTGCGAGCAACAAAAATAAGTGAGAGATTAACGTGATGATTTTTTAGAAATGGATGTTCCGATCATTTTCCATTTTCTAAATATAAGAGATTATTGGCTTGGAATAAGAGAGGTCGACGTGATGATTTTGCGAGCAATGAAAATAAGTGAGAGATTAACGTGATGATTTTTCAGAAATGGATGTTCCCATCATTTTCCATTTTCTAAATATAAGAGATTATTGGCTTGGAATAAGAGAGGTTTCTTCTGGATCCTCTGTTTTTCTTCTTTCACGTTCTTCCAACAATTTTGAGCTTTCCCTCATAGTGGTTTGATGTTACCTTCAAACTTTCTTTATGCTTGCATGGAATTTTGGGGAGTCTTATTGGTAATCTGATTATTTGAAATGGATAATTTTCAGTTTGGTTTTAAAGCTAGAAATGAATTGTAGACTGACTGTTTGTCCATTGTCATCCGGCTAAAGATCTTAAAACCTTTTCTTTCTTTTTTTGATGTAGATTCGTAGCGGAAGCAAGAACGAAAATACTTAAAAAAAATAACCAAATATATATTCTATTGAATAAAAATTCAAAGAGAAAAAAAAATTGATTTTCATATCTTAAAATTCGTAATTGGAGCTACGTATATAGATAACTTCCCTAAAACAACTTCTAAACTACCTAAAATACTTAAAAATAAATTTTTTAACCTATCTATAACATAATAACAACTTCCTAATCCTATTAGAACTCTATTTAGACACTTCTAAACTCTTTTTAATACACTTAAATAATAAAAAATGAATTTAGAAAAAAACTATCTCTAGGCCGACTCGACCTGATCGACCAGAAGCAAAAATAATCGGGTCGGGTCGGGTTTTACAAAGTGCATTGGGTTGATCGGGTCCGAAAATAATGGACCCAGTTAGATTGGGTCGGGTGTCGGGTTCAACTGAAAACCGATCCATTGGACCCGACCCGACCCGCTACAACACCTATGTTCTTGTCCCCACGCAACCCCACCCCCCGACAAAACAACCACTAAAACACACTACCAAATAATAAGCCATAAAATAAGGAATACACAAACACCAAGTCAAATAAATAACCACATTATCAAATCCTAACAAATGATATTCTATTCTTTACCAAAAACAAAAACAAAAAAAATAATACTCTATTATCTAATCCTTATCAACCAAATAATCTAACACATGACTGTAACACCGTCCCTGCGATTTCTCTGAATCTCTTCGGCCAATGAACGTCACCCCACACGTGATTTCTTTGAATCTCTTTGGCAAAAAAACCTAGCCCCCTTGCATTCTCTTGGTGAAAAACCCCCCACCCTAACCTTGCATTTTCTTTTTGGGCAAAAAACCCCACCCCCTTGTGTTTTCTCTTGGTGAAAAACCCCGCTCCCTTGTGTTTTCTCTTGGTGAAAAACCCCGCTCCCTTGTGTTTTCTCTTGGTGAAAACCCCCACCCCCAACGTTTTCTTTTTGGCGAAAAACTCCCACCTTGCGATTTGAACATTGTCGGTCGGCCACCCCCTACGATTGGAACCCCACCCGCCACCCCCATGGGATTTCTTCTGAGGTTGGTGAATCCTTGAATGTGATTTTTGAAGGCTTTTTAGGAGAGATTTTTAGAAGGTAGAAGAACAATAGTATTAGATTAAAAAGGGAAGATTTTGGAAGGAGGAGGAGGAAATATTGATGAGTTTTGGGGTATTTTTTATAATAAATCTGGAGGTATTGGTGGTGCAAAAGTGGCTTGGGATATACCTTATAGCAACAAGCCTGTTGCTGCCATGTCTCAACCACGACTCATTGCTCTTGTATGCCTTCTTCTTCTTCTTGGATTTTATTTAATGTGATTTTTTACCCCTTGCAATTTGGTTTTGTCAAAATTCCTCTCCTACGATTTGAGCAGCGCTATTTTTTGGGTCAGGTCGGGTTAACCCCTTATTTTTAGGGAAGTCGGATGGCATCGGGTAGGGAATGATGCCACTTGACTGGGTTGGGTTGGGTTGGGTCGAGTGGAGTTTAGCTCAAACCTGACCTGGACCCGACCCGTGATCACCCCTATCAGGAACTACCACTAAAAATTAAATATACCAAAATAAAAACTTCTCTAAAAAAAGAAACTTAAATAAAAAAAAAACACAAAAAACATGTTAAAATATATTGTACATCATTTTTTCCATCAGGTTCTTAAGTTTATCGGGACCATATTGGGCTTGGTTGTCAAATTTTGGCTTTTCCCACTTGGTGGGAGTTGGGGTTGTTTATGCAACTATGGCTTCTCTTGAGATACCGTAGGGTGTTTAGGGAAAAGGAAAAGAGGGGCAGAATAGGAAGAGAATTGCTTAGACCGCACTTTGGTTGTCTACTGGATTTTTCCTCTAGGAGGAGGTGGTTGTATACGGTACAAAAAATAAGTTTTGGGACCATACTGGAAAACTAGTGCTTGCAATTATTTGTGTTGTTCAATGTTTACACCGTTTTGATGAATAGTGCTTGAGAGAAGTTCTTTGAAGTATTCGACTGGCTCAATATGTAGTAAATTTGAGTGGATGATGCATGAGTGAATTGTTGTTAAGTTTTCTTTTCTTTCTTCATGTGGCATCTCAACCTATCGAGAGGAACTCCTTTGTTCTTTATTTTCATATGTTTTACAAATACGTCAGGAAAAATGTGGAATGTTTTATTAAACTTACTTCATTACTTTTCCCTAAGGTTTGCATCATTGTTTTAAAAATCCATTGAAGGTTACGCCTTAAGGCGGCCCACCTTGCCTCGAGGCTATTGAAAATCGTTGTAAGGCTTAAGCCTCAATGGTAATCTCTTGAGGCTTGTACCTCATTTACATCAAGCTTGTGCCTTGAGACTTACGCGTCAAGGTTATGTGAGGTGGGGCTTAAGCCTCAATATATGTGACCAAAAGACTAAACCTAACCCCTTTTTCTATTTACATTTTTTTCTTAAAATGTTTATTTAAATTGATACTTTTTTTTTCTTTTCTTTTTGAAAAATTTAAATTGATACTAGAACAAGCACATTAGTTCTTTTTTTCTTTTTTTCTTTTTTTAAGGTCTAATCTTGATTATTTAGGAGAGATTGAAATTTTAAAACTCTAAGCCGTTTTTCTATTTACACTTTTCAATTTTTCAGAAACACTTTAACTAATATTAGTATAAATATGCTAGTTCCTATTCTTTTTTAAAATTCTAATGTCAATTGTTTCTATAAGTTTATTGCAAGGACCATCATAAAATATGGTAAAAAAAGCTAGAAACCTAAAAACGTTGCTAGTGAATATGAAAATTAAGAAATGGTAAAACCTAATGCCATTGCTTTCTATTTGTTAAGTTTCTACCTTTTTTTTTTTGACATTTAGAAACGTAAGAAAATTTGGACTTCTAATGTGTGCTCATTAAGTTTTTAATAGCATTTAACTATTTATAATAATTAAAGCAATTGATGTATCAAGTCTGCGTCTTGAATGCTTGACATTGTTATGTAATAAGGTAAACATACATAGAAATAGCTCAAGTTTGTATATATTTCATGTTTCTCTAGTTATTAATAATATTTGAATTTTCAGAATTATTGAAGATTTTTTTTATGTATTCTTTTTATAGAAATGTGAGGCTTATGCCTCACACCGCCTTGACTCACAAAGTGAAATCACCTCGCTTACGCCTCACGAGTTTTGAAACCTTGGTTTGCATTGATTATCATGGTGGCATAAATTCGTTGTTGGTCAAACAAGATGTCATTATTATGATGTTGCTATCATTGTTCTTATTTTGACTTCTGCTCTGGAAACTTCAGGAGAGCACTGTAAGTTAAGAGGGATTTCTACAGAGTCTCTTGGCCAATATCAATTCTGTACATAATGAATATTGTTTTCTATTTTATTTTATTTTTCTACAGGTGTTGATGCAGCATCCCTCTCACAGCTTATGCTTCATTTATGCATGTTAAGAAGTCTCTGCTTGAGGGGGACTAAACTTACAGATGATGCACTATACAACTTCTCAGGTTCTTTGTTAGAGAGGCTTGATGTTTCTGAGACCATGG
Organism: Paratinospora sagittata; assembly: GCA_035771175.1. Taxonomy (NCBI): domain Eukaryota; kingdom Viridiplantae; phylum Streptophyta; class Magnoliopsida; order Ranunculales; family Menispermaceae; genus Paratinospora; species Paratinospora sagittata. The sequence continues at coordinate 32,265,283 of CM069597.1, read as the reverse complement.
TAGGTTCACACTCCTGTGACGCCTTCATCCTTTTTCCAAGATGCTTTTCTCTGCTAGATTATTTATCCAGTTGTTTAATTGGATAGTGGGAACTTATGTGAAAAATGTAACTGCTGAAATTTTGAAGCATTTTGCTGCATAATAATTGCATTCCATAGATATTGCGTGAGTATAATACAAAATACTCATTAAATAAAAAAGGTATAAAGAAAATGATCAATGAGGAAGATTCTGAAAATGAAATCCATCATATGTTTCTCCACAGTCCATGATCCATATATAGATGTTGGTTAGATAATTGCCTTTAGGTTGTGTTGGCTTATATAGTAATATGTGTCCATGGGTGATCAGAGAGAAGAGTGTCTTCATGCATTGTTTTCTTGAGAATGAGATTTTTTTTTCCTTCTCATGAGGAATTCAGATTTAATATGTACTTCCATGTTTGGGTTATTGGAACGAAGATGATGAAATGCTATCAAAGATATCTTAGTTTATTTGTGGCTCTCCATATTGTTTATACTTTTGCAAATGCAGGTCTCTGGAGCTGCTTTAACTTATATCATCAAGAGGAATTCTGGCCTGAAATGTTTCAAGTCAATAGGCTGTAGGACCTTATGTTGCGTTGAAGATACTTCTGAAGGAACTCCACTTTCTTATGGTAGCTTCAAAGGTGACCAACTGTTTGCCGAGATTGGGAGAGTATGGAGCTTAGAAGATATGGCATTTGGATGGGGGTTTTCTTCTTTCTTGCTACGAGATTTGGGATCTGCAATAAGTTCACTAAGGGCCATAAGAGTGGGTCTTGGTGCATCACTAAACCAGGACGCGCTTGTGCAACTATCTAAGACCTGTCCTTTGCTGGAATCAGTGGTTCTTAAGTTTCAGGTAATTTAGACAGTAGAATTTAATTTACATAGGCAGAGTTTAAGGAAAGTCCAAAATTGGCTAGTGGTGCATGAGCACAATCAGGAGGTACTGGGACCATTAATGCATGCCTCGTTGGATGATGCTGAATATGGTTGGGCCCTCTTTGTGGCTACTGTTCTTACTTCCCTGGAGATGCAGAGCTTATGCTTGCTGCTACCATCCTACTTTAAATTCTTCTTATGTGAGCATATTCAGTGATTTCTTTTTGCCTGTCCATGTGTACCATAATCAGCTATACCACTTTATGTCTTGGGCTCTTCCTGATGCCTGTTCTGTTTCCTCATCTTAAGAAGCTCTCTCTTGTGTAATAAATTGCTTGTCTTGCTTAACATATTCGTGTTCTTTATAGGTAATATCTGATAGCATTGTGGAAGACATTGTTCAATCTTTGAGACACTTGAAAGTGTTGGAGTTATGCTACTGTCTTGGAGAACTATCATACTTAAGCATCTACAAATGTAGAATAAACTTAAGGAAGTTGAGGCTAGAAAGGGTTACTCCATGGATGGACAATGATGATCTGGATGTTCTAACTAAGCGCTGCCCCAGTTTGACTGAGCTTCGATTATCAGGATGCCCACTACTCAATTTAGGTTCACTCTATACACATGGAGCAACTTATCCTCTTTTACTCTATATGGAAATGCTTCCCTCACTTTCTTCCCCCAACTGCCCCCTCCCCCTCCCCCTCCCTCCCCCCTCCTCCCTCCAAAATGATAAGAATATGGTCAAGCTTTTCCCATTTGACTCATAAAATATGTGAAATTTTAGAGCCACTCACTCACGCTCTCTCTCTCTCTCTCTCTCTCTCTCTCTCTCTCTCTCTCTCTCTCTCTCTCTCTCTCTCTCTCTCTCTCTCTCTCTCTCATCCATATATTTAACACTTGTAAGTGCCAATACTTTGGGCATAAAACATTTTAGATGATTTGTCTCATGTGCAGATTCACAAGAGATTATTTCAAAGGGATGGCCGAGTTTGATTTCTCTTCATTTAGAGGTTTGATGGCAGCCTTTTATCACTTATATTAGTTTTTGCCTGGAATTGCACCGAGTGCAAATAAAAGCTCTGTATTGCCATATAATATTGGTTGTTCACCACTAAGGGACGTGGTGAAAGATTTTCCAGCATTTATGGTACCATATTTGATGTCTTAGTCTCATCAATAGTTTATTTCTGTGTTTGGTGCTGTATTCCCACCATGTAAGTGATATTTCAAAAACAATAAACCAACCAATCATACTGTTGATCAGGATAACTCATAAAGAAGTAGTTAGAAGTATTTCCTTCTATAAATTGATCAAGTTCTTCACCTCACCACTCTTTTTTTTGTGAATATGTGGTCATTATATATTTTAGGACTGTGGATATGTGACATCACTTGGGGTACCTTTTATTTTTTATTGCAAAGCTGTTGAAGATCTCTCGCTGCGACATAATGTAAGTTTTTGAATTTTTTTTTATTGACTTCCATGTTGCACACCCCTTCAATCTATTTCAGATTGATGGACCGTATTTTCTATGTGTCTTGTGGTGCTAAGGCTCTTTGATCTGGCCACTGTTGCATTTAACTCACATATTGGATGATCAGACCCTAAGTATAATTAATGAATATTCTTAATTGTCAATATATGCTTGTGACATCCATAATCAAGTCCATGACTAAATATTTATTATCAGTCCAATTTTGATTGTCGATTTTTCGATTGAAAGATCTCCTCAATAAGTTTCTATGTTCTTGTAACTCAAAGCTCTAGCCGACAAGAATTGAAAATTCAACTTTGCCCTTAACTTTGGTCACTTGAGAATTGGAATTAATTCGGAGAAGTTTAATTCGACATGGAGAATTTTTATAAAAATTATTTAAATTAGAGAAGTTTAGAGATTTTTTGCATAAATACTTAAATATCTAGATTTATTGCAATGTAAGCTAAAAACTAATATAAATAAGCACTTTCAGTACATAAAAATACTCATAAGTGACCTAACAAAATCAATCTTGTTAAGTGGGTTGATGAATTTAAAATGGTGGCTTTTGGTCTTAATTCCCTTTCTATGTTTTGATTTTCAATTTTGTGGTGGCTTGCGCACTCAACCATACATTTGCTAGTTTGAAATTCCACCAAGCTTAATTTATTAGTTTATTATTACAATGTAATGCTTTTTCATCTTGTTTTATAAGAGTTAACTAAAAGAAGATGGCTTGGGGAACTCCTTCAATGTATTTTAAAGTTTTTATCTTATTTTGACTTTATTTATTTATTTATTTATTTTGCTTCTTTTCTTCTTTTTTTGGTACAACATATCCTATAAAACTACATAATTTGTTGGCTTGTTAGATTTTTTAAAAAAATTTATATTGCCATGTTGGTTGATGAAGATAATTATTGATAATTTTTTTTTACTGAGAAAATAACATTTTTTTACATTTCTGTTGAATTTCATCGAATTTTGTCAAAAAATTTCGTCAAATTTTGAAAAAACTGAACTTTTATCAAAGTTTATCGATTTTTGTTGAATTTGTCGAATTATTTCAGCGATTTTTTGCATTTTTTATTTTTCATCCACTTCGCACTTTGGCAGTTCAAAAAACTGAAAAATTCTCCGAATTTCAGCGAATTTTTTCAAATTTTCAAACCATGGTAGTAGGTACCCATTTAATGGAGTGATATTTGAATTGGAACCATATATTTAGTTGTTTGCTTTTGAGATCTTTTTTTGGTTTTTTTTTTTTTTAAAGAGACTATAATGTATTATATATATATTGGGGAGAAAAAGTTGTAAGAATTGTACAAAGAGAGAGAAAGTAAAGTGTCTAACACAAAATCCTATGGTGAAACAATGTTGCCCCACCCACTAAGTCAGGCCCCAAGAGAATGCCCCAAGAATAATTAACTTTTAGCTACCCAGAAAGATGCTAACATTTGAGACTTTTCCCATACTCTAGATTCCGGACAAAACTTGTCATGGAATACTCTATTATTCCTTTCTTTCCATAATGACCAAAGAACCGCCAGACAAACCACCCTCCAATGATCCCGCCATGGATGGTGTGTAGAGTTCATGAGAGGGAAAATGTTCCAATTCTCCAGATCAACAATAGCATTGTCCATAACCGGGAAATGTTGACACCATCTAGACCATATCTCTCTAGCGACCGGGCAGACTCAGCAGATTGCTGCACACGCTCTGAATCTTGGCCCCATAAAAGCACCAGAAAGGAGAAAGACACAAATGTGGGAAACGTTTTTGAAGCATGTCTCCCGTGTTCCACTTTCCATGGCTAGCTACCCAACCCAAAAATTTAACTTTAGAGGGAACCTTGGCTTTCCAAATGGAGAGGAAAGAAGGGGATGAGGGTGTGGAGAGATCGTTGAGGATGGCGGAATGGAAGGATTTGGTGGTGAAAGAGTTAGATGGATCCCATGGCCAAGACAGTCGATCAACTACCCCAGATAAATGGCAACCTGCTAATATAATGAGTAGTGATGACACATCATTCTCATTCCTAGGGGAGTGCCTATCTAGATGAAAATTCCAGGGCAGTGAAGGATCATCAAGATTTCGAATGAATTTGGACACAAGCCTATTGTGCAATCGTGAATGGCGATATAGATTGGGGAAAAAAGATTGAAAAGAGTTGTTCCCGCACCATAGATCCTCCCAAAAACGAATGAAATCCCCATTTCGAAGTTTGAGTCTGATGAGAGGAAGGAAAACTGGATAAATGGATGAAATAAATTTCCATGGGCTCCTAAAGGTGGATTGAAAAGAGTTGTTCTAGTGAATAAAAGCATACTGGAACTGAATTAAAAGGAACCGAGATTTTTACAAAAATGCTAGGGGAACAAAATAGAGAAGATGCCTGTTGTTCCCTATTCCTGGACCAGAATGTGCTAAGAATATTCCCCTACTATAGCGTTTGCTCAGTGGAATTGTAGATGAGATATTAGTTTTAATGAAGGATCTCTTTTTGTCCATGTATTTTTGTTCTTAAAAGTTTTGATGCATATTTTGGAATATTTTTATAAAAAGATTGCTACATGACTTCGCATGTAGTGTCATCCATACATCGAAGACTAAATGGTGAATTTAGGGTGTGTTTGATAGTTGTCAAAATGAGAATTTCCTCAAGAAAATTAGTAATTTCCTCAAGAAATTTAGTAATTTTCTATAGGAAAATTAGGGTCTATTTGATAGTTGAGAAAATCTTTCTCGAGAAAATTTAGTTCCTTGATAAATAATTTCTCAAACAAATTGTTATAAAGAATTTTCTCATTGTTGTTTGATTGTATAAGAAAGTAGTTTTTCACGCTCATATGATGCAAAGAGAATGAAAGATAAGAAGTTTTATTGTATATAACATAAAAACTATCAAATAGGGTAGGATGAACTCTGGCCAAGGATTGCACCGGAGCCAGGTTGCTAAAAATTTGCTCATGAGAAAATTAGGTTTTGGTTAGTTTGTGATCCAAAAATAAGGATACAATCTGGAAATGAGAATTCAGAATACAACTTTTTACTGTTTTCTGAAGAAAAGTTGTTTTTTGAATAAAATCTTTAAAAACTGGTTTCCAATTTGAGCAACCAAACACATTTTTTGTGCTTTTCGGATACAAAAAAATGTATCCGAATTATGAACCCAATGGGGCCTTATATTTTCTAACCTCTATAGGTAGGAAGATTTGGGTGAGAAAATAAGGGGGTTGAGAAAAATTTTCTCAAGAAAATATTGGCAAACAAACATAATTTTATTATTTTCTTAAGAAGATCTTTTATTTTATCGAGAAAATAACAATTTTCTCACCTGTCTTACATGCCCTTAGTGTTTGATTGGTAAGAGATCTGGGAAAAAGATTTTCTCAATCCCCTTTTGTTTCTCGCCATAATTTTCTCGGGTAGGGGGATGAAAAAAAAAAAATTTCTGATGAGAAGTTACTCCATTGAAAAAAATCTTTTGCAAATTTTTTCATGGTTATTCTCATATCCAATAAACAACAGTGAGAAAATTTTCCAAAGAGATTTTCTCATGAGTATTTTCTCGAGGAAACTCTATTTTCTCAAGAAAAATTTTCTCACCGACCAAACATACACTTAGCGTACATTGAACCTAAGACCCTAAGTAATTGATCTGTAAAATTGTCTTCTTAACGAGATGCCATATTTGCAAGTGCATGTGTTCACATAGTGTTTAATTATTTTTTTTTATAGGGATTCATATTTTAAGATGTCTAGAGATACTTTGTGTAGATACTTCTGCTGAATCATTAAACTTGCCCATTCTTTCCACTTCTCTAGTTCTGCCTTCTTGGAAAATTTGGCACATAGAATGATCATCTGAAAATTTAATTTTATCATTTTACCATTCCAATCATCTGAAAATCTACAATGTTATAACCTTGTGGGATACTCAATATTTAGATATCTGTTGAAGGGTTTGTTGTTATTATACATACAGGGTTCTGGAATCCCAAGGAGCTTTATTGTTGATGCTGCTTCCAAGGTATGCTTGTATCTAGCACCATGGCTCATTTATCAGGCAACTGAACCTGGATGTATCATTATCATTTATGTTCTAGCATGATCATAACAGATGCCTATGCTCCGGAAAGTAGCTTTAGATCTGTGTGACGCATGTGAAGGTGGCTTTGACACCCCTGCTGTAAGTTATAAAGTTTCCATTATACTCATTTTTATGGTTCAAGTATCTTTAGTTAAATATCAGTTTGTATTGTTTGTTTGTTGCATCAAAGCTGCCACTTAATGGGTCACCTGGAAGATCTTCCTTGGTCAAAGAATTGTTTCAACTTGATTACATATTTTAGGGATGGTGAAAAACATTTTGGTGAAAGGACCATATTTGGTTGTAGATCAGCTGTTGTCATCATTTAATTATTTGATTTTTTTTTTTTTTCCCAGCTGGTTTAGATGAATGGTTGATCATGTTTCCTTGCTTTTGTTCTTATGCCATGTCAATAGATAACTTTTACACAAGAAGAACCATATAGAGCCTTACCCAACAACTTTGGGTTAGTTCTACAGTATTTTTTGGCATTTGACACCCTTGAGAGCCTCATTTTTTTTTTGGTGTGGCCAACCCCTTGTTGAGAAAAGGCTTCATAGAGTGTCACTCTATGAAGTGCCCGCAAATTACTTCATTTCTGATTTTCCTTTCTTGTTATTTTCCCTCTCCTGTCCCAATATCCTTGTCTTTTCTCATAATCCTACTCCATGGATGATACCTTGTCTTATGAACCTAGTAATATTTTCTTCAAAACTTAATTATATTTGTTTGTCAAATAGAATTTTGACTATCACCTTTCTACTTCATCGATCACATTCTAATTCTATGAGCAAAATCTTCCTCAATGTCTTCCTCTCATTGATAATTTAACTAAAATGAGAAAGCTGCAAAGGCCTAGGGTGTGGATTTAGAATAAGATGGTCACATTAGGGATCATATACTCCGTACTCTGGTAGTTGCTTTGAGGTATTTCTTGCTTATCATTTTTGAAAACTCTCTCATTTCTACACTCGTTTTATTGTGCTCATGTACATTGTTTTTAATCCATCTCATGATAAGGTTATCAAATTTCAGTGCTTCCCTTCAAAGTTTTTATCTTGGCCTTTTTACCCTTCTTGAATGGATTGGAAACAATGTCATTAGTAAGAAACTTTTACTAGGGTAAATATGTAGTGTGTTAAAAAACTCTGTATGAACCCATTGCAAAGTCGAGCTTGTTCATATTCCCCCATGTTAAACCCATTTCTTGACGCTCTGATCTGACAGGCTCACAGCCATGCTCCGACCACCTAAGCTGCCTTGAGATTGAGGAAAGATGACAGCTCATAGTATTGAGCACTTCACCCAAGGGTATCGACTAGTTATAACTACACGATAAACTCAGGCACGATATTGACGTCGGCTTGGCGTATTGAGCTGACTCGACCTAATAATAGTGACAACTGGATAAAGACGGTGCGGGACCCACCACATCAAATTCGGGATTCTAAACGTATAACATGGCACCATGTGTAGTCGGCAACCTGGTCGAAGATCCTCACCTCTATAAATACACAATGAATGAGGTAAGTCATTAATTACTCCAGTTAATGCACTCTTAATTCCTAAGAGAGCTCAAAATTGACTTAGGCATCGAATGAGGTCTTTGGGCGGCACCACATTGAAACATGCTCACGCTAGCCTATTTTCCTCCTTTCTCCCTTTCAAGTTTGAGGTACCCAACAGGCGGGTAGACAACTTGGAGTGGTTCCAGCTCAGTACATTCCTTCCACATCATCACTTTCTAATTTTGGTAAGATTTTGAACCAACATTTGACGTCGTCTATGGGGAGTAACGCTTTGAGCCAAGATCAGCTCATCCATCATGAGCTAGGAGGCAGACCCCCAACTCAACATGGAACCACTGATCTCTCCTGTGGTACCCCGAAGCGAGGAAGACCTCCTCAGAATCCAGAGCATAGCTTGGCCTAGAAGCAGAGAGCTCGACTGAGCAACATTGAGAAGAATGTTGAGAAAATCTCCCAGATTGTGCTAGAGCAATAACAAGCATTGAAGGTATCCCTTCCCATCCAACTACTTAACAACATCCAACCTCTGAAGGATGAAGTGAGCGGATGTCAGGATGAATGTTAGCTCGAAGCCAAGAAGAACCTTGACCTAGATCCAACCACAAGTCCTTGTTTGCTGGAGACCTGCGTCATTCCTTAGATGCTAAGAGGAGGAGTCAATGCTCGGAATCCTCCCACCCTAGGTCAGCATCCAGGAGCAAAAGCAAGGCAACATGTAGTTTTTCTGCTAGGTCCGAACCTAGGAAGTCATCCTGATCAGGAGGTGTCGACTCCACCTGGTTGAGTGGCGGAGATCCAACAAAAAATTACAAGGAATACAAAGAGCTCTGATCTTCGTTTGTTGAAGAAATCCTCCAAGCTCCCTTACGAGAGAATGTCAAAACAGCTGATGGAGGGAAGTATGACGAAAGGGGGATCCTAGAGACCACATCAAGAACTACAAGTCCTGGATGGAGTTCAAGGGCTATGATGATCCGACCATGTGCAAGGAATTTCGGATCACCCTCAGCGGGCCAACTTGGAAATGGTATTGCAAGCTACGACCTAGTTCGATCTACTCCTTTGGCCACCTCTGCCATGAGTTTGTCGAGCACTTTGTAGGGCAGAAGGAGAGAGAGAGGTCGATAAACAACCTGCAAGCGATTAAGCAAACGCAAGGGGAGAAATTGAAGGATTACTTAGCTTGCTTCAATGCTGAAGCGATACAGGTGGATGATTTTGACAACAATATAGCCCTGACACCATGTGTAGCGGGGCTTCGAGCTTGGAAGTTCCACTATTCCCTTGGCAAGAAGAAAGCTCGGACTTATAAGGAGTTCTTACGCTGAGCTAAGAAGTTCATAAACACTAACAAGGAGAGTGATGGGAATCGTGCAGACGACCGACCTACTAAGGATTCCAACAAGAGCAAGAAGAGGGAGAGGATGAACGAGAAAAGCCAAGGGAAGACCATCGAGGTGGTAAGAGGTTAGAATCTGGTCATCAGGACCAGAGGGGTGGGAGAATGCCCCAAATAATGTACATTGGTTACACACCTCTCGAGAGCAGGTTTTGCTTGAGATCCAGGATAGGGACTATGTGCATTGGCCAAAGAAGCTACAAACACCTGCGGATCGGAAGGATAAGATGAAATACTGTAGATACCACCGATACCATGGTCATAATACAGACCAGTGTTATGATCTGAAAGAGGAGATCAAAACCCTATTTCCCAAAGGTCATCTCAAGGAGTATGTCAAGGATTCCAACCAGAGGAGAGTTTAAGTGTCAGAGAAAGAAAGAGCAGAACTAGTCAAGGAGATAAGGACCATCTTTGGAGGAGACTTGAGTGAAACCTCCAACCGAGCTCTAAAAGCTTATGTCTGTGAAGCCAAGTCAGAAGTCATGAGCTTCGAGTTCCAACCAGAGAAGCAGAGAAGGAGTGATTTCGTAATCACTTTCACAGAAGATGAGGCGCAAGGCATACTCTGACCACATGCAAATGCCTTGGTCGTTGCTATGAATGTAGCCAACTACAAGGTCCATCTGATACTTGTTGGCAACGGGAGCTCAACAGACATATTGTTCCGGTCAGCCTTTGAGAATCTTGGACTTACCAAGGACAACTCAGCCCGGTCAATGTTCAGCTCATCGAGTTCATAGGAGATGGAGTTATGCCGGAAGGTCGGATTACACTTCCTGTGACAGCAAGGGATTCCGAGCACAAAGTCACAGTAATGACCAGCTTCTTGGTATTCTAGTGCCCCACAACATATAATGCTATCGTAGGAAGACCACTTCTCAATAACCTAAGAGCCGTGATGTGAGCATACCACCTAGCACCTAGGTTTCCAACAGAATGAGGTGTAGGTGAGGTGAAGGGGAACTAGAAAGAATTAACGACATTGAAAAGGAGGTTAGGTCAGACCGACAACCTCAAGATGTCAGAAGAAAGGCTCATACATCTAGGAGTACCAACCACTTACGACCTTGACCCAAGAGAAGTTGTACTAGGGCCTGAAGCCCAAGACGAGTGGAAAGAGGTGCAGATCACTAAAGATTCAACTAAGATGGTGAAGGTAGGCACCAGGACAAGCTCGGAACTCTCTGACCAGTTGATCAGCGTGCTGCGAGAACACAAAGATATGCTAGACATTCCGACCAATGTTATAGTGCATTTTCTCAATGTCAACACATAGGCGAAGCCAATACGACAGAAGAGAAGAGCTCAAGGCTTACGAAAAGAAGGTGATGAGCTCCTAACAACTTGGTTCATCAGGGAAGTGCTCTACCTTGATTGGTTGGCCAATGTGGTTATGGTGAAGAAGCCAAATGGAAAGTGGCAGACCTACGTGGACTTCACTGATCTGAACAAAACTTGCGCCAAAGATAGTTTTCCATTACCAAGGATTGACCAACTGGTAGACGCGACAACAGGTCATGAGCTATTGAGTTTCATCGATACATTCTAAGGGTACAACCAAATAGCATTGAGCACCGGGGATGAGGAGAAGATAACGTTCATCATCGATCGAGGTATGTACTGCTACGAGGTCATGTCGTTCGGTTTGGAGAACACAGGAGCTACCTACCAGAGACCGGTCAACTGAATGTTTGCAGAAAAGATCAAAGTCAACATGAAGGTCTATGTCGACGACTTGCTGGTGAAGAGCGTGAAGGCATCAACTCATCCCTCTGACCTCGAAGATGTGTTCACCACTCTGAAGAGATATCATATGAAGCTCAACCGAGCGAAGTGTACTTTTGGAGCGAACTCAGTAAAGTTCTTTGGTTTCCTTATAAACCAGAGAGGAATTGAGGCCAATCTTGATAAGATTCAAGCTCTAGTCAACATGAGGTCACCCTGGACGGTTAAGGAAGTGCAACGACTTATGGGATGCATGGCAACGCTAAGTAGGTTCATCTCCAAGTCAACAGATAGGTAGTTGAGACATAAAAATGATTTTCATTTAATAATTCTTCAAAATAAGTTTTTCATCTTTCTTTTATCTCTTCTTCTTTTACTAAAATACTTTCATCTTCGCTTTTAATACATTTGATATAGGCAAGACCTTTTGTCTTTTTTTCCCTTAGTTTTGCTAGTTTACATATAGTCTTTTCACCTTCTTTTGTATCTAATTTAGTATAAAAATCATTGTACGCTTTGAGTTTAGTATTACTTACCACTTTTTTTTGCATTCCTATAATTCTGAGTACTTTTCGCATCCCTAACCTATTGCCAAATTTTGTAGCTTATGATGCTTTTAAGTTTTATGATAGTTTGAACTTCATTTTGCCAGTTGGGTTAGTTCCTGCAAGCTGTCACTAGGGTACAGTTTTGGGGATTGGATGTTCAGATGGAACATCATCCTTGAAACATTGGAGTTCTTATGGGACATCTCGTCCCATTTGACTTCTTTTTCTATATTAATATTAAGTATGTTTCTTGTTCAAAAAAAAAAAAAAAACTTCATTTCACCACCAAGGTTTCTTTCCCTAGTGGACTTACGCCCTTTGATTTTGTTAGGACCTCTTTGCCTATGTTTTTTATGCATTTAGTTGTTTTATCCCACATTAAGTTTGGATCATTATCTATACTCAAAGTCATTTCTCCTACGAGTTTTCTTCTAAATATTTCTAAGTTTTCTCCTTTCAAATCCCACCATTTAATTCTCCGGTTAATAATTTTACATTTTTACCTAGATTTCTTTTTTATATTTATATTTATATTTATATTTATATTTATATTTATATTTATATTTATATTTATATTTATATTTATATTTAGTACTATTATCTTATGTTGCGAAGTTAAGCTTTCTCCCGGAATAACCTTACGGTCTTTACATGTTACTTTATCAACCTTTCTAGTTAAGAAGTTTATTTGGTTTTTATTAGATCCATTTTTAAACGTAATGAATTGTTCTTCTCTTTTCTAAAGTAAATGTTTGCTAATATAAGATCATATGCTACTATAAAATCTAGCATGCTTGTCTCAGCATCATTCCTATCCCCAAATGCATATCCTCTGTGCACCATTTCATATCCAGCCCTCTCTTTCCTCCATGTCCATTAAAGTTTCATCTAATATATATCTTTCCTCCATGTCCATTAAAGTTTCATCTAATATATATCTTCTCCCCAAGGTATCTGTTGAAGTAATTCATTCATGTCTTCCCAAAATTGTGTCTTAGTCTATTGGTTTAATCCTATTTTGGGGTGTATATGAACTAATTATGTTGATTATGTTGTCTTCTAATATAAGTTTTATTAACATAATTCTATCACCTTTCCTGGTTACCTTAACGACATATTCTTTAAAGTTTTATACTATACTGTTATTGATAAATATCTCAAGAAATGATCTTATGAGGTCCAACAGTAAAATGTCTGTGTTCCAGCTTGCTGAAAAGTTCTTCTTGAGTACTGTGACGATAGCAAGATGTAAAGCACAGAATTGTGCTTTTGACTTTGGGAAGCCAGGGGACTCCAGCAGATCAGTGCACAAGGACAACATTGTTTTAGAATGGACCAGTAAATGGCTCAGAACAACCATTGTGAAAGAAAGACTTTAGCGGATGGCTGTGGTATTTGGTAGTTCAGTGCAAGCATATGATGGTCTTTACTTGGTTGTAGAACCTTTACAACTCCTTAAGCCCCATATCAGTTTACTGAGATTGAGCCTCAATAAGGTTGGTCCTTGTATCATGATTGTGACAATAAAAGTTCATATTAAACCCATTCCTTCAAAGCAGCAAAAGAAAAAGAAAAAGGAAGAAAAATAAAAAGATATGAGCGAGAAGAGAACAGTGTCATTCTCTCTGCTCGGAGAAAGAAATAAGATTATGTTGCAGCACAATATTTAATGCCAACCATCAATCACGGTGTAAAACCTTTCCTCTCACTCTCTTCTAATTTGAGATATATAATGCACGAAACATCCCTTATCGCAGGCCTTGATGAACAACAAAAAGAGAGTGGAAGAATAAAGATTTGACTGAATATTTGCTCTCAACATGACTGTAAGCAAAGGATATATTATTTATCCCCAAGTTTTTTGTTTTTTTTTTTTCTCAAATTGATTTTATTTATCTTTTGTTTCCATTTCATTTTTAGGTATTATAATTATTTTTTTCACCTAGACATATTTTTAGTGTTTTTTTATTTATAGTTCATCCTCTATTAATTATAAGAGCCAACGGTTTTTTAATCACTCAAATCGGAGTCTGAATGAGAAAGATATGGCCATTTAAAATTGTTTACCATTGGTAAAATGTTCTACTGCAGGGTGTTTTTTTCCGCCAAGTCAAGAAGAACTTACTAATCCCAAATGGCCATAATTTTCTTGTGTTTTCCTATGATTGGAGTGATTTAAAACTCTTGGAAAGAAGACAAAGATATTTTTAACGGCGTTTGAATTACTCAAATCGGAGTCTGAATGAGAAAGTTATAACCATTTGAAGTTGTTTACCGCTTATAACCATTTGAAGTTGTTTACCGCCGATAAAATATTTTATTGTCGTGTCAAGTAGAACTTATTAAATTTAAATGATGATAATTTTTTCTTTTTAATTTCAATTGGAATGATTTTTTCTTTTTAATTTCAATTGGAATGATTGAATTTTTTTTTTGAAAGGTGACATATTTTTTAATGATTTTTGAATTACTTAAATTAGAATTCGAATAAGAAAGTTATAATTATTTGAAATTGCTTACCATTTGATGAATTATTTTACTTTGGAGTTGGTTTTTACGGCCCGATCAAGAATTTATCAATTTTTATATTTTTTGAATCAATTAAATTAGAATTAAAACGATAGTTAAACATAAGAATGACAGCCTTAGTTAAGGATTCAAACGCTAGTTTGATAATCCCAATTTAGTGAAGTTCTGATCTTGATGGTTGTTTGTTTCTAATCGAGCGTGCATGCGACCAAAAGACTAACCATAGCAGAGCATTTTTACAAAAAGACCCCTAACAGCATAAATAATTATGGGCCTGTTGTATATTGTTTATTTATGCCTTTGATTAGAATAAAATATCATGACTTTTATAAAAGCTTACAAAATTTAAGCAAAACGTAAAGATTTCCTATAATCTAAAAGAATATCACTAAAAAAAGAAAATAAAAAGAATGCACGCAAGATTATTGGGAAAAGTTTGGGATGATTGTTCACCAAAAATAGAAGAATGTCACAAGCAATGCCCAATCTCCATTATACTATATGCTATGAAAACACCAGTGGCCCGAATTGTATTTTTTCAGTTTTATCATTTCTTGTAAATTTTAAAATTACATTGAAAAAGTATTGGTATTTTCTTTAGGCTTTCCTTTTTTCTTTTCTTTTTAATAATCTTTTAGCGTTTTAGGCTTATGTCAGATTAACCCACCGAGCCATAAGGCTTATTATTATGGATCGAGAGATGCTCAATTCTAACAAGTTCTTTGAAAAGACAATCTTAAGTCCTCTGACTTTCGAAACTACGGAGTTTTAAACTCAGGATCATCCTAAAGTGAGTTCACTAGTCGGACTACTCGCTCGAGATCTCATTCAAGTGTTGGGTTTTAGGTTTTTCTTTAAAAAATAAAAAATAAAAAGAAAAACCCTAACTTCATAATTTTAGTACAGGGAAAGGGGCATTTTAGTAAAACAGCCCAATGATATTACGGTGGATGACTGAAAATGAAACAAAAACTAGAAAGCGTGGAAGAAGATACGATTTTGACAAAGACGTTTAAGAAGGCGTAGCGTATGGCGTTTGTAAAAAGATGGGCGGGGAGTCACAGGTTGATAGAGAACGGACTTTTCTTTTGATTTTGAAACACGAGAATTAGGTAAGTGTGTTCAAAAAAGCTCAACCAATCAAACTCTTCTTCCTGTTTCCTTTCCTATCGATCTGATTTTCTCTCCAAATTCGTCATTTAGAGATAAGATTGATCTATGATTTTTTCTCTTCATTTTTTTTTTTTATAGTTAATCTTTGTCTATAGTTCGAGATTTTCGTTTTGATGATGATTTGAAATTTTTGAATAATGTTTAGTATTGGTTGAATTCGACGCGAACGAAGAAGGAATTGTCATTAAGATAATATTCTCTATTTTTTTTATAGTTCGAGATTGTTTGATGATGATCTGAAGTTTAGAAGTCTGTTTAGTATTGGATGAATTCGAGGAGAACGAAGAAGGAATTGTGATTAAGATAGTAGTTCTCGGATTCTCTCTTTTTGGGGGGGCAAATTGATATCTGTTTCTCTATATGGATTGTTTTCTTTGTGTTTTTATAGCTGCTTGAGAAAATATTGTTGCTGGATTTGATTGGAAACATCTGTTATTCTTTTCTGCTTTTTTTTTTTTTTTTTTTTTTTTCCCAGTGATCTTATGCCATTTGATTTTTATTTTTCTTAATAATTGAGGTTCTACCTGCTCATCTGAGCATGATCTGGCTATTAATATAGTTTTTGCCTATCTAATGTAAAACCCAATTCTGCGTGAAGAAATCTTCTAGATATGTTGCATCTACCTGCCGTTAACTCATTTCTGTTACATATGTTGTGTTTCTTGATGAATAGAACACTATAATTCAGCTCAACAGATTGGTGGCTTATACTGAGGAAATTGAGTTTAAAACAAGAGATTAGAGCTTGCTTTTGTAATAGCTATGGCTTCACCAGAAGTGATTTTGCAAGTTTTGTCGAGATCTGCTCCTTGCCTGTTTTCTTCCGACAGGTGGTTTAACAGATCTGGTTCTGTACTTTCTGGTAATACTAATGCAAAATATGGGAAGAAGAAAATATCAGGAAATATACTATCCTTAAACAATTCAAAAGTATCACAAAGATGCATGGGGCTCTTTGGGAATCAACTGTCAGATGGTTTCTCTAGTAGAAACCGATTTCAATTTCTAAGCTGTGAATGCCAACATGCTGAAAGTGTCAGTGGAAGAACTGCAGAGGATGGAAATGGAGCCTGGTTTGTGGAAGCAGGAAAGAAATTAAACTCGATCAATGGTGACATGAATGGCCCAAATGTACCAGAGCTTGAGGAGGTGCAGCGATTGAAACAAGAAAGTGAGGGTGTAGTAACTAATGGTAAGCTAGGTGGAGATGTAGTAGTTGGAAGTACATTAGATGAAGTTGGAGATGACTCTATTGAGGACGAAGCGTGGAATCTGTTACGGGCATCTATTGTTTATTACTGCGGTAGTCCGATTGGAACAATTGCTGCAAAAGACCCAACCAGTTCTAATATTCTGAACTATGACCAGGTCTTTATCCGTGACTTCATTCCTTCTGGAATAGCTTTCCTTTTGAATGGAGAATATGACATTGTTCGGAACTTCATCCTTCACACCCTTCAGTTGCAGGTACTATAATGTTTTCCCATTCCAACCCCTTTTCCCATTGTGGCACAAGTTTGCTGTAGTTATTTTTATATTTAGAACTTCTCATTGTTTTTTTTCTTACTATAGAGTTTTCATGTTAATTGAAAAATGAAAAGAATTCGAGAGAATTTTTTTATTTTTTTAGAAAGGTTGCTATCATTCTTCAATTCTTTTCTTTTTAAGAGCTGGGAGAAAACTATGGACTGCCATAGTCCAGGACAAGGACTCATGCCAGCCAGCTTCAAGGTGCGTACTGTTCCTCTTGAAGGCGATGATAATGCAACCGAAGAGGTTTTGGATCCAGACTTTGGAGAGGCAGCAATAGGACGTGTTGCTCCAGTTGATTCTGGTAAACAAAATCAGTACAAAATCTCCCTTTACATGGTACTGCTAGCATTCATTTTGTCTGCTTAAAAACATGGTTCTTGGCCTCTACATCAGGATTGTGGTGGATTATACTGCTGCGAGCATATGGGAAATGTTCTGGCGACCTGTCTGTTCAAGAGAGGATTGATGTGCAAACGGGAATTAAGATGATTTTAAGATTGTGCCTTGCAGATGGTTTTGACATGTTCCCTACATTATTGGTGACAGATGGTTCTTGCATGATAGATCGGCGCATGGGAATTCATGGACATCCTCTAGAAATCCAGGTATATTTTTGAATGAAATCTCTCCTTTTTCTCCACATTAGTGTTATGCACAATCAATGTAAAGAATGTGTATACCAAGGGAACATTTATTTTTGGATTAGTATAACAATTCTGTAAGGGAGAAAGACATAGAGAATCTAGAGGATATTCCGACAAAAATTAAGCCTACCAGGCAGTTTTGATATGTCATTAAAGATGATATCTTTGGCTGCTACTTCTTGCCCGAAAGAACCACATTTATATCAGCAATCTAACCTAAAAAAGGGTCCATTATTCTCTTGACTTCCAATAATCAGTAAACATGGAAGGCTTGTGGCTGAGATAATATACTATACTTTAGGTTTATTTTATGTTCGTGACTGAGGCCAAGTGTATCGCTCCATTGAATTTGGCAAACACGTGACTTATGGTCATGATATGGTGATGACTACATATGTGCTTATGTTCATGACTTGACTATCTTTTGCATTGTCATAAGAGAATTGAAAATAATGATGTAAAGATGTTTTCTTTCAGGCATTATTTTATTCAGCACTACTTTGTGCTCGTGAGATGCTTGCTCCTGAAGATGGATCAGCTGACCTTATTAGAGCTCTAAATAATCGTTTGGTGGCACTATCATTTCATATCCGTGAATATTATTGGATTGACATGAGAAAACTAAATGAGATATACCGATACAAAACAGAAGAGTATTCTTATGATGCTGTTAACAAGTTCAACATTTACCCTGATCAGATTTCTCCTTGGCTGGTGGAATGGATGCCCATTAAGGGTGGCTATTTAATTGGAAATCTCCAACCAGCTCACATGGATTTCCGTTTCTTTGCACTTGGGAATTTATGGTCTATAGTTTGCGGTTTGGCAACAAACGAACAATCACATGCAATATTGGATCTCATTGAAGCCAAATGGTCAGACTTGGTGGCAGATATGCCATTCAAGATATGTTACCCTGCTCTCGAGGGTCAAGAATGGCGGATTATTACAGGCTGTGATCCCAAGAACACGTAAATTCTTTCATTGATTGTTAATATATCTTAAACATTCCTCCAAATTCAGTATTTCTTTACATCTCAGTTGATTTGTGTCTGGTGCAGGCCTTGGTCCTACCACAATGGAGGTGCTTGGCCAACTTTGTTATGGCAGGTCAGTTAGCTTCTTTCTCTATTCCTTGCCTTTTTTCGATTGATTTCACAGGCACTCTCATTGCAGACTTTGGCACATGGGGGTTGCTTCCAATTTTCCAATAACCATTGGTGCTGTATTCAATCAGATTAGAGGCATGAATATGCACTTCTATGCTATAGATGCAATTGTGTTCAAACATTAAAATTTAATAGATTTAAACTTATGGTTGTTCAGACGTATCTTGGAATCAGGCTCATAAATCTTTTTAACTAGCCTTGTGTGCTTCCTGGGTCATTGGTCTCCTTTAGTGGATTCTCTATTGTGATTCCGCTTGTTACAAATACTAAGTGGCTATACCTTTTCTCAACCTTTCTGAGAAGACATGCTCTGCAATTGAAAAGGAAGTCCGCAAGAAAAATGATTGTCTATTCCTTTGCCTCTTAGGCCTGGAATTTGTCATAGCCTCTTAGATAGGTTTCTTCTATTGGTTGTAGAGCCTTTTTACATGTGTTCCATGGGTGGGTTAGCAATAAAAGAAACAGGGTTGAAGAGTTGAAGATGGGATGGTCTCATTGGACACAAAGGGAAGGAAAAAGTAAGGGCAAAGTGGAAAATCGTGCATGTCTAAATAACTTCAAAGAAGGCTATAGTAACTTTGTCTCCTAATGATTTCTTATGCAACGCATCTTCCTTAATGTCACCAAAATTGAGATTTTGGTGTCAAGCTGAATGTAGGGTGTGGATCGGTCAGGTTCGACTCCCAACAGTTTCGAGTGACCTTAAATGTCACCGAAACCTACCCAACGTTTAAAACTTTAGTAATACACTCAACCAACCCATTTTCCAGTTTGGGCCAGTTGAGAACTTGAGTGGTCGTGTTTAACCGCAGATAATTCCAATCTCTGAGGCTGATCTCTTAGCTTATAGAAAAACTTTTCCGTCCCCTTGAAGCTATGCCAAGCTCTAAGGATATTTGAATGGAAAAAAAAATTTACTAATCTCTTTGCTAAAAAATTTTCCTTTCCTATAACAAGCTCTAAGAATTCATTAATGGAAATGGAGAGATAAATAAGGAAGAAGGGAGAGAGCTGAAGTAAAGGAGGGGGAATCAGTTGTGGTTTTATAGAGGGGGATAGCTACTCTCCTTCAACTTGTGGGACTAGAGTGGAGCCCACATTGGTGAAGTTAATGGGGGAGCTCTCTCCGCTACCCCCTTCTTTCTTTTGGACCCCAGTGAAGTCAGAGAAATTGTAAAGGCTTCCACGACATTAGGTCTCTAATATGGAGGCCTGAAAATATAACTTTTGTTTTTTAAAAATATAAGATAAGTAGGCATATATGTTAAGACTTTTATCATTGGGTTAATGGTCGGGCGGTGGGTAGATGTCAGGTTCACTTTTTTTTCCCTGATATCTGACCCAACCTTTTGGGTGGTATGATGATTAGCCCAATTGACGCACTTAGGATGATATAACCCAACTCAACCCATAAAATTTTGGTTGGATCAGTCATGTCAATTGGGTGAACGGGTTAAATGCATACCCCGAACCTTTACCACTTTTGGAACGTTACTGGTCTGTTTTCTTTTTTCATAATAGCTATGCACTCTTTAATATAGATTTTAGATTATGGTATTTTGTCATATTTTCCAAAATCACTACAATCTTCCAAGAACCAAATTTGGTACTTCGATTTCTGCTCCTCTTGCTGCTCATTAACCCTGTTTTAAGTCATTTGTCATGTTATGGTTATGATTTGTTGTTTCGGAAACTTACTGCCCGTTTTGTTATGGTTATGATTTCCAATTTTCCACTTCTTTCACCTTCATAGACTCTCCCATACAATGATTTCCTATGAAATGACTCGTAAGAGCTTCTTGCAGCTGGCTGTTGCATGCATAAAGATGAATAGACCAGAGATTGCTGCAAAAGCAGTTGCAGTTGCTGAGAAACGGTTATCAGCAGAGAAATGGCCGGAATATTATGACTCAAAACGTGCCAGATTCATTGGGAAACAAGCTCACCTGCACCAGACCTGGTCAGTTGCAGGATATCTTGTGGCAAAGCTCCTTCTTAGAAACCAAGATGCCGCAAAGAACCTAACACAAGAAGAGGATCAAGAGCTCGTCAATGCCTTCTATTGCATGATTGATAACAACCCAAGGAGAAAACGAGGGCGGAAACCATCCAATCAAACTTATATTGTATGAGTTTTAAATGGGAAGTTCAGAGCATTGGAGGACGCAGGAGAATGGGAATACAATCAAGACCGCCATTGATGCAAACACGTACCATTATTGGTCTCTTGATGGGTTCTTAATCATTGATTCAGCTTGCTTCTTGTGACTAATCATATCTGTATCATGGTTCTCAATATAATCTGTATATTGACGGTGGCAAGTTATGATTGGCCCTGGCCGGTGTTATGTCAATGTTTTATTACAGTTTGAGCCAAGATCAGCCCAGTACCATTTATTTTACTTGTACTAGCTGTAAGATTTGCTTTAGAGAACTGCTCAGAAGATGATCATGAAATTGTAAGATTATAACACAATGCTTACAATTTTCCCATGTGTGTATAGTGGAGAATAGAATTTGCTCATGTTTTGTCTTCCATGCTGCAATTAACCTTCCAATTAGGTATTGAATGATTGAGAACCGTGTAATCCATACCACTGGGACAAATCAGTAGACATTTGATGCCAGTTCTATATAAATCGTTGGTCCCATACACGAGAAGAAGTAAAATCTTGCCATTCAAATAGCCGCAAAACAACTCAACACCACCACAATCAACAACTATAAACTAAAGTAAGGGAATTTATTTTTTCTTTGATCCTGGCATCTTATAAAAATTTTCTTAGAATGTATGGAGATGCAATTCTGACAGAATCTTACGTCTTACAGCAACCAATCATTTTTCTTTTCTTCTTTGAGCTTTTTTCTTTCATCTTTCGAGAACTACATCGAATTTACCGTCAACTTTTCCCTACTACATGTATATTATGTACTATGGACGTGTTACAAGTATGGAAGTATAAAAGGAAAAGAAGAAAAACTAACACAATAATTATGCAACAACTAGAACAGCTGAAACTCCAACTGCTCTCCTCCAGTAGTCTGAATCTCCATGCAATTGCTGTCCTTGGAATTTGAGAGGCAAACCACTGGCTCACAAGAGTTCGGAAACTTGGGTGGAATGGTACATCGTATTAATGCCCAATTCAAGCCCTCAAAAAAGGGGTGTTGCCTAATCTCTGTTGCCCCTTTGACCGAGCCTAATCGATTCTCAGGCTCCTTTACTAACAAACCTCTGATCAGGTCCCTAGCCTGAAAACTAATCTGAGGGCTTTCAGGGAACTTGAGGCTATGCAAAACCACATTAGCTAGTGTGTCCTCATTTCCCGATCCCTTGAAGGGTGTTTTTCCGTATAAAAGCTCATATAGAAAGATACCAAATGTCCACCAGTCAACAGCATTGCCATGGCCCTCTCCCTTAATTATCTCGGGGGCCAAGTACTCGTGTGTCCCTACAAATGAGTTCGATCGTGCATTTGTTGGTTCTGCCACAAGCTGTGGCAATTGGCTGACCAGGGTCGCAGCTTCTGATTTTTGTTTCCGAGTTTTTGCAACAGCGGACACGAGTTTTGGAGTGAAGCATGGGACTTGGACCCATGATGGTTGTATGCAGAGAGGATCGATGCAGCTAGATTCCATGCATGGGCCTGATATCTTTTTGGCGGGCTCTACAATGGATAGAGATGACTTGAGAAGTGTTGGACTCACAGTGCATCTAAGTGACAAATCAAAATCGGTCAGCATGATATGACCATCTTCTCGAATCAGAATATTTTCTGGTTTCAGATCTCTGTACACAACTCCAAGCATGTGCAGGTACTCCAAGGCAAGGAGGACTTCTGCTACATAAAACCTGCAAGAACAATATAATGAAAGGAGCCCACATAAGAAATTACTGAGATACAAGATTCATTTTCTCAAAAACATCCAACAACCAACACATATTTTCTCAGCAAGTACAAGATGCAAGAATTGAGGGCTTCCCTAGAATTCAACATCTAAAAATATTGCTACATTCATATGTTCATAAAAGTTAAAGCTTATTAGATGAGCTTCCAAAATAGAGGTACACAACAGCAAAAATAAAAAAAGTCAAAAAATTTTGACTTTTTATTTAAAAAGTTCAACTTCCACATCTAACAAAGGAATGGATTTATGCTTGCAAAACCAATGGTTCACTGTAGAAGGAAAACTTCAAGAATTCCCAAAAGCAATCTACTTTGCTGATTGTCACTTTGGGGTTTCCTCAAACCTGCCAAGGTTCAGTTGAGTCAATGTAAACCATGCATAGATCAATTCTCGAGGACATTGAAGGAAGTACCATTTTCCAACATGCAAGCATGAGGTGACAAATTATAGGCACCAAGGCTCAAGATAATCAGGCAGATATAAATAATCTCATGCTTTCGTTCAAATATATATATATATATATATACCTCCATGCCTACAACCCATGGAGACCTTTTAACCACACAAGCCAAATTCAAAGCAAAACCCAATATCACACAATTGGGAACCTATATACAAGATGCCCAATTCCTTAACCAATAGAGACGTACAATCCTCCCCCAAACTTAGAAGCCGCTACCCATGAACTAGCCAAAAAACTGGTCTCATCCCACAGTAAGGAGATATCCTTGTAAGAGTTGTCAAAAATCCTCCTATTTCGTTCAATACATTAGGGCAAAGCTGGGAAAGAATACTTGTATCATGGCCCACAGTACCACTTAATTGGGCACACATGTGACAGCATTCCAAAGCCTAAATGTCTCCAATGGCCGATAGTAACTTTCTCCACATACGGTATCAAGTGGTAATTGGCATGCCAAATGGCTGGCATCTAGCATCTGCCTAGTAGCATTAAGAAATTTTTTCTCATGTTTTAAGAAAGATATATCTACATCTCACTTAAACAACAAGATTTGGATTTCAGCTACGAAATGAACACTTCAAAAGAAGTTGCAGCATGAAATGGATTCATCAATTATTGGAACTCAATGCTCTGACTAGTTCAAACCACTGACGTTATGATTTTAATAATGAGCTTTAAAGCATTCAAGTGACAGGATAGGAAATGCACACACACAAAGACTTATGTCAATATGTTTCTTTGCTTCTGCATGACTCTTGATGCCACTCCATCTGCATCGCACCTTTTGTGTTGGGTCAATATGCATGAAAGATACCCATAAACACTACTTGCAAGGATTTCCTATTTTGCTGAAGTGACCACACTGTCCTTGAAAAAAACCTTCTTTTTTTTTTTCTTTTTTCTTTTTTTAGAGAGAGAGGAAACAAAACTTGTATTGAGCATAAGCAGAAAGAATACAAAAAAGAGCATAAGCAGAAAAAAACATATTCTTTCTGCTATGAACAGGTCTGTTAGCAAGGTGATGGGACAAATCGTGCAAATTCTATTCACTTATCATGCTTTCATAAATTATCATTCTACAGATGTCCTAAAAATTCTAAAAATGATACACACAGGGATTGTTCATCAATTATCACAACAGAAGTTGAAGGAGGATATCAATATATATAAAGGTTTGCCAGGTCCTCTGCTATTGGAGCTAATCAGCCAAGATAGTGCTAAAAAATTATTACAAAAACCAAACAATCACAATTATAAAATTCAGAATTGTTTTACTTTTGTTTTTTATTGTCTTATTTCGGTTGTGGAGGCGGGCGTATGGAGGGAAAGGATTTCTAATTTCCTATGCATGCTATGTCCATGAGTGCAAGCATGCATGCATGTTTAATAGGCACAAAACAGAAATTACACAAAACGGTCCAGTAAAGTCACTTTAGCTCAAGCTTCCTACCTGGCTGCCTGTTCACTGAAACTCCGACCAGATTGCCTTTGTCGAAGAATGTGGAGATCTCCCCCTGGACAATATTCCATCGCTAAACATGAAAACTTGTCTGTAGTAAAATGAGCAAAAAGTGTAGGGAGGAAAGGATGATCAAGCATCTGCAATATTTCTCTCTCAGTTTGGGCCCTTGGTATCTTCTTTCTGCAAGCCAAAAACTCAATGTCCATCACCTTCACAGCAAAGAGGCAACTTGTTCCTGTTAGCTCAGCAAGATATACAGTCCCAATGTCACCAGAACCTAGTTGCTTTAGCAGCTTAAAGTGCCTCAGCCCTAGGCTTCCATGTTGCATTTCAACCCGGCGTATTGCATGCCATCTCATATCTTTGGACATGTGGGGCCTAGTCCCACTAAATGCAGGCCCTGCTATGTTGCTCTCCTCAGTGATGGTTGTGCTACTACTGTAGTCGGCCACAATACTTTTAGAGCTTTGGGAGATTTCCCCATTTTCTGTTGATCTTGAGATCTCACTGACTTCAGCATCAACAGTTATAACATCACAGTTCAATGATTGAAAACCTGGTTTACTTGATTCAAAGTCTGTATTACTCGTACAGACATCCATGGTGCTATTTGCATTACTGTGCGCTGGTGAAGTAGATTCTTTTTCTACCTTCTTTTGGTTATTTTTCTCTCTTTGAAACGCACCTTTTTTAGTTTTACTTTCAACTTTAACTTCTCCACACTGTGTACTAGAACAATCGGATGGAGAAGTTGAATCCTTTAATTTCTTCTTAAGAAAAAACCTGTTCCTGGAAAATGGCTTGACCACAAGGGGACTGTTGCCGGCAGATTTGTTTGCCTCCTTGTCAGTAGTAGAGCTAGACAAATGAGGTGAATTCACATTCTGCCCTCGCTCTGGCATTGATGTGCTGCTCTCAACTTCTCTTGAGGCAGGAACAACTTCATCCATTTCTAACACTTTCTTTACGGTAATAGAGTCACATACATTTTTCAGCTTCCCTTTCTGCTCAGGCTTCACAATTGATGCTTCACCTGTTGGTTCTACTTGCACAGGATCATCCCCATCCTTTTGCGGTGGTTTGTCCATCGATACCTTAGATGTGGTTGCAACTGCAAGTCGAGAAAAATGAGAGGTTGAGCTTGCAGATTTTGCCTGTGGCACTTGCAAGGACACAGAAACCTTCTTGGTGGTGTTTAACTTGCCTTTGTCAGGCCCTAAGGAAATTTCTACCGAACTCCCTTTACCTTCATGCAGAGGAAGACCAGATTCACTGACATCAACTACCACTGCTCTGTACAACCTCTTGATAGCTCCAGCTTCAGAGGCCCCAAGCAACCCAGTAGGCTTTGACAAGCGCTTCATTGCAGCCATCTCTGATGCATGATTAATGCACAATCCCCTTAATGCCTGTTTCAAAGTCACAGACTCCGAGATTCCAATACTTGATGCTTGAGTTACACCGACTCTAATTGGCCTTTTGAAGGAATCCTTCCGAGAAAGATTCTTCTCAGAAGGAACAAATCCCCTAGCTGAGCTCCTCAGGTTAATTGTCTCAAAGAGCCGATTGAGATCATCCTCTATTGAATATTTATGTTCCATGGGAAGCTTTCCAGTGTTCTTGTCCACTTTTGATCCAGATCTATGAGAATTAGTTCTCCTAGAATGTTTAATGAGATCCACTTCTTCCTTTGGTTCCAAAATTTCACAAGCGCCAGGAGATAGCCCCATCCTTAGGGGAGTATCCTACTCGTCTTGTTCAATTATATATATATATAATAGTAAGGAAAACAGATGATACAAAATGGGTACTAACCCATTTCCAATGAATCCTTCTGGTGGTAAAGGAACAAGGACATCATAAAACTTGAAAAGCAAGTCTTTTTGCTTTCTCCTATAAAACTAAACACCATATTTGATCGATTAATGCAATTTTTACTCACTTGAGAACACAGCACGTCAATCCTGCCAAAATAACCAAAATTCCAGTAAGCACTTGCTAAAACTATTTTGAAATTTAAATTTCTGCACAATTAAAACTAAAATAATTGACAAACTAATGATTTCCCTACTTTATGCAACCTTTCCAATATTATCCTTCTTTCTTATATGTTTTAACTAATGACAAGCATAATTGGCAATCAAAAACCAGTAATGGTATAAATCCACTACTTGCATTTAAGAGAATTGGCATTATTAGTAAATGAAGGATATATTCAACATGGCCTCCTTGTGTGTTCTTCAGAGGACTTTTCTTTCTTCTTCTTTTTTGAGATCATGGATACCGGGGACCCCACTCCACACTAATCCCACAGGGTGGGACACAACCCAATAGTGTTGGTGGCCAACAAATGGTGGAAGACAGACTCGAACCTGAGACCTTCCCATAAAGTGGATTTTAGCCACTCTCTCGACCCTTTGTTGGGAGATATTTTAGGTACTGATTTAAGATATTTATTATATCGGTAGAGTCAATATTTGTGGAAAAAGCTTTGAAATTTATAAAAGGCCAGTAACTATTTTTAGACTTCGTTTCGTTTAACCGATTACTATATAAAATTCTAGTCGCTTCCATAAAAAATTGTATCCAGCACCTCTATCACGCTCAATCCAGTGAATAAATTGAACACAAACCACCACATCCGATCCATCAACCACCTAAAACTCGATACAATTAACCTTAAAACTACACTAAAATATCAACAAAGAAAGAAGAGAGAGAGAGTAGATCACAGTAAATAAGAAACGAAGCTCAAGTACTTTACTTTCCAATCTGAGAGAATTGAAACGAAAAAGAAATACCAAACAGACAAACCACGAAACGCTAAAAAAAAAAAAAAAAGCAGAATCCACCAACTCTGAACAAGACAGAACAAAAGGCCACACAAAAATTTAGTAATGAAGCGAAGATCAAACCACGCGAACCAACGAAATTCACAGACACAAGAGCAAAGATACCGAAACCGACCTGAATTGCGGCTCAGACCGACCAAAAAAAGAAAACAAAAAACCGAATTGAATTCCACGAAAACTGTTATCTCCAGCAAGAACCGAAATTGAAACAGCGATGGACCTTGCAAGAAGAGCGAGTGAGGTTGCGAAACTGTAAACTAGGGTTTTTTTTTTTTTTTTTTTTTTTTTTTTGCCTGCTCTGAAGAGTAAAGAAGAAGAAGAAGAAGAAGAAGAAGCACGAGAAGACGGAGTAGAAAGTGAATGGACGAAACAGAAAGAAAGAAAAAAGCAAAGTAAAGCAAAGGCGTGAACAAATGCAAATCACGAGAATTACTAACCTCTCTCTCTCTCTGTTTCTTTACTAGGGGGAAAATGTTACCGTCCTCCTCAGCTAAACGCTCTCCCTTTCATTCAAACCATCCGATCTTCCTTGCGATTATAAACCATTGGATCAAGGAGTGTGTCTTCCTCAGGAGGATTGTGGACTTTGTATATTATTCATGTGTGGTATTTAAGACGAGGAAGGAATAA
Source organism: Paratinospora sagittata (assembly GCA_035771175.1). Lineage (NCBI taxonomy): Eukaryota > Viridiplantae > Streptophyta > Magnoliopsida > Ranunculales > Menispermaceae > Paratinospora > Paratinospora sagittata. Next base: position 32,237,227 of record CM069597.1, on the reverse strand, counting down.
CGTAGTTTTTTCGGATCTCTGATCTTCCGCTCTCGTAATCTTTGTTCGGTTTCTATTGCAGCTTTGCTGATGCGACACGTCAGTCATGTGTACGCATTTTTTTGGCTTTTCAGACGTGTTGCTTCCCTGATGTTGGGTCAGAGGATTTTCAAGGACTGAGATACAGAGGATTGGAAGCTTTGTAGGGCCAGTGTTATTGGTGCCATGAAATAGGGACTATTTTTGCTCCTTTAAAGAATAACAGAGCGGCGTGGTAAGGGCCACTAAGAGTAGGATGTAAAATAAATAAAGACCCGTTCCAAAAGAAAATTTGAAAACTAATTTCTCATCCTTTTTTTAAAACAATTTGTTTCTTTAACAAAAAGTAAAAAATTATTTCAAAATTTTTTATGTTTTAAATGTTCGGATATAAACAATTGTATCTGAATCACTAAATCAAACGGCTTCTTAAAAAAGTTTGAGTTTTTTTTTTAATGAGAAAATAATAGAAAAATGGATCAAACTTTGTGATTTGGGAATTAATCCTAAATAATAATGTTGGATTTTAACATTTCTTGATTGACACCAACCAAGCCATGAATAAATGTTTTCTTGGCAAGAATGATGGCATGGCCACTTTTCTTATAAGAACCACCAACAAGTGATGCATATCAACTCTTTCAACAATTAATTAAACTATTTCAACTGCGTGGTTGGAGTTGTTTTGTTGCGTGGTGGCTCAATAGAGGTAGCTTGCTCTAAGCTACCTTTAAGCTCTATGTTAGGTCTTTGAGTCCCCTTTATTGAGTTTTTAAGTCAGTAATTTATTCAGACTTTAATACACTTTAAAAAGCTAATACACGAAGGGTCCAATCTTCTTTCTCTAATAAGGGTATTTCTCAGACTAAATTAGTATGAAAAAAAATAAAAAAAACTTGGTTGGAGCGGCTTAATATCATTTTTAACTCCACAAAAATAGAAATTTGAGTTTCACAACATTATTGAAAGGAAAATAATAAAATAACATCTCTAATTCACAGTAACCGTCTATTTTTATACAAGTTTTAAGGCCCTATTTGGTAACACTATTTATCCTCAACTTCTATTTTAAAATGAACTTCTATTATTGATGGCAGAAGTTAAATATCTTATTTAATTAATAAGCAAAAAAAATAAAAAATCTTATATATGTGTTAGAGCTTATACCTCTACTTCTAGTTAATTAAAAGTATAAAAACTCAAAATACTGGTGAAAAATTAAAAGTTATATATACTAACTCCTACTTTTTTTAAAGGGTGCAAGTTAACAAATACCACATGAATCTTTAGGTCCTATATATATATATATTTAAGATGTCAATTCTCCCTTCAATCATTAGGTGTTAGTAAATATTCTTTAAAAAAAATCCAATTTTTTAATATAGACATGCATGGAAAATCATGATTTCATTGTCAAAACTTAACTCTATTAAAAAATATTATCCGGACCTCCTCACTAATTACTCTGAGGTGATATGAACTCAAAATTTTATATTGATTTCTTTTAAGTTAGAGACCAAGATTGTGAGTCCACTACCTATTAGACCACCTTCTTGAATCGGTCCAATTATCTCATAAAATAGTGAATATTATAAAGAATGACGTGGTCATCCCTTCTGTCTAAATTAAAGCAAAAGATTATATTGTTATCCGGACGTTTCCGAAAAAGAGACAGCAAAAGATTAGATGGACAAAAGTAAAAGCATAAATTTGTGTGAAGAAATAATTTTAAAGGTAATATTATCGAGCTGGCATTACAAGCTTATAAAGTAATATATATTTATGCTGCAAAAGTACAAAAAACAAAGCCGGCTTTACTTTTCTATATATATTTTATTAGAAACTGTCATGCCCTTAAGATCCCTATCCATACTGTAAGGTGTCAAGGAGCCCACTAATCCTCCCATCACTAGATACACAACAATGGTTATCCCTCCAAGTCAGTCGAGTAATTTATAAATTTATTTCTGAAAGTTTGACCACCGTATCAACGTGTTATCGACTACTTTTTTATATATTTAGTTATTCTTGCTACATAAACTTAAAAACAAAAAAAAATCTTCAAATGAAAATATGGAGTCAAATCTATAGGTATTTATCCACACCGATCAAATTAATAAATTGAATCAAATTAAAGTAATCGGTTTGATTTTTTATTTTAGATTTTAAAAAATTTAGATTCGATTTGAGTTTCAATTTACGCATTAAAAAATTAAAATTAATCCGAATCAAACTAAAAGAAAGATCATATAGTCAATTCTTCTGTAATACTAATGATTTGAACCCAAAATAAAATTGTCATTATTATTAAATATAAAAATATATTTTGTTTTTAAATTTTAATAATAAAATTATATATTATATTTTTAAAAAAATTAAATGTGTTTTAAAAAAATAAAATAATATTAACTATAAAATTTATAGTTATAAAATAAACTTAATCGCCTATATAACTTAATCAATTCAAATCAAACCAAAGTGAATAAATTTGATTAGATTCAGTTTGGATTTAAAGAGTGGTTTTACTCAATTTCGATTTAAAAAACATTAAACCGATTCAAGTAAGTTCGGTTTGATTTCTAATTTTAGTGAAAACTGAATCCTACTGATTTTTGCAAACTCCTAGTAAAACCGCCTCATTCGCACCCTCAAGGTCAAAGTTCTCGAATGCTTGCTTTTCTTTACTTTATTTGCATTGACTAACATAAAAGTAAAGAGCATATTATATAATGATTAATTATTAATATATTGACTGCTTTTTGGCCTTTTTCCTAAAAAAATTCGATTTCCCAGTTAGATGAAAACGTCCATTATACAATATTAAGACGGTATTTGTTAATTTTATTTGCAGTATTATTTTTATTTTTTATAATTATTTTAAATAGCTGTACTTCTAATCTAAAAAAAAAAACTTCATTACATTTTACATTAAATTTTCTCTAAAAGGCAGAGATAGAAGAACCAAACAGGCTCTAAATTCTAAGATTTCGTACAGACTTCTCCTGCAATATTATATGAAATGAAAATGAAAGTTGGAGACTTTGAAGCTGTCACGGTCAAGGAACCCCGCGACAAGGGTTCAGGAAAATACGGTATCTGTCATGTTTTCGTACCTGCAAGGCTGACTGAAGTGAAGGTTCATGCCCTTCCAAACGTAATGAAACTGTTCTATATATATTACAGTTTTTCTTTTTCTTTATTTTTAATAATCAGACATTGCAGCGTGCATTCATTTAAGTATAATATTTTTTTTTAAGTTATTGAACGTCTATTACTTAAGTTTAAAATCGACACTTCACTCCTTATGACTATGACGTATGACTTGTCTCTTCTTTAACGAAGCTACCAACTTTGGATTTATATAATTTTGAGTTTAAGTATTAGGTATTATTCCAAATAAGGCAAAAGCAATTGAATGTCAAAAAAAATTGATAAAAGGTATAACTATTTTATAATTTAAATATTAATTTAATCCTAAATAAAATAAAATAGAAGAAACAGATTTATATAACATGCGTTGTACATACAGTTAATAAAAGATTTAGTTAAAAGATTTAATTGAATTGAGTTTGTATTGACTTTAAGCTCCCTATTTCTCTCAACATGCACGCCCTTCATTATTATGCCGAAGACTAATATGTAGTGCACATATTCACCCCATCATCGTAGGTAATCTACAACTACTCTTTTATTAGTGTTGAATGTACCTTTCTAAAAATTGAAGTAAATGTGATAAGACAACTTATATTGTTCGTAGACAATACTTTTTTATGACGAATTAAGATAATGTCTAGAATCAGCTTACGAGTAGACTACAAGATAAATATTAATCTACTCGGTGGCCACGAGGTTGATATGAGGATTCAAACTAGTGCAAAAGTAAAATCACTTGGTTATTGGTTCTATACCCACATTCAAAGACTATTAAGATTTGAAGGAAAATAATTTTGAATCTTAAATCACTAATCAAAATTAAGTAATTTTAAATATACCAACAAAAAATATTTTTTGTACCCACTTGTTATGTATTATTGTTCAAAATTTATAAAGCATGTGAGTACAAAGAGTGTTTTTGGTAGGTACATTTAGAATTATCTTCATTAAAATCAAGTGCTAAAAAATAGTTTGAAAAACAAAATTTATACTTTTTGGCTCTTCATTGCAAATGAAATAAATTATGACGTCATGACTCAACTTAGACACACTTTAAACTAATTATTTATTTTTATAGTGAATATTACTTGTATTTTGTAGGAAATTAACATATTTAATAAAAATTAAAATTAAAAAAGATGTTATCAAATCCGAAAGTGTTTCAAGATTTGATGTTTTACGTATTAATTATTCTTTTAATCCAAATCTCACGATTTATTCTCCCAAAAAAACAAAGAACAATATTAATTCTCGTATATACCATGTAACTTTCCAGCTCTTTTTTTTTTTTTATCAATTTTTTTGACACTTGACGCATGTTCTTTTTTCTTTCAATCGAGATTAATTTTTTTAAATTCAAAAATTAATAAGAACAAAGACACATATTTTAATAAAAATGAATAAGAAGGGGACTGAAACTAATAATAAATTCTTTAATCGTATCTTATAATTTAGCCTTTGCATCAACGAACCAAGTGTTACTCTTAACTCCTTTCCTAATTGGCTGATTATATTCTTATTGCGGGCAATCACGTGGTCCAGAACGTTTCACACCATACACGGTTGTTTTACCGAGACAAATTCTTGTCCAACACGTCGCACAAGTCAACGTATATCAAAGTCTCACACGCCAAATGTACAGAGCTGAGCAATGAGTCCGTAGAGTACGATAAGCGTGCAGTACACCAGATACTTTCTCTCGAACACGAACAAACCGCCAAGTGTGAACGCGCATCATAAACGGAATCTTTCGACGCGTTCCGGTGCTCAACGCATGTTCCGTGCTGTCACTATATCGGATCAGCGCGTGAGACTTTTCGCCATCAAAACGATTCTGTAAAATGGCTCCACATGAATTCCCTCATCAATCAGGACAGTCGAACACATGGCGTCTTGAGATCATTTTCACATCAAATGTGATGACGTCACTAATGACACATTGAAGACATTTAAGTCAGCCTCGTCATTTAATACAGAAAATCTCCGCGCAGGATAACCGGAAAAATCTAACGTGCGCCTCTCAACCCCGTGCACGTTAGATAACACCACTATCGTGTCGCTCCTCCCCACCTGGCCGCATCAACGGTCAAGTGCATCTTATATTCTGAATATAGCGATCGGGACCAATTAGAATCGGGGAGTCATGGCGGTTTCGTTAATGTGTCGTGGCAAGTGCATGATCTTTAATGATGCACGGTAGGTGAGACTGACACGTGGCGATATTAGGTGGATTTTGGACCTTTTTAGAAAATCAACGGTCAACGATACGGGATCGGAGCGTGCCTACTTGCCATATATAGACGTATGGGAAAAGCATAAAAGGCGCTGTGAATTAGAGAACACCACTATTGATTGTTTGGAAGCAGAGAGGAAGAGAGAAGAAGGATTTTAATGGCGGAGAAGCATTTCAAATACGTGGTCATCGGAGGTGGCGTCGCAGCTGTGAGTTTCATTTTCTGAGATTTTTTTATATTCTTTTTGTTATTCTTATTTTGATGATGTTTGTCTGTTTGATTCGGCTTTGGATTACTTCTAGGTAGTTTCTTTTTTTGGATCGTGTTTTCGATTTTGGATGAGATTTCTGGAATGAATAGTGGTTTTGATGCGTATTGTATTGGATTTGTGTTTTTGTGTGAAAACATGTGGTTATTTGTTTGTGTAACGATGATCGACTGGAGTTCCTGATGAGTTGACCTTGGATTTGGTATGAGTAGTAATTGGATCTCGAGTTTGTTCGATTGATACTGATGGTTTGTGTGTGTGTGTGTGTGTGTGCGTGCAGGGATATGCTGCTAGGGAGTTTGCGAAGCAAGGAGTTAAGCCAGGGGAACTGGCTATTATTTCGAAGGAAGCGGTGTGTTTTTTATTTTCGTCTTTGTTTCCTCTGTCATGTGTTTGATTGATGTTATACAGGATGCTGTGTGATTAGTTAGATTCTTTATATGAATGTTCTGGCAAGAAATTAGAGAAAGTTGTTTAACTTGAAAGAGTGATCAATTGTGGAGTTGTGTCTGGAGTATTTGTTGTGAGGAATTTATTGCAATTTAAGAGTTCTGTGATCGATTCGTCTGGATGTTGATCTTGCCTTGAGCCCTTTAATGTAACTGTAAAGAAACAGAAGTGTAGTTAAAATGACAAAATGGCTACTAGTAACAATCAACTGCCTTCATGAACAATCTCCTAAAATTGTCACGGAAAGAAAAATGCTAAGGAGATTGAAATTTCCACACCTATTGCTATGAATTTGATGCATCAAGTCTCCACATCAGATTCGTAGTTTTATTGAAAAGAGTGTTGTTTTGATGAATTAAAGTTAAAATATGATGTAATAGTGATTTATAGCAATTGGTGTAGTGTTTTCAATCCCACTAGCGCTACTCATCCAGGAAAAGCATCATCATCATCTGAATTGGCATCATAAATACCACCATTTGATTGACTCCTCTTGAACGATTTATTAGTTCAAGGGTTAGTAGCATGCTCTATCCTTATTGAACTGGAAGAAGATAATAGATTACTAACTTTTACCGAGAGCTTGTAATGAAGAGAATTTGATTTAAGTTATTAAAAGCATGTCTTGGTGTAAGAAAATTTTTGTGGCCCCAGAGCATCTATAAAACTGATGTTCATTGTTTTATTCCAGGTTGCTCCTTATGAACGTCCAGCTCTTAGCAAGGCATACCTTTTCCCTGAATGTAAGTCATCCTAGTAACTAAGCCAACTCAATTTCTTTATAGTCTTTTCTAAAATGGCTATTGTATTATCATCAAGTCCTTGCCTGATTGAAATTGTTTAATTCTATATATATATATATTCACACAGGAATAAAAGGTGATTGTTAAAGGACTTCGTGCTAAGTTAATTTTATGTAACTCATTGACTATGGCTTGTTTTAGGTGTCGTCCCCACTTCCTTCATTCCTGACAGAAACATAGTTGTTCATTTGATGAAAACGGCTCTTTTTGCCTATCCCCTGCATCTAGATTCTAACAGAGTTTTGATAAATAGAAAACAATTTGAACCATTTTTAGTTGATGCCCAATTCCATTACAAAGGATTTGCTTTTACTGTTAGTTACATCTTTTTGGATTGTCTTTGCTTCTATCCCCTGAGCATCAAAGTAAGCCCCTTATGTGAATTTGGATTGCAGCTCCGGCAAGACTTCCAGGGTTCCATGTGTGTGTTGGGAGCGGAGGCGAGAGGCTACTTCCCGAGTGGTACAAAGAGAAAGGTAATCCTTGCATTTTGATTCATTTCATCCAAAATATCACTTGCTAGGTTTGAGTGGTCATCCAATATGAAAGTAATTGAAAGTTCTTACCACAATGTGGGATCCTGTTTAGTCTCAATCATCTTCAATTTTTGAAGCTCTTTTATGCTGATTGCTCTATCTGGTCGGCACAGGCATTGACTTAGTCCTTAGCACTGAAATTGTGAAAGTAGATCTTGCTTCAAAGTCTCTTGTAAGTGCAGCTGGGTTGACCTTCAAGTATGACACTTTGGTCATTGCAACCGGTTCCACAGTACGTTTCATGTCTTTGAATATGCATTCCTTTTCTTTTTCTTCTTTTAGCTTTAACAGATATTTGGTTTCCTTTATAAATTACTGGGAAAAAAAAAGTCTGTGATTGTTTAACTTGCTTTCCTGCACAAGTATCAGGTTTTTTCTGTTTGACGTTTTTCAGGTTATTAGGTTAACTGACTTTGGTGTTCAAGGAGCCAATGCCAAGAACATCTTCTATTTAAGGGAAATTGATGATGCCGATAAACTTATAGAAGTTATTAATGCGAAAAAGAATGGGAAGGCTGTGATTGTTGGAGGAGGTTACATTGGTCTTGAGCTTGGTGCAGTAATGAAACTTAACAACTATGATGTTACTATGGTGTACCCTGAACCATGGTGCAGTAAGTTTCAGTTGACTTCAAGCCTCCCTCTTGATTGAGATAGAAAGCAAAAGGTTTTGCAAATGAGCTTGAATTCAAACCAAAAGAGAGGAGATGAAATGTTATTGATTTTTTTGATAAACTCAACAAAGACTTTTCCAAACTCAACTCATTGATTTTTGTTATAAATTAGCAAAATATGTCATCAGTTTTTCTTAAGCAAAGAAGTTGTAATCTTTGTTGCTTTGCCTGTGGAAGGTATTTATTCCTAACAAGCAACATGTTGTTTCCAGTGCCTCGTCTCTTCACTTCTGGAATAGCTGCATTCTATGAAGGTTACTATGCTAACAAAGGAATCAAAATTGTTAAGGGAACAGTTGCTGTTGGATTTGATTCCAATGCAGATGGAGAGGTAATTTAGCTTTCGCTTGATATTAGTGAAATCAATACTATCCCTGCATCATGTTACATGGAGAATTGTCACCTTATTTGCAGGTGACAGCAGTGAAACTGAAGGATGGAAGAGTCCTGGATGCTGATATTGTTGTTGTTGGTGTTGGTGGGAGACCTCTTACAACACTATTTAAGGGTCAGGTTGAAGAGGAGAAAGGTGGAATTAAGGTTAGCTTGATTTATTCCGATCGTTTAAATTATGATGTACATTTGCAGGAAGGGTTTTTTTTTTGGGTGGTAGGTAATATGCTCTTTCTTATCATCTTAGAGCCAACTCTATCTAAACTATATTGTCATTTTCCCTCTTTACTCTGTAGGTAATAGAGTTTCTCTTTTAAAATGTAGGTTCCCTTCATTATCTAATAATCTTTTATATCAGTCACATATTTCTGAGTATTCCAATCAAGAATTCAAGCCCATAAAATCAAATATAACTAAGTTTTTCTTGATCACCAAAAGACAAAAAGAAAAGAAAAGAAAATGAAAACAAAAACTTTGCAATGAAATTCTTCTAAGATGTCTTGAGAAAATAGTCGTGAGACATCTATTCGTAATGATTCATAAGCACACTAATGGCCGTCGCAGTCTCATTTGTCATTAATATTCCAAACTCTTGTGTCTACATTCTTGGCAAAAAATGTATAATATCTAGAGGGAAGAAACTTATAGAATATGTGTTCCTAAAGTTGAATGACTATGTTCTCATTGTATATAGATATTGGTTATTTAGCACGCCATTCTCTCCAGACAGCGTCAAAAGCCTTAGTTGGCAATGTTAGAATTCTAGAATGTTCCATACTATACTGTTTTTGGCTGTTTTGGGTTGGAATTATTTTGCATGATCAAAGCAGAAAAGCGACATTTCGACGTCTAGCAAAGCTGATTAATCTCTGTACTTGATAATATTGTGCAACTCCTGCACGTGTTTCTACTGTCACATCCTTGTTTGTGATCATTTGCACATTGTTATGGTGGGGTTGTTTGTATTCTAAAAACTCAAAGTTTAAAAGCCCTCACCCACATGTGCCTGTTTTCAAAGTTTAAAAGCGCTGTTAAGTAACTAGAAAAGCTAAAAAATTATCTTGTTCCATTCCATGTCAATAATATTACATTTGGACCATTTCTTCTTGAAAGGAAAACTTATTGACCTTTATACCTGGCACTGTTACTACCTATTTACAATTTTTAATACGATCTCCAATCTAAGAACAACTGTTTAATTTCAGACTGACAGCTTCTTCAAAACAAGTGTCCCTGATGTGTATGCTATAGGCGATGTAGCTACCTTCCCATTGAAGTTGTATGGTGAGCAGAGGAGAGTGGAGCACGTGGACCATGCCCGGAAATCAGCAGAGCAAGCTGTGAAGGTATGTGCATACTTCCATGTATTTTGTATGATCATACTTCTGTTAATTTCTCTCTTTTAGCATTCAACAGCTTGACATGACTGCAATTCCATACATTGATAATTTTGTGTACAATTAACTACAAAGCGATAGCACAATAACACACTATCTAAAACATACAACTGAACTAACTAGCAGTTCTCATACTACTCATTTCATGCAGGCTATCAAGGCTAGCGAAGAAGGAAGGGCAATTGATGCATATGACTATCTTCCTTACTTCTATTCTCGCTCCTTCAATCTTTCATGGCAATTCTACGGAGACAACGTTGGGGACACTGTGCTGTTTGGTGACAACAATCCAGCATCTGAAAAGCCCAAGTTTGGATCGTATTGGATGAAGGAAGGGAAGGTGGTTGGGGCTTTCCTTGAAGGTGGGACTCCAGAAGAAAATAAGGCTATTGCAAAGGTAGCAAGACTTCAACCTGCAGTTGAAAATGTTGATGAACTTACTAAAGAAGGTCTCACGTTTGCATCTAAGTTCTGAGTAGTGCTTGAACTTTTATTTTTGAAAAAAAAAGTGTTACATTGACATTTATAGTAAACATGTATAGAAACATCACCTTTAATACGCTGTTGAAATGCCTCGAATCCTATACCATGTATCGAGGTAATCCAATGGTGCATTAAAAGAAATCTTTCTATCAGTTTCAACCATGAATGTCATTTTAGCATTTTCCTAAAAAAATAAGACTTTTTGTTAGATTGAGTGGTGTTTGCCCTGAGTTGTTTTTTGTTGTTGAATGATAATGGATTATTGTGGTTGCCTTGTAGTTTGGTTGTATTATAAGGATGGATAGCTTGGTTTTAATGATTAGGTCACATATAATTTAGTTCACTGATGGCTTCTACCATTGAGTTTATGAGTTTTTCTAAGGAATTGACTGACACAAAATGCTGTAGGTTTACACTGCTGCCATTATGATGACGACTGTTGAGACAGTTAATCTTGATAGTTGGAAAGTCCCTGGTTCACCACATAAAAAATTATACCTTTTTTTTTTATTGAAAATAAAATTTCTTGGATAAGCATTTGCAAGGATTGGCTTGAAAAACCCAAAATATTTTTTCTAAAAATATATATATATATAAAATGAAGTAAGAAAATAAATTTTTAGTTGAATTCTAAACCAATTTCCAGTCAACAGCCAAAAAAGAATCAGCCGTGCACTAAGCTACTCTAGCTCAACGCAAACGAGAAAGCATAAAAAATAAAAATAAAAATACAAATAAAGGGCATTCGAACACCAACTAGTAGGGTTAAATTTTAAGATCGTCTCTGTGTAGAAGTTTGAAAGTTCTATTCTTAGAGACGTCTTTGTCGGAAGAGGTTTATGATTTTATTCTCGTCTTGAACTAGACTAATCCCACATAAGAAATCTTAGAGACGTCTTTGTCGGAAGAGGTTTATGATTCTATTCTCGTCTTGAACTAGACTAATCCCACATAAGAAATAAGAATGGTACGGGGACACTTCATGGGAACCACAAAAAAAAGGGGGGCGTGTGATGACAATAACACTTTTTAAGGCATCAACAATAGAGCACAATGGAGCTTACTTGAATAACGCATTCCAATATGACTAGAAAGATCAATAATGTAAAATCTTTGATGTTTCAAACCATATCACTTTAGCATAAGAATAATGTTGTCGATACATGCGTATAGACACACATTAGAAACGTGTGTCCCTGCACCCACATGATCAACATTGAGACACATTTATTGTACAGCCCAATGTTGATAACTTAGGAAAATGCGTTATTTACAAAATAAAATACAGAATAAATTGATCTATGCGAAAATTTAACTATATGTCCTTCAGATAATTTCATCTGTTTACAGCATTGACAATTATCTCCTAAAATACAACGATCATTTTTTTTTAATAGTAGTAGCACTCTAAATTAGAAAAAACAATGAACCAATATATGTGCAACACTCTCATACTTACAATGCCTATATGAATAATACAAGTTGCAATTGATCTAATTAATGAAATAACTCCTAGTGAAGAGTATTTATACTTATCGAAAGAGTACAATTCAAAAGACACCGTTGAAAAAAAAAATATTTCCTAAAGACATGTTTATTATAAAAGACACCACGTAAATAGCCATATTCCTTTAAATAGTCCAACCCTTTAAATTAATAGAGATTATGTAAATGAACACATCCATTTAATACAACTCTCCATCTTCCCAATCTTTCATTCATTTTAAAATGAGATTTTCATATCTATTTTTTCCAACAGATAATAAGGCCATGGGTACCACAGGTTTCTAGCCTGCCTCCCTTGCATCACCCTGTTTTTTCTAAAAAGAAAAGCTTAGCTCTCTCTCCCTCTCTCTCTCCCTCTCTCTCTCTCTCTACCAAACAAGAATGCCATCAATAACAAAGACAATACAAACATTTGCATCCAAATGATTCCAATCAAATCTTAACAAGTCATGTATTAATTCAACTCCAACTCTTCTGTAGTAAAAAATGAGGGACTAAAAGTAGTTAAAAATTACACGGGAAGAAAAAATTAAAAATTAAAAAACTCTGCTGACAGAAAACCAGACAATTAAACTAATTTATCTGCCCAGGAGTACAAGCTGTCGTAAATAGAGACCAAAAATAAAATCCCCTCAGTCAAATAGGCTGAAGCCCATGTCCTGCAACAAATTGACCAAAATAAGACGAATCAGAGAAAATACGAACTGGTAATGTAGTTGAAAGAAAGGTATAAAATCAGATTGTAAGAGAACATAAGGCTTAAATCCAGCAAAAGGGATTTCTGCCAACTGCAGTGCAGATAAGTGAGGGAATGATATGAAACATTGGATAATGAATGCAAGCAAGCAAGAATACTCAAGTTTCCTCGAGTCAATGATAACTGCTTTGGAAAATGAACATTGGTGTAAATATAAACATAACATACATCATCAGACTCTTCTTTCTCTTCAACTTTCTCCTCTCCCTTTGGCTCTGCTGCAGCAGGTGCAGCACCGCCGCCAGATGCAGCTACCGCCATAGGAGCACCGCCACCAGAAGATACTGAAGCTAATTTCTCCCTTCCACATGCAACGAGTTCAGTAATGTCTTTACCCTTGATTTGACCTAGGAGTGATTCAATCCTATCATCATCGGCATCTGCACCAACTGTCAATCGATGACATTTAAACATATCAGTTTCAAACATCTCACTTCAATTTAACAGTAAATATCATGTCACTCATTTGAAATGTCAATATAATCATGAGATTGTTAGAATACACCAAGTACATTTTATAGAATCTCAAAGGAAAGCAACTGTTGCTTAAGGTATTTGAACTGAGTCAGGAGAAAGTTCTCAAATAAAGCTAAAAGGAACAAGCAAGTTCATGAATTGAAAAGCAGGTTGAAAGGAACATATTTGGTTTCTTTGTTTAGATTTAAAAATTATTTTTTTCTACGTAAAAGACACATATGCCTTACTATATATAAGTCACGTGAAGAAAATTCTAGTGTGTTTGATTCCACGCGGACAATAAAAATGAATCCATAAAATGGTGTGATCACACAACGTCTGCACAGATCTACACACTCTTAAACTCTTTCAAGACTGAATGCAATCAAGAGGAAACCACCAAAAGATCACTAAAGACAAAAGACAATAAATCAAACTTCCAGCTGATATCTTTCAGAGCTTACTTTGAGAGAGTTTCAAAAATGAACCTCAAAGTTACAACATTCTTTCAATCGTTATGATGTTCAGACTCGAGGCATGTGCATTTTCCAGGCATGGTCAACCCTTATTTTTCAAGGATCAATCCTACAAAGCTACTCATTATGTAAAATCAATTATTGTCTATCCAAAATCCATACTCTAAAAAAAATTATTCACCCTGGGGCATCCGTTCATCAAAAACACTTCTAAACGTTTGATTCGTCATCGTGGAATTTGTTCTACATCTGTCTTTCACTTCCTTGGCAAGTCTTGTATTTGCCTTGCTTCTCAGTTATAGTCTAATACTTCAATATTTTGAATTAACTTTTGACACCAGAACCCAACGAAACTTAAGAACTGTATGCACAATCTCGAAAAAAAAAAAACCTCTTGCATGTGTTATTTCACATAATCCGTAACTAGTGAATGTTTTTCCCAATTTAGTTGAGTTGTCATCTAAATTCTAAAACTTAATTTCATGTTAAACAGTCAAATGTAGCTAGGATACAGAAAGCTTAACATGTCAGTATGATCACAACAAAATTGATGATCAAATCCAATGAATTCAATTTCTTCCATTATAGGTTCAATGAACTCTCAAAAAAATTAAATCAATCAATCAATCAAACATATTCTCCAATAACATATCCTAACACTCAAACCAACTGCATTACATGATAAGATCAATATAAGACACAATACTCGGCCCAACAAAAAGATAACCAAAGAGAAAACCTGATGCAAGTATATTCTTAAGATCATCCGCTGAAGGGTCTGCGTTCCCTCCCAACACTGCGAGCAAATACGCAGCAACCAGCTTCATTTCTGCGAAATGTTAACTATCGGCAAAAAAAAGAATGTATTAGAGACTCTACGATTGCAGAAAACAGAGCCCTAATTTCGCACAGACGATATAAGAAATTGATCGAAACTACTACTCACCTTTGAATCGCCTACGAAAGTTCTCGAGTGGGTGCTCTGCTCCTGCGTTTACAGAAAGGAATTAAAGGGACTTATGGAACAGATTTTATATAACTTGCGCGCTAGGGCTTTTTGTAGGGTTTTCTTGGTTCCGGGACGAGTTACTCCCGTATGCAACTCGATTTATTGTATTCCGGTTCTACTTCCCAGCCCCGCTAATAATACTTACTTTTCAAATAATCGTTGCTTCAGTTAAAATGGTCCTATGTATCAAAGGTAAGTGTTGCGTATCACGTCTAAAAATCAACTGGTAGTCACAAAATGTTTTTTCTAATACAATTTTTTATTTATTTTTGGGAAATCGTGGGAATGCCCAAGCTAGCTTAATGACTAATGAGCACTTTGAGTAATTCCATGGGAGGCACAATCTCGTCCACATGAATCGGGTCAATCAGGAGAATTGGGTTGCATTTAATTTATAATTTGAATATAATTTTTTTGTATGTAAAAATTTTAAAACACATAAAACATGTTTTGTTTGTTAAAATTCAAAAATAAATTTTTAAAATTCACACAGAAAACATGTTATTTTCAAAAAATGATAAAACGTCATTTTTCAAATTTTCACTTCTGAATTGTATTATTGTTTTCACATCGTGAGCCAAATGCAGCCTTAAACCATTTGGATCTTTTCAAATCCCAATTTTACTTTTCAAGCTAGAAAAGTAAGGTTGTATTTGGTTTTGTGACCCGGAAGCATGGATACGATTTTAAAATAAAAATTTAAGAAATAATATTTTATTGTTTTAGGAAAAAAAAAAGAATTAAAATCTTGAAATTTTGTTTTTTAATCTGCAAAACCAAACACATGTTTTGTATTTTCAGAATTTTTAATATAGAAAATTGTATTCAAATTTTCCAATTAGAATGGATAAAAGTTGATATATAAGCTAGTCAGCGACACATTGCATAAAAAACAGTATATATAGTTGATTAAGTACAAGCAATACTATTTTTTTAAATCCAACTGGTGTACGTACACGTATTACAAAGACTAGTCTACTTGAAAGAAGCACCATTAAGAATGTATGGGGGCATTTTACTGTGTAAACATTCCTACACATTGTCATAAAATAAGGGCTTCTATTCAAGCAAAGGCTTTGTCACCTCACTTGGTGACGAAGATAAAAACCTACCTTGAGACTTTAATTTTAAACTTTGTGAGAAGAAATTCATTTTCCTGCTATCCGATCAAATTAATTAATGGTATTAATGGTTAGAAGACTATGTGTTATGTCCCTCCCCCCCCAAAAAAAAAAAAAAAACCTACCATGGAGTTATATGGAGGGAAATATAACTGCACAAGTTTACTCATAATTATGCACAGACAATCGAATAAATTTTTTTTTCACTTTATGTATAAACAAGATAATATTTTGCGAATAGCTTGTACTGTTGTACCATTTTATGTAGGGCCGGTCCTAACTATTTGGGAGCCGAGGTGAGGTATATAAAATGAGGCACTTTTATATAAATAAATATTTTTTATAAATATTGTAAATACATGAAAAGTCAAAAAATCAATACAATAAAATCACTAAATAAATACAATAAAACTATAAAATCAACACAAATAAAAAAAATATTTCAAAATTCACACAATATCTGATAGCAACATATTTAAGAAAATACTGATTTACTATTCTAACAACTTCAACATTGTGCTTATTGATAAAATTATTATTCCTAATTCAAATATAAAATTAACAAACTAAAAAAGTATGATTGAATTATAGGAATAGTTAAAAAATAATAATTTAATTAAAAAAAGTTTAAAAAATGATATTAAAAAAATAAATAAATAATGAAAAATAAAATTAACTTATATATATATATATATATATATATATCGTCCACGGGCACTAACACACGTGAATAAAATGAAGCTGAAAGTTAACAAAAAATAAAAAGAAAAAGAAAAGTTAAAGTTAGCAAAAAATGAAAAGGGTTGAAAATGAAAATTACACATAAATAAAATGGATTTGAAAGTTACAAAAAAGAAACAATAAAAAAAGAGAAGTTAAAGTTACAAAAAAACAATAAAAAGGGTTAAAAGTTTTTTATTATCAAATTATCCATATATATATATATGTGTGTGTGTGTGTGTGTTAATTTATATATTAATTTTAGAGCAAAATTTGAGACCACCATAATTTAATTAAATAAAGTTTATACATGAGTTTATATATATATATATATGTGTGTGTATTAGTCCATGGGCACGCGCATTGTACATGAATAAATAAGGTTGAAAGTTAAAAAATAATAATAATAATGATAAAAAAGAGAGTTAAAGTTAGCAAAAAATAATAAAAATGGGTTAAAAGTTACCAAAAAATAAAAGAGGTTGAAAATGACAATTACACGTGAATAAACTTTAAACTTAAAAAAAAAAAAGATTTATATAAAAGATGTCAAAAACACAATTAAGAGGAATGGGGTCACACTAGGGGTTTTTTACTTGATTAGTATAATTAATTAAATTATGACTTTAATACTAATTTTTTAAAAAGTATGACCCATATACCCAACATTTAACAGTTCTTTTTCCACCTAGGCGCGGATTGAAATATATATTTTTTTTTGCCACGTAAAATGCATCTTTTAGGAAGACGCTTTCAGTTCAAATCAATTTAAACTGAAGGCGTCTTCCTAAAAAATGCTCTGAAAGACGCCTTCAGCTCTTTTTTTTTTTAAGTAATAAAATTTTAGGCCACAACCAATCCTCCGGGTTTTTATTCGTTTGACACTTGGAGTAAGTCCCAATACCCTCAGAGGGACCTTCGGAATAGACAGAACCCCGCTCTCATGCCCTGATGAATTTTTTACCCATCAATCAGAACTTTTTGTTCAAATGAACCAAATTGGACTTAGAAAACTTTTTTGACTCAACCGCAGCCAATTTGCGGGGTTTTTTTTTCATCTGACAATTGGAGCATGTCCCAATACTTTCCCAAGGACCCTTGGAACCGTCGGAACCCCGTTCCCATGCCCTGGTGACTTTTTCACCTCCCAATCGAAACTTTTAGTTCAAATGAACTAAATTGATTTAAAAAACCCATTTGACTAAGCCACGACCAATTCGCTAGGTTTTTCATTCGTCCGACACTTAGAGCGAGTCCCAATACCCTCCCAGGGACCCCCGGAGTCGACAGACCCCCACTCTTATCTCCCGGTGAATTTTTCACACCATAACCGAAACTTTTAGTTCAAATGAAATAAATTGGACTTAGAAACCCTTTTTGACTCAACCGCGGCCAATCCGCCGGGTTTTTTATTTGTCGGACACTTGGAGCGAGTCCCAATATCCTGCTAGGGAGCCCTATAATTGTCAAAATCCTGCTCCCTTGCTCGGGTGAATTTTTCACCCTCAAACCGTATTTTTTAGTTCAAATGAACTAAATCGACTTAGAAAACCCTATTGACTCAAACGCGGCCATTCCGTCGGATTTTTTATTCGTCCAACACTTAGAGCGAGTCCCAATACCTTCCCAGAGACCCTTGGAACCGACGGAACCCCGCTCCCATGCCCCAATGAATTTTTTACCTTCGAACTGGAACTTTTAGTTCAAATGAACTAAATCGACTTAAAAAACCCTTTTGACTCAACCGCGGCCAATTCACATAGTTTTTTATTCGTCAGACACTTGGAGCGAGTCTCGATACCTTGCTTGGGAGCCCTGGAACCATCAGAATTCCGCTACCATGCCCCGGTGAATTTTTCACCCTCCAACCGAAACTTTTAGTTTAAATTAACTAAATCGATTTAGAAAACCCTTTTGACTTAATCACGGCCAATCCGCCGGGTTTTTTATTTGTTCGACACTTGGAGCGAGTTCCAATACCCTCCTAGGGACCCCGAAACCTGAGGAACCACAATCCCATGCTCCAGTGAATTTTTCATCCTCAAAACAGAACTTTTAGTTTAAATGAACTAAATCGATTTAGAAAACCCTTTTAACTTAACCGCGACCAATCCGCCAGATTTTTTTTTTTTCGTTCGACACTTGAAGCGAGTCCCAATACCCTGGTAGGGACCGATAATTATGGGGCTCTCTAGCAGGGTATTGAGACTTATTCCAAGTGTGGGACGAATAAAAACCCGGTGGATTGGCCGCGGTTGAGTCAAAAGGGTTTTCTAAGTCCAATTTAGTTTATTTGAACAAAAAGCTTCGGTTAATGTGTGAAAAATTTATCGGGGTATGAGAGAGGAGTTCCGTCGGTTTCGGAGGGTCCCTAGGAGGGTATTGGAAGTCGCTTCAAGTAGCGATCAACTAATTTTAATTAGTTATACTAATGAAGGAAAAAGTTTACAAAACCGATGCCAAATTAATGAACGTTTTTTGGGTAATTACAAAACAATTTTAGGGGCAGTTATGTAAAGCCGCCACATCAAGTAGCAGAAAAGCGCGGGAAAATCCCCAAAGGCCACCACCAAAGATCCAGTAGCTAGCGAATGTCACAGAGCGGAGTATGGGAACTGTCCTTATCTTCCCCTCCCTTACGCCGCCGCGACACCATCTTCATCTTCATCTGCATCTTCAACAGTGATTTTCCGCATTTCTATCGAAATCAGAAAACTAGGGTTTCCTCAAATCACGAACCCAACCAGAAGAAACCGAGCAATGAACGGTGACTCTAGACGGAGAGACCTCAGAGACTTTCGAAATCCCAAGAAACAGAGGCTACTCCGCACCGCTGAAGAAGAGCGAGAGGCCAAGCTAGGGTTCGACGTCTTCTCCGAAGGCGAGAAGCGACTCGGATGGTTGCTCACCCTCGCCTCTGTAAGTAGTTTTAACCTTGATCAGAATTTCAGTAATTAACGCACAATCGCGGTAATCTGATGCGCGTCTGATGTTTTCTGAACTGTTGTTAGTCGTCTTGGGAGGATCCGGACAGCAACAAGGTGTATGGCTGCGTGGATCTTTACTTCGTTTCTCAGGTAAGTTCTTCTTGCTGTCATGACTTTGTGGATGTGCAATTGGAGTGGTTTTGCTACGCATTTGTTGGTTAAATTAGAATCTTGGTTAGTTTTCATATGTGAATTGTGTCTTTTTGTGTACTAGTAAAAAAAAAAAAACAGAACTTTTTTTGCTTGGTGGATTGCAGGATGGATCTACTTTCAAAGCAAAATACAAGTTTCCGCCCTACTTCTATGCAGCCACGAAGGTATGATTTACAATGTGACGTAGAGAGAGCATGCACTTTCAAAAGTTTAAGTTGATGGAGGTAGAGGCCACTCACATGTAAGGCACATGGACATTCTAAGTTCTGCCAATGTGGGATAAATGTTTCCAACTCATGATCTTCATCACACAGTCAAGGAACCCCATTTAACTGAGTCGTAGGCATTAGCAAAGTCAACTTTCAACAGTAGACCCTGCTTTTTTGCAATTCTCAAGTCATCAACAGCTTCATTAGCAATGAGGACAACATCGATAATCTGTCTATCTTTCACAAAAGCCATCTGGGATCAGCAATAGTAGAAGGAAGGACATTCCTAAACCTTGACGCAAGGATTTTGGCAATAACTTTGTAAAGGCTGATTGGTTGGAAATCACCGACCTTAACAGAATTAAGCTTCTTGGGGATCAAGCTAATGTAGATCTCATTTGTGCACCTATTAATAACACCGTTAGAGTGGAACTCCTCCATCACCTTAAGAAGGTCATCTTTGATGATGTCCAAATGTTGCTAGTAAAAAAACATCGTGAACCAATCTGGCCCTGGAGCTTTATCTCCATCACAACAAAAAACTGCTTCTTTGACCTCCTCCATCTCAAAAGGTCTCTCCAACCACATTAGTTGACTTTGCGAAATTTGATGCCACTCAATGCCTTCAATACTCCACTGTCCATAATCATCATCAGTAAAAACATTTCTATAGTGATCAATCACCACATTGCAGATATCAACATCCTCTTCAATAATTGTACCATCATCCTTTTCCTATTTAGAGACCATGGTTCTGGCTCTTCTGATGCTCAGCAGCTTATGGAAGAAGTTGGAGTTGGTGTCCCCCTCTTTTGCCCACTTAATCTTGGCCTTTTGTCGCGGCAACTGGTCCAGCCCGCAATCAATTAGATGAACCTCTTTCGTGATTTCCATCCTCCTCAGATGTGCCTGTTCAAACCAAGTAGCGTTACTCAACTGATCATCCAACTCAGTGAGTTCCGACAAAAGCTGAGATCGAAGGAAGTTGTCATGGGTCGCAAAATTTCTGCTCCACTCTTTAAGTTTACCTTTCAAAAATCTAAGTTTCTGCATGAACCTGTACCCAGCCCATCCATATCCATCGTGTTGTTGCCACCATTGCTCAATCATCTTCCCAAAATTCGGATAAGAGGTCCACATATTTACAAATCTGAAGGGAGCAGGTCCCCAGACCCCCACTGACGTATCAAGAATGACAGGCCAGTGATCAGAAGTCAACCTAGGCACCACCTCCTGTTTAGAAACTGGAAAAGATCTTCCCAACCACTTCCCAACCACTTCCCAACAAAAATCTATCCAGCCGGGACATGGTAGGGGGCACTCTTCCGTTAGTCCAAGTAAAAGGGAAGTTAGGAAGGTTGGGATCCCGCAACTGAAGCTCGTTGA
The DNA here is from genome assembly GCA_035771175.1 of Paratinospora sagittata. Lineage (NCBI taxonomy): Eukaryota > Viridiplantae > Streptophyta > Magnoliopsida > Ranunculales > Menispermaceae > Paratinospora > Paratinospora sagittata. The sequence continues at coordinate 32,216,038 of CM069597.1, read as the reverse complement.
TGAGATCATCAAACTCCCTCATGTTGGCAGAGACAGTAGAACAGTTTGATTTTTCCCCCATCCTTCGAATGACATTAAAATCACCCCCTACGCACCACGAGCTAGAACAAATGCTAGATAAACCAGCAATTTCATCCCAAAGGGCCTGTCGTTGACTCCTGGAGCACGGCCCATACACAGTAGTAAACCACCACGTGGGCATATTTGAACCCTCGACCTTAATGGAGATAGAGAAACTGCCTACAAAAGAGTCCACAACCTGAACAGTTCTGCTGTCCCACATGAGCAGAATCCCCTTTGCCGTACCCATTGCAGGGAGGAGAGACCAGTCAAGAACCTAGGCCTCCATATATCTCGTATTACATCCAGATGCACCTCAGATCTCTTAAACTCCTGAAGAGCAACAATATCAGGATGTACTGAACAGATAACTTTCTTAATGGCCCTACGTATGGAAACTGAACCACACCCTCGGATATCCCAACTCATGATCTTCATGATGAACCTGCAACTTTGCATCACAATGTTTGTTGACAACCGCCGAAATAGGCACACACACGCACTTTCGGTTCTTTGAATGATCCTAGTTGTTAGCACACCAATGTCGTTCTTTGTTTCGGTTAATAATACCTCTATCTTACTGCACAGGATGGAATGGAAATGGGTGTTGAGGCATACCTTAAAAGGCGGTATGAAGGTCAAATTGCTGAAATAGAAGTTTTGGAGAAAGAGGACTTGGATCTAGTAAGTTGTTAATATCTTGGTCTCCAAGAGAACAATTTTTAATTTCTTAATTGTACAGTTCTCATCTACATCTGGAGGTTCCCAAGTTGCTTAGAAGTTAGAACTCACTAATTCTCCTCTTTGCAAATTTCTAGTTATAATAGTTCTAATTAATGTATAACCAGCTGCACTAAGATCATGTTTATTCTCAAGTCTTACCAATGTCTGTTTGTATCATCTTAACTGTAATTCTTTTACTTTTTACCTGGTGCAAATTGCCAATTTCTTTTTGACAAGGCATTGAAGTTAATCTTCTGCACACTGAATTATCTATCTATTATATGTCCTAGATAAATAACTGGTGTTATATCTTTATCTGTTTGATAGGAATATGTAATTTGTGCAGTCTCAACATGTTTGGCAACTTTCATCTTTCTTATATGCATGCAGGGGTAAAACTTGGATTAAACTATATCAAATTAGATGTTTGCACCTGTTCACATATATGAATTTTCTTTTACATATTTCTTATTTTATATACAACTCCTGTTTTGATGACAAAAGATGGAATTTCCTGTTATGATATGTAACAGATGCTTGATATGAAATTTGTAAGAAATGATGTCACAATATTTTGTGCAAAAGTGTTGGAAAACAAAGAATAACTTTGCTTGTCCTAATGTGTTATTTCTTCAGTGTCTTTGTGAACTAAAGCTACTTCCTTGGATCTTTCTTTGTGGAACCAACTGTATGGATTTTTGCTCGACTGAATGAACTGTAGAGATTTAAGAAATGTAATTTAATCTTTTCTCTGGCAGAAAAACCATTTGTCTGGCTTAGGCAAATCGTATTTAAAGATATCCTTTGATACTGTTCAACAATTAATGCGTGTCAAGAATGATCTACTTCATGTTGTTGAAAGAAACCAGTCAAAGAATGATGCTGCAGAGGCATATGAATCCATATTAACTGGAAAAAGGTAAAATTCCACTCTCCAAAACTATGTTTTTTTTTTTTTAATAATTCTTTTTAGATTTCATCCTGAGTTTGTAACTTTGTATACCAATACCAATCTAACTCCCACAGGATGAAATCTCACTTTCCTTTCTGAAATTCCTTGTTTCTTTGTTTATCTTGTTCAATTTTTGTGGTAGACAATGTGTGTCTCATAATTCATATCTTTGATACTGGGGTTTTCATGTGATTGAAGTTGGCTGCCACCTTCACTGGTTTTGAGTTGGTTTGTCTGCTTTTATGTTGAATTACAGCAAGCAAGGACCTCAGGATTTTATAGATTGCATTGTTGATCTCCGCGAGTACGACGTTCCCTATCACGTTCGTTTTGCCATTGATAATGGTGATTTCACTTCTTTTTAGTTGCTCTAACTTGAGTTCTATCTTCTGAGCTCTGAATTTTATTGTGAAATTGTTTGCTCATTTGGTTGCAACTTTCGGTTTCATTCCTCAGATGTAAGATGTGGGCAATGGTACAATGTTAGTGTCTGTAGTACTGGTGTTACTCTGGAAAGGAGGAGTGATCTTTTGCAACGAGCCGAAGTTCGTGTTTGTGCATTTGATATTGAAACAACAAAATTTCCTCTGAAATTCCCAGATGCTAAAATTGATTCAATTATGATGATTTCATACATGGTGGATGACCAAGGTTACTTGATAATTAACAGAGAGGTGCACTTAATTATCATATTTATTTTTTTATTTTTTTACACAATTTGGATATGTGTCATGATTCTTTTCGACTTTGACACACTAATTTTTCATTAGCCGTCGGTTGTGTCCTTATTTCGTTCTTTTTTTTTGTTCTTCTTTTTAAACTGGGGTCAGATTTAGGAGATTTATCTAACAAAGAGCATTATGCAAAAAGCTACTAAGATTTGTGAAAGAATCAGTGGGAGCTTAATAATTAATATTGAAACAAGGCGTGGCTAACTGTTTTCCTTTGTAGCTTTATAGAATCTAAGTAGGAAATTTTTAGACATGAATTGTCAAAATTCTCTAAATGATTTGCAACTGAGGAACATAGATGTCTTAATGCTCAGAAGTGTTAATTAAGAAAAATATTGAGAAACGTCTAAGTCATGTGATCATTCTATTATAATAGGAGTTCCCCATTGCAGTAGTTGCGTCATTGGCCCCAACTCAGTAGGAGAGATGTTCAGCACATTTAAATTTGACATCCTGTAGGAGGTGACCAAACTATAAACTCACAGATTTCTGTTTCTTGTTAGATGAAGAGATGGAGGCTGGGGAGATCATGTATCATCTGATCTTTTAATTGGTTTATAAAGTTAGATTTCCAAGAATGGACATTAATTGTTTTATTAAGTTTATATGTAGTTGCTTTTGGTGTGGAAAATTTTTGGAGTTTGCATGAAAGGAAAAAACATAAACCATAAGATTTTAATGAAAAAATATAGTTGTCTTATTACTGTACTCATGTTTTGCTGTCTCTACATTACCTATTAGCTAAATTCATATTTAAGAGGTTTAATCAAGTGATGTTATTTTCTTTTAGTGTGTCTGGGAGGATATAGAAGATTTGGAGTATACTCCAAAACCAGAATTTGAAGGGTATTTCAAAGTGAAAAATGTGAAAAATGAGGTAAAATAAACTCATCAAATTTGTTTTGAATAGGCCTTGATGTTGTTGATAGATGCAAGTCACTTGGTGCTTGCAGGAAGAACTCCTGAGACAGTGGTTTTCCCATATGCAAGAGGTGAAGCCTGGTATTTATGTCACATATAACGGTGATTTCTTTGATTGGCCATTCCTGGAAACTAGAGCAGCTCATTATGGAATAGTAATGAGTGATGTAAGTTATGCTTTCTTCTTATCTTTTTAGTTATGCTTATTTTTGTCATATGTAAGAAGATTTGGCATTTTTCTTAGTGTTGTTCTGTAAGTGTGAACTTAGATGTCAAGATTTGTGCATTCATTCACATTTTCACTTGCTTATCTTGTCTCTCCTTCAAAGAGAATGAGAAATATGGGTTTATAACCGTTCCCTTAACTTTATTTAGCTTTTTAGCTTTTAATGAAAAAAATCATTATCAACTTCTAGAACAAAGTATAGCTTATTCTTGTTATTTTATTATTGTTTCATTGGTTTTTCCTCCTTGGTTTATATCCTGCAGCAACTTATTTCTCCTTGTTTTTAAGATTTGTTGTTCTGTTCTTTCTCCAGTTCGTGGTGCTTACATCTTGATATGCGCTTGGCCATTGTTGCAACTAATGACGGTTTTCCATCTGCTGTTTATGTCAAACAAAGCTCAAATACTTAGTTCATGGACGATTCTGCTTCCCATGAAATTTGTTATTTTTTTGATCTATGAGCAATGATGTTTAGTTGTAGATAAATTGCTAGTATGAAGTTTTCAACCTAGCATGTTTTTCCTTTGAAGTTCCCTACTTGGTGATATTTCTTCCTTTTGTTTTGTAAATTCCATTTCCATCTATGCATTAACCTAGCATGCCTATCTGAACATGCTTTGATTATTGTGGAATATTTTTTTTGCTTAATTTTCATTCTCTATGTTCAAGTTCCTATGTTATGTTGGATATTGTTGTTGAGCTTGCAGGAGATAGGATTTCAATGTGATCGAAATCAGGATGAATGCCGAGCAAAATTTGCTTGCCATCTGGATTGTTTTGCTTGGGTCAAACGTGATAGTTATCTTCCTCAGGGAAGCCATGGTCTAAAGGTTTGAATTGGTCAAGATCACTTTTTAAGTTCTATTAAATTGGCTAGTGTTGTGGAAGGATGTTTGGCACTGCCACATCTGGATTTTTATTTGTTTGAGTTTGTTGCTTTGTTTCTACAATCTACAACATGAACTGAAGCACAACTTCCTATTGGCTTTGTTAGATACAATAAAGGATGTGAATAATCTTTCCATATCTTGAAGGTATCTGGTTGTAGTTTGGGTTTAAGATAGTGGCTGATGACAATGAAGAAGGTGCTGATGATTAAATTAAATTGATGACTGTATGGCTATGCCTATCAATGTTTTGATCTTAGATTTAGTTGTAATTTATAACAAGGCACATACCAAAACTGCTTATGATCTATTAATTTGGTTCACCAAGTATTTTGTATGTTCATCTTGATGGGTGAGTAAGTTTCCTTTCTATTTGATAGACTAGGTTGGGTGCAAAGGAAGGGGAAAACGAATATATAAACTTTTGAGATTGAGGGAAAGAAAAACTAAAGTTCTTATCCATGTATTGAGTATATTAAGAGTGATGACCCAAGAGTTTTAGTGAAAGAAGCAAAGACTAAAGAAAGGTGGAAAGCTTGATAACTATCAAATGAATATCATTTGGTGGATCCTTTCTTTCTCCTTCTGCCAGGGAGCTGCTTCAACTCCCTCCAGAGATAGGTCAATCAGGGCAAGGTTAGAGAAGAGATGAGAGTTCACACATTGTGGAGTCTTGTATAATCAAATGGATGTGTTAAGCAAAGAATTAGCACCCATTTTGAGTGGTGCCCCCAAACATTGGAGGCTCTGCCTCTTGTTTGTGTCAAGTCAAGTGAGAATGTGCACTTCCTAGCTGACTTGCTGTGGATAGGTAGTCCCCTTCTATTTGGTGATGACCGGGTTTATATTGAAACTTATGAAAACATGATATGGTTGGAAATCATCGTGATATTCCTAAATGTTAGAAGAACGGAAGAAGAAATTTGTGACACTTCTCTTTATCAACATTTCAAGGATCAACTTGTTAACCAGTTTTTAGGGGAGAAGGGATTAAATCAAGTAGTTAATTCTCCATTGCTTCTTGTACTTGAATCAGCTGACATTCTCATCTTTGCAGATTTGTATCAAGCATATATATCCTGTTTTCATTTATATATATATATATATATATATTGTTTTCATTATACCTCTATTAACTAGTGATTCTTTATGTTTATAACTTGACTTTTTTAACAAAGTTTGATGCTGGCTTTCAGGCTGTCACTAAGGTTAAGTTGGGATATGATCCACTAGAGGTGAATCCTGAGGATATGGTTCGGTTTGCCAAGGAAAAACCACAGGTGGGAGTAGTTGACACATTGTCCTTTTTTACTAAAGAAAATGTTCTTAAGTGTTAATATTGACGCATAAGGAAATTGGTTGCAATTATAAACTGATCTGGATTCAGAAATTGTCTTTGCTGAGGCATTCTGAGTGCAATAAACCTTTAGAGAAGGCTATGATAACTTAAGTTGAAGTGAATCAAGAAGAAGAACAAAGCTAAAGACCTTTAGAGCACTAGTTTTGAGAGAAATTTCTCTATATTATAAAACAAAGCCAAAGACCTCCTCAGCGGAATGTCCTCTCTTTGTAAATATTTTCAAACTAATTGATACTTCTAGTTTTCTACTGGATGACAATGGCAATAATGGTGACAACAACTGTTATAAGACATGTAGAACTAGTTTCCTGCTCCAAACATATTCCTAAAATGGGAAAAGACTCCAAATAAAGGACTAGAAAATTGGCCACAATTGAAAAAAAATATTTAGGCCTTTGGACATCATAAAATGACTTGATTTTGGTTGAGTTGCTAATTCTTGTTTGATTTGGACGAATCGGTTTAAATGAAGATGAACCAATCATAACTTGGTTTCTCTACCTGCTTCTATTGTATCCCTTGAAGAGCTTCCTTCTCATATGTGGGATTGTGTCATTCTCATGGCATTGAACTCCTCTCACTGCTCATCATTTTTCTGGCATGATGATTGTTTTTTTTTTTTTGGAACACCATGTTTGGCCTTTTTACCTTTTTGTTTGCTTTTCTCTCCTTTTCTCAGTTTTACGTTTATTTTCAAGCATAAGTCTTTTTAATTCTCACGAAGAATGTTTCTACAGTGGATCTAAAGTGCAAACCCATTTTCAATGGTTAAATCTTGTCTCCAATTCCAAAGTTCTAATTTAAAGATTGAGGGTGTTCTTGATCAAATCCTATTTTTTCGTTATCTCTTGTTTAGCTTGTTCTTTCTCTTCCTTTATCTATGTCGATTGTCATCATTTACACTTGATTGTCCCACCATTTGTTGGCCACTGGTACTATTGGGTTGTGTCTGGCCCCATGAGATTAGTGGGGAGTGGGGTCCCTGATACCCATGATCTCAAAAAAAAAAAAAAACAGATTGCCATCATTTAACAAATTAAAGCATTCTTTCAATATGGTGGCTCCTATCCTGTATCTGATGCTGCAGTAACTTTATCTCATTCTTTGTTTTCTCATGGTTTCTTGATCCTCACTAGTAATTGCTAATGCTACACTATTAGATATGTTTAATGTATCCTTTTAAAAGAAGTTATTCATGCTTGGCCGCTATTTGTGCCGTGGAGACTATTTCATTTCTATGCTTGGCACCTCTTACGTTTTTTTTTTTTTTTTTTTTTTTTTTTTTTGAGGATTCTTGTTCCCCTGCTTTTCATACATGAGCTTTGCTTGAGCTCTTTTCTTATATACTGCTGCAGTATATTTTCTGATGATCACCACTATAAAGGTTATCACTCGAATGCTTTCAGTGATTTGACACTTTTCTGTTAACTTTATGCTAGCTTCAAAATAAAATTCTAAGTTGGTTTCTTTCTTGTTTTGCCAATATCGTTGCAGATGATGGCTTCTTATTCTGTATCAGATGCTGTGGCAACATACTACTTGTATATGACGTATGTTCATCCATTCATTTTCTCTCTTGCCACTATAATACCTATGCCTCCAGATGAGGTTTTGCGGAAAGGAAGTGGTACCCTCTGCGAAATGCTTCTTATGGTTCAGGTGCACTCTCTGCTGGTCTGTTGCCAGTATTTAAACTTTCTTCTTCTTCTTCTCTCTCTCCCTCTCTTGTTACTTTTATTCTTGCATTCGTTCTAGTTATCTGTTATCTCTTGTTTACTTTTTTGTTTTTCGCACGCAAAGCTTCTCAAGCTCGTAGGTCAAGGCAAATTTATTTTCTGCATCTTATGAATTATATGTCACTTGTAATTTCCCTTTCATGATATTTACAGGCATATAAGGCAAATGTTATCTGTCCTAATAAGTACCAAGCTGAGATGGAGAAGTTCCATAATGGTCACCTCTTGGAAAGTGAGACATATATAGGTGGGCACGTTGAATGCCTTGAATGTGGGGTTTTCAGATCTGATCTTCCCACTAAGTTTCAGCTTGTTCCATCTGCTTTTCAGGTGATTTGTTAATCTCTTCTGAGTGCAATTTATTATTAATTTTTTAACATTTTTTTTTTTTAATATAAAATCTTCAAGTACATTCAATCATTACGATAATCATTCTTATATATAACGGCGAACGTGTTTCTGCCAACTTTCATGTATTCTCAATTTGTATTTTGAGAGGAATCTTGTTAATGCTCAAACTAATCTTTGGTTTTCCGCATTTTACCTTGTCTGAAAGGACTTAATTTTGCATTGTGCTGTTAAAGCTCATCGATATCTTTCTTGTAACTTTTGATTGATGATTAAGTCTGGTTGATGTCTGTGCTGGTGTCTCTCTTAGTCTTTACTGTTATTGGTGTTTTGTTCAAATCTTAATGTTACAGCTTCGAACTTAGTAATTTTACTGCCTATGAACGAAATGCAATGCACCCAACTAATACAAAGACACTGAAGACATCAATAATTCAATAGGGGCACATGCTGCTTGCTTATAATCTCCTAGTTCTGTTCTTAGGCTTATTTGAGGAGTATGTTTTTGATGTTAGGAAGTGTAAAGTGAACACTGCAGTATGGCTAGTGAATGTACTTTTATTGATTTGTCTGTTGCAGCTTAAGGTACTACTTCTGGTCTTGCTTTATGTCTAGGAGGAAACACTATGCTAAGCCATACTATAATTTGTTAGAGTACATTAGCAAGAGATTAGGAGTATGGAAAATGCCAGATGTCAAAAAAAGAAAAGAAAATGTCAAACGTGCCAAAAGTGGGTATACTGGAACTGTTACTGAATACTGAGTGAACACATTTACTGTGTAGTGTGTGTGCGTATTTTGCTTCAACTGGTGTTGCTTCCTTGTGGAAAGTAGGTAATTTTTTTTTCTTTTTTTTAGCTCAAAGGAAAGTAGGTATTATGCATCCCAAAACTGATAAAGATTCATTGTGTAAGCTCCATTTTTATACTGAATTCTCTTTCTCTTACTTATTTGGCAGCTTTGATCTTGAGATACAAATTTTATGCAAGATTTTGGCCTCGTTTTTGTTTTTTTTTTTTTTTTTTTGCTCTTGCTATTCCTTAGATGTTACATTCATTTTTGAACTCAAGCTTTTATTAACATTAGCTACTGTCTTTCATTTCCTGTGCTGAACCATGAGACCACTCATTTTGACTGACATTGGCATATTACTTTTCGTTTCCAGCAATTGATTGATAACCTTGATCGTGATCTGCAATATGCAATAAAAGTTGAGGGTAAGATGGACGTTGAATTAGTTTCCAACTACGACGAAGTTAAGAATGCCATCAAGGAAAAGGTGGTTTATTTTATTTTATTTTTATTTTTTATGGTCAAGCTTACAATTTCTATTCATCATTACTTTAGAATGGTTTTGCTACAAAGCTTGGCCTTCTGGATCATTCATAAGATGCCACTTAATAATTTTTCTTATTCATACATGCACACAGCAAGCACACATTTGTATATGTACGGAGTGCATCTATCAGTTAGCACACTAATATTAAAAGAAAGTAGGACTCAGATTAGTTATTAGTTGAAGACACAAGGAACATTTAATACAATGACTTTTATTCATGACGTGTGGGAGATTTATGGTTGATTACTATTTTATAAATCACATGTTCTTATTTTTAGCCAATATTAGAGTTTTTATTTTATTTTTTAATTTTTTTTATTTCTTCCTTTAGTAACTCTTTAGTTTTATTAGTACGGTATGAGATCGAACTCCAGTCTTGTACATTTGTATCCTTTAGAAATATCTTCTAATAAGAATTGAACTAGGCATTTTTGTTTGTTTTTCCTTTTTAAAACTTTGCATTTAAAAAGTAAAAGAAAATTGAAGTATTTCTTGAATTTTGAATTTTAAATTTTTTTTTATCCAACCTTGGTTGAATTTTTTTAATTTTCTTTTATTTAATTTTTGATTCAACGATTTTAAAATTAAAAAAAAACTCAGAAAACTTGCTAGCCCACATGGCCACATGGCCACATGGAAGCCTCCCAGCTTACATGGCCCACCCTCTCATAATTCCCTCAAGGCTTTTTCAAAATGGTGTCCACTAGTTGAAGGCAACTCCACATATTTAGCACAATGATCCTCCCTCTACATAAATGACGTGGCATATTATATCCTTCCCCCATGGAGGACCAACACCCTAGCTACACACCTCTAATAGCCTTGGAGGTGGCTTTGATACCATTCATTACAGCCCCTTGGACTCATGCTGCTTGGTTTTGCTTCCTCACAACTTGGGCTCTTGGAAAAGCCTTCAATAGTCATGAGATAGAGTCTCATATATATGGATCACAAACTTTTCCTCCCGATTGATTTGAGACCATCCCAATCCATCCCCTTACAACCCCTATGTCCTTGTGTGAGTACACTTTACGTTGAGGATTGGTTGTGATACAAGTTGTAACAACTTCCTTGACACATGTAACCAATTGTCTGCTTTGGGTCCTCAACCCTCATAAATTTGCCACTGTACACAAAGACCATATGAACATCCGGTCTGAGGCCAACTTAAAGTTTGCCAAGTGGAAGCATGCTAGACGACATGGACTACCCTCTCACACCATCCTCAAGGCATCCCCAAAAAGAGTGTTTCCAAGTTCATTGCCACTACACACGTTTAACCCAATGACCCTCCTAGTACATGACCAAAGTGGGCTAGTGCACTAACATCAGTATCTTCAAAGAAGTTCTAGGGTTATGTCATTTGTATTGTGTTCTGGTGAGGCCCTTATTAAACTTTTCACAGTTCATAGGGAGGTTCGTTTTCTTTTATGACCCGCCCCCTTCTCTGAGGTCTTTATTTGAGAAAGACTAAAAAGTCGCAACTGTTGGCGGCTGCATGTGCAACATGCCTTTCGGAGCTTCCTAGTGAAAACCTCAAAGGCTTTAACTATGTACTTAATTTTTCGCTTGGTCTATGCTGTATACTCTTACAGTTTGATCATCTCAGAATTTTTTAGTTTTTCTGTGTATGATATTCACTATTCATTCCTCCGCATATTGCCTATTATAATCCGTACTTAGCCATCAAAATTATCTCATAGTATTTTAACATTTCATCCTATACGAAACATATATTTTCTCAACTTTTGCCTGTCCGACTTGCAGCTTGCAAGATTGAGAGATGAACCTACTCGTGAAGAGTGCCCTTTGATATATCATTTAGATGTTGCAGCAATGTATCCAAATATTATTTTAACAAACAGGCTCCAGGTATGTTATGTGCATTTTTGTGTCTTGTACTGTTGTACATGACAGAAACAAAGTACTTTATCTTGTTATTGCTAAATTCTGCATTTTGATATCATTTTTGAACTGAGGCCCCAGATGAATTTTTTAAACTAATGAAATAAATTGAATTATAGTATCATCGCTTTGAGTTCTACAATTAATTTTGCTTCATAATTGTTCTTACCATGTTTGTGTTTAAAAAATCCATATGTTTTTGTTTCAGTTTTCAATATAGAACACTCAAGGATTAGATGTTTTATCATGTATTCATCTTAACATTTGTGTTTCTATTATAATTAGTTTGTTATCATGTTGTATTTCTGCTGTCCTAGATTCTGTTCTATAAAGCATGTATAGCCTAATTGCAGTCTAATAAATATTCTTTTCAACTTCAATGGCCTTTCAACTTCAATGGGACTAATTTGACCGTTGAATAATATAAAAAATACTCACCTATAATTTGCTCAATTTGGATCAGAGAATATATCTCTTATGGCCCGCTGTACTAGATGGCTATGCTTATTTGTTCAAGTTTTCAACAAGTTCATGAATAAGAAACGAACTAGGAACAATTATGAGCTGTCAAAGTGTCAATGTTGATTTTCTAGAATGATGGTCCTCCTAGTCTCCAATTGGGATTGATCCTGACATGGTTTCCTTTGTTTTTTTTTTTCCAAGTTTCTTATCAGTGAAAATATCAAGGTAGGACTGATCATAAGAACTATGGATGGATCCTACCTCGTTTGTTCTGGGTTCAATATAAATATTCCATGGATGATTCATTTAGTGTTTTGGCTTTTTTTTTTTTTTTTGTTTGAAACTAGAAATTGTTATATATGTGTATATCTGTAAATATATAAAGCTATACAAACTGGGCCCTACCTCGAGCCACAACACAATCAATCTACACAAAATTTCCCCAACCTCTAAGCCAATCACTTAGAGCGTACCCATTACTCAACTTACTATTTGCTGCCCAAAAAGAGGCTAAGAGATGAGATTGCTCCCACACCTTAGCCGTCAGAAACAACACATCATCAAATACCCCTTATATTCCTTTCCTTCCATAAGGACCATAACACAACTAAGCACACTAAAGGGATATTCTCCATCAAGGAGAAAATATTTATGGAGTTCCCCCCATCGACCAAAGAACTCATGACTGGGAAATGGTCACACCACCTACTCCAAACCTCTCTAGAAAAGGGATAGCTCCAACATAAATGAGCAGCGGACTCCACATCCTGTCGACACAGAAAGCACCAAGAAAGGGATAAACACGTATTTGAGAATCTTTTTTGCATCATATCCCCTGTTTTGATTTTCCCATGGGCAATTACCCATCCCAAGAACTTAACCTTTGATGGCACTTGTGCGTTCCATATTAGGTTGTGATAAGTGAAAGGGATATCATCAGAGACATTAAGGATAGTTGCAAAGAAGGACTTAGTAGAAAATGAACCCGAGGAATCCCAAGGCCAAAGAATTCTATCATTGTCTCTTGAAAAATAACAACGTCAAGAAGATTAAGGAGGGACACCAATTCCTACTCAGCCCTAAGGGATAGATTACCCCCAAAGTACAAATCCCAAGACAAAGGGCCCCCGCCCTTTGCCACACAGTTCCTTACAAACTCAGAAATAGGCCTGTTATGGAGACTAGAACACAGGAAAAGATTAGGAAAAAGAGATTGGAAACAAACATTCCCGCACCATGGGTCTTCCCAGAATCGTATTAAATTGTCATTCCCCAATTTGAATCTGGTTAAAGGAAGGAAAGAGGGATAAACAAAGGAAATGAATTTCCAAGGACTTCTATGGGTACTCCTCATGGCCACACCAACATCCCGAAGGTTATCCCTTAGCCCATGCCTGCTTCACTGAAGACAAAAAAAAGTACCATTTCTTTGAAGACCGTGATCAACAAAGTGCTGATATTTTCTAAAAATCCGAGTCATAGACTTATCTAGGAGGATTACAGAGAATGGTTGTCTAGAGACTCTGGTCCAACATGTGATTTTATTTAAAGAGGTTGGTGGAGTAAATGTGGATAATTAGTGAATGAGAGGTTTCATTTGAATAAGTGGTGTAGAGAGATGGGAGTTGGGTAAGAGAATTATATATGGGTGGGTGCATGAGACCACAACTTATAACATAACCCACCCCATTCTCTCATCCACGTTTTGGAGATAAAAGAGAAGGAAAAGAAGAGGAAGAAGAAGAAGAAGAGCTTAGGGTTTGGGTGAAATTGGTGCTCCAATATTGCTCCAAGGTGAGATTTTCTCCTATTTTCCTCCATAAAAATGCTATTGATGTTGATTTTGAGCTTTCTAATGATGTAATTTTTGATATGGGTTTCGGTTTTGGGGGAGACCTAGCCTAGGTTTGTGGTGCATGAGCTTGGAAATGGTGAAAACAAGCTTCTTACACCCTTGACTATTCCCCATTAGTGTTTTTCACGGCTCAAAACCCATTTTGGTTGATGCATGACACTAGGGTTTCCATAAAAACCCTAGGGAACGGATTTCTTGTGTGAAATTAGGCATTCTATAGTGATTTGGAGCTTAATGGTAGCAATTTTCCCAATTTTGGTGTGAAATTGATGGGGTTCCATGTTAGAGACCTAGCTCTTGATTTTGGACCTAGGGTTTTCTAATGTTGATGCATGTGACTTATGTTGATCAAGTTGACATGCTTAGTTGATTCGTGGTGTTAAATGTGATTTCCCATGATGTGGCTTAATGTTTAATTAAAATTGACCTTATGTCTAACTGTAGAGATTTTTCCCCAATTTGGGGCTTTTAATGTAAATTGTGATGGAATTGCTAATTGTGGTGAATCACCTTTATTTGTGGTGTGGGGTGGTTGGAGATGTTTGCGCCGGGCGTTCCGCCTTGGCATTCCACACGCTATTCCATAGGGGATAGTGGTCTAGGGTTGGGGGACGCCACTGTCCCATAACTCTAGTTCAATCATAATTGCTAATGCTCATCACATGGGCATCATTCATGTCCAAAACACATAATCTAAGCCGCACTCATCCACATGACACATCAAAGTCAATTCACCATTTCTATCTCAATTTTCATGGAATTAACATAAGTCAACATAGTTCCTACTTCCTAACATCCAATCCTTAGACATCAACCATTCCCCATTATGAGATCAAGCAACATAGGCCAATTATGACATTAATCAACTCAATTTAGGTCCAATTAGACATAATTCACCACAATTAGCAATTCCATCCCAATTTACATTAAAAGCCCCAAATTGGGAAAAAATCTCTACAGTTAGACATAGGGTCAATTTGAATTAAGCATTAAGCCACATCATGAGAAATCACAATTTAACACCATGAATCAACTAAGCATGTCAACTTGATCAATATAAGTCACACACATCAACATTAGAAAACCCTAGGCCCAAAATCAAGAGCTAGGTCTCTAGCATGGAATCCCATCAATTTCACACCAAAATTGGGGAAATTGCTACCATTAAGCTCCAAATCACCATAAAATGCCTAATTTCACACATGAAATTCGTTCCCTAGCGTTTCTATGGAAACCCTAGTGTCATGCATCAACCAAAATGGGTTTTGAGCCATGAAAAACACTAATGGGGCGTAGTCAAGGGTGTAAGAAGCTCTAGGTCTCCCCCAAAACCGAAACGCATATAAAAGATTACATCATTAGAAAGCTCAAAATCAACATCAATAACATTTTTATGGAGGAAAATAGAAGAAAATCTCACTTGGAGCAAGATTGGAGCACCAATTTTCTCTTATTTTCCTTCTCTTTTACCTCCAAAATGTGGACGAGAGAATGGGGTGGGTTATTTTATAAGTTATGATCTCATGCACTCATATGTAATTCTCTTATCCAACTCCCCTCTCTCTACACCACTTATTCAAATAAAATCTCTCATTCACTAATTATCCACATTTACTCCACCAACCTCTTTAAATAAAATCACATGTTGGACCATAATTATTGGTCCAAAATCTAAGGTTGGGAAAAATTAATACTTTAATGAGAGAATAAATTTGTGGCCTTCCTCATGGGCCACTAATTATAATATTAATTGCTTGCTCTTCAAGCTACTTGTATGTGGCTTTTGCTACAACCATTAACAATAATAATAGTAATGATATTAATACGAATATTGATGATACTAATAATAATAATTCTCTACAAGCATCATACGCATACATACATCAAACACACACAACATGAACATGCAACACATAAAGCATCAAGAGTTGGCACATAGTGTTGGGCACATACTGACTAAGGTATGGGCTAGGTGAAAGGAATTTTAGGGCGTTACATCTCACCCACCTTGAAAGGAACATCGTCCTCGAAGTTTAAGGTCAAGAACTTACCTAAGCCCATAAACTCGGAGAAATGCTTGATCATATAGTCCTCGCGCTCCCATGTATGCTGCTCCTCGCCATGAAATTGCCGCTTCACCTTGACCATCAAAATCTCACGATTACGTAGCTTTTGTACCTTCTGGTCAAGGATCTGGACAGGTTTCTCATCGTGAGTACCATCCACCCTCAAATCCCAATGTCTCCAATCTAGAACATGGGTGGGGTCATGGTGGTACTTCCTCAACATTGACTCATAAAAAACATCGTGTACTGTAGCTAACTGAGGTGGCAAGGCTAACTGATAGGCGACTGGGTCAACTCGTTTCAGGATCTCGAATGACCCAATGAATCTAGGAGCAAGCTTCTCCTTAATTCCAAATCGGGTATGGCCCTTCTGTGGAGAGACCTTCAACAACACATGCTCACCCACCTCAAACTCTAAGGCCTTACGCTTGTTATCAGCGTAATTCTTTTGTCTGTCCTGTGCTGCTTTCAAATTATGCATAACCCGCTTAATCTTCTTTGTGTGCTATTGTACAAACTCTGGCCCCAACACTACTGTATCCCCTATCTCCGCCCAACACACTAGAAATCTACATGGCCTGCCATACAGGGCCTCAAAAGGAGCCATACCGATACTGAACTGATAATTGTTGTTGTACGCGAATTCACACAGATGCACATAGTCCTCCCAACCCCCACCGGACTCAAGGACACAAGCTCTGAGCATATCCTCCAAGATCACAATTAACCTCTCCGATTGGCCATGTCTGAGGATGAAAGGCGGTACTGAGACTCAGTCTGGTGCCAAGCTGCCTCTGCAAACCCTGCCAGAACGTCGAGGTAAACCTCGGATCTTTGTCTGACACAATCGAAATTGGCACCGATGAGCATTTCTCTCATTGTGATTCCACTCTCTCTCCATGCAAATCCAAGAATTTCGTTTGAAATAATCTGTACCTTTCTTGTACTGCTTATCTTATCTCAACAGTGAAGACTTTGTTTGGTACAAAATAAAGGCATCGATAAGCATTTCTCTCATTGAGAGATTTTACCATTTAAACTCCCAGTTTACATTTTGATGTGATTGTGTTTTCTGTGAATTTGATTTTTTAGATCAATTTAGATATTTCTATAATCTTTCACTTCGTGTAGGTTGCCCTGCAAGATTGGTTAATAAGCTAGATCCATTTAATGGATTACTTTTCCATTCTTCACTTTGTGAGAGCAACTTCCAGTTTTGGAGTTCTAATTTATTGGGAGAAGAAACAACCCATCAGTTCACCATCTAAAGTCTAGCAATCTCTACCATTTCCATGTTGAAGGATGCTTCTTACATTTTTGTTTTCTTCTATAGGATCTATATGCCCAATTAACTCTTTCTTGACTTCTGTTTTGTGCAATTGCAGCCACCATCGATAGTTTCAGACGAGGTATGCACTGCTTGTGATTTCAATCGTCCTGGAAAAACTTGTTTGCGTAAGCTTGAATGGGTTTGGCGTGGAGAAACATTTATGGCAAAGAAAAGGTTTATGTTAATGGCACATTGGCACTTATTTTGTTCATTAAGGGTACGTTATTCTAGACCACTAATGCTATGTTTATTGGGTGTCCATTGCAAAATTTCAGTGACTATTACCATTTGAAGAGGCAACTTGAATCTGAGCTAGTTGATGGTGCAGAGGGCCAGTATTCAAAATCTTTTACTGATCTCCCAAAAGTAGAGCAACAAGCTAAATTAAAGGAGCGTCTAAAGAAGTACTGCCAGAAGGTAGTGCTTCTTGTTGTCTTTGATATATGTATACTGGGTTGAAGGTAACTGACATGCATGTTCTATGGATCCTTAACAGGCATATAAAAGGGTTCTTGACAAGCCAGTGACAGAGCTTCGAGAAGCAGGAATATGCATGAGGGAAAATCCTTTTTATGTTGATACTGTCCGCAGGTGAGTAGCTAGGTTTTAGGCATTGCAGTTCTTCATTGCATCAGTGAGCATCGCACAGTAAGCTTAATGTGTCCTTGAGTGATTTGCGCTATTTTTGCACTATTTGTTGAAACTTGAAAGTAAGCTTTGATTAACAGTAATTGTTGACTTATTGCAAATTAGATGAAATCCTTAATGCCAAGCATGGGCTGGGGCAGAGAGGGGAGAGAAGGAAACTTGCAAGTGAGATTGAAGTGGAAGTCACTAGAGATAGTGCCTCTCTTGAATCTTTTGAAATAGAATTACCTCTAACAAACACTAACCTCATTGATATATCTTAGACTTGGATCCAGAAAAGCCTCCCCTGCTCTTTCCCTCTAAACAAGGGAGTATGTGATTGAATGTATACTTTTGCTTCAGTACCTAACAGATTGTGCTTTTGCACCAAAATGGTCCATCTCTTGTTTTGAGATTCATACCAAATATTTGCAAGAAGCTCAATATCTATCATGTAAGGTTGTAAACTTCCCACCTTATGTGCTTGTGCTTGTTACTGTCATGTTGTGCTTCACACTTATTGCACCAACTTGGAATAATCTACTTGCAGTGATTGAGACCGTGCACTAACAACAGTACTTAAATAGATTTTGCAGTATACCTTTCATTTTCTAAAGCCAGTTATGATGTAGAAAGTCCAACTAATGAGTCGTATATAGCAATTGTATGGAAAATGTCACATTTTAGATGCAAGTAATCAGGAGTGGAGGTGCCGAAGAAGAAGATTAAGGTGACCCGAAAATTTTAAATCTCTATGTCCAAGTTAATTTTCTTCTATTGCAAACAATAAAGCCACTTCTTCCCATAATATATTGAGCCTCCTGTGAGCCTTTTGTTGGCATCATAGTATGGCCCAAATGTTTACCCATGTGCTTTCATATACTAAGCCACTCTTTTTCATCCCTTGGCAATCTTGTATCTTATGCGTTTAACTTCAACTGTATAAGCCTTCATTGTACCTTATTGCTGGCATTGGAGACCCTCGATAAGGATCTCAATTGCTAAGACTTCATTGTTAGCTTCTAAATGGTATAGTATCCAATTACATGAACTTATTATGGATAACGTGAACTTTTGTTTAACTCCTCTCTTGTTATAAGGAGGGCCAGTCATTTGCATCTAGCACTTGACCTCTTTTATAGTTTGAAACACTAGCAATAGTGATCATCTGAATTTTATTAGCTACCATGAGGTAGCTTTACTTTCAGCAAGCCATTCTCTGTCTTTGTTAGTTACTGCATCTCAATCATTTCATAGTGATTGAATAACATTACATTGGGATTTCAAGAGAGTAATTTGAAACTATAGTTTTAAATGTTATTCGGTGTCTGGTTGACATGTTCAACATATGTTTGTAACAACAAATGTCAGCATAAATATTTTGATTAGCTCGTTAGCTCAACTCAACTCAACAATGCTTTTTCCCAACTTCATTGGTTTGACTACATGAATCCGCCTTCTTCACTCCGCTCTTTTAAGAGCTAAGTCAACGTTTATATTACAAGTAGTTATATTTATCTTTATTATCTCTGTCCATTTTTTTAGGTCTTGCTCTGGTACCATCATTACTGTGGTTGTTGATTGATCATTTTTTCTCATTGGTGCATCCAATGGTCTTCGTTGTATGTGTCCAAACTACCTTAATCAATTTTCCCTCATTTTATCTCTAAATAGGGATTACTCCTACCATTTCTTGAATATGTTCATTTCTAACTTTATCTTTTAATGTTTTATCACATCTATTTTAACATTCTCATTTCCATTACACTTAGTTTATTAATGTGTTGTTTCTTTATTGCCCCAACATTCTGCTTCATGGAGCATAGCTGACCTAATAGTGAGAATGTGTTGTTTCTTTATTGCCCCAACATTCTGCTTCATGGAGCATAGCTGACCTAATAGTAACTCAACTCAACTCAACTCTACTAAGCCTTTTTCCAATTACATGGAATCTCTATATGAATTTGCTTTCTCCACTCCGCTCAATCAAGGGCTAAGTCGACTCTTAAATCACAAGTAGTTATTATCTTACTTAATTATTTATCTCCATATTATTTTAGGTCTTTTTTTTTTTGCCTTTGTCATTACCGTGGATTGTTTTTTTTTTTTTTGACAGGAAACATGTATTGTATTATATATAAGATTGCTGTGGGGGCAACATATAAATGTTTTCAGAGGATGAGATATCATCTGAAAACTACTTACAAAAAGTTAGAAAGTTTCTAATATTGCCTAACAATTTCTACACCAAATGCTAAGACTATATTTCCTGGACAGTTTACAGGAGCTGATCCAAAGAGCAAAACAATAAACAAAGTTTTCCCAAACTTGATCAAAACTATTCCCTACATGATAAAAATTTCTGGAGTTCCTTTCCTTCCAAACGCACCACACAACAGCAAAATCCAGAATTCTCCAATATTTCTTTAAATCTCCTCTTAACACTTGACTGTTGGGAAAACTGAAGGGATCATCAACATTTGGAAGTGGGAACCCATAAAATGTTCTAGTTCATCTGTTCCAAAGGCTCCTCACAAAATTGCATTCCCAAAATAGGTGCTTTACTAATTCTTCATTCCTTCTGCACATGCAACACCAATTTGGAGATAAGGCCAAAAATGGTTGTCTCCTTTGTAATACATCAGCACAACTGATTTTATGATCAGCTAACAACCAACCCATAATTTTGACTTTTGATGGTATATGTGCTTTCCATATGAAATTGGCTGGGTTGAAGATGTTGGTTTGGTGGTTTTGTGGACTGAGGTATAAGTAAAAGGATTTGGTTGTAAATAGATTGTTTGGTGTGCCAAACCAAATCACTCTATCATTTTCGCCAATGAATGATACAACATTAAGGCATTCAGTCAAGCCATCTATCTCAACAGAGGCTCTTTGGGAAAGGTTTCTACTTGGGTGAAGGTTCCAACTTATTGTGCTACTAGGATTGTTATTTTCTGTCAATGATGAAATTGGGGCTTCGTGCAGACGTGCAGTGTTGAGAGGCTGTATGTAAGGTTGGGAACATGTGTTTGAGGCAATCATTTCCTAACCATTGGTCTTTCCAAAATTTGATTTGGTTACCATTTCCTAATTTTAGCCTAGTGTGGGTTAGGAAGGAGGGATAGATAGAATAAATGAATTTTTATGGGGTTTTATATGTGGCCTTTGGGTTAATGCTGGCATCCTTGACATTAACAAGTAAACCATGACTACTTGTAATAATTCTTGCCCACAGAACTTCAGGTTTTTGAGAGAAATGCCGCAACCGTTTGCCAACCATTTGCCAACCATTGCCCTATTCTTCCTTATCTGATCTTCCACCCCCATACCACCTGTCTGCAGAAGTCTTGACTAAATCCCATCTGACTGGATGAAACCTCGAGGCTTTATCCTCCCCCTTACACAGAAAATTCCTCATTGCCCTCTCCAAGATGGAAGCCACAACTTTAGGTAGTTTGAAGACTGATGAAAAATATGTAGGAATAGCTTGCAGGACTGCTTTTAGTAAGGTTAGTCTTCCTTCCTTTGACAAGAATCCACGCTTCCATCCTTCAATTCTTTTAGATACAATCTTAATGACTGGTTGCCAAAAAGAAGATTTGCGGGGGTTCCCCCCCCCCAGTGGCATCCCTAGGTAGTTGATTGGCCATTAATCCACAACACAACCAATATCAGCAGACAACCCTATGATGCTTCCCTCCATATTAATACCCACTAGTTTTGTTTTTGATAAGTTGATGTTGAGGCCAGATATGAAGCAGAAGCTGTTTATCACCTTCATTGTGTTGGTTAGACTTCCCATATCATTCTCCAACATGAATATGCAGTCATCTGCAAACAAAAAATGTGACAGCTGGACTTGATCAACACCAATCTTGAAATCACTTATCAGCCTTTTCTCCACAACCTTATTTATTATCCCATCTAGGGTGTCAACCACCAGTGTCCATAGAAATGGGGACAATGGGTCCCCCTGCCTTAGGCCTTTTGAACCATCAAATTTGCCCCTGGGTTTCCCATTAACAAAGACTGAAAATGATGCAGAGTTTAAACACCCCTTTATCCATTGTCTCCATTTGCTTCCAAAACCCTTCCTTACCATCACAAAATCTAGAAATCCCCATCTAACTGAGTCATACGCCTTGGCAAAATCAATCTTCAGTAGTAATCCCTCTTTTTCTTTTTGTCTGTATTCCTCCACAGCTTCATTGGTAATGAGGATAGCATTCATAATCTGCCTATTTTGAATAAAAACCATCTAGGTTTCAGTCACCGTATTGTGAATGACCTGCTGCAGTCTTGTTGCCAGTGTTTTTGCAATTATTTTATAGAGACTGGTTGCTAGGTTGATTGGTCTGAAGTCTCCAAATTTTTTTGGGTTCAGCTTCTTTGGAAGTAATCTTATATATGTTTCATTTGTGCTTCTATTGACAACACCTGAATTATAAAACCTATGCATAACTTTAATAAGATCCTCCTTTATCAGATCCCAAACTTTTTGGAAGAAGGTTAAGGTAAACCCATTTGGACTAGGAGCTTTTTCCCCATCGCAACTAAACACCACCTGTTTGATTTCATCTTCCTCAAAAGGCCTTTCCAGCCATAAACTCTGATCTTCCCTAATACAGTTCCAGTTGATACCATCTATGCCCCATGTTTGCTGATTTCCATCAGAAAATAAGCATTGAAAGTGATCAATTATTTCCTTGACAATCAGGACTTCAGATTCCAATAATGATCCATCACCCGTTTCCATTTTGGATATTATTGTTTTTGCCTTTCTATGACTCAACATTCTGTGGAAGTATTTCGTGTTGCCATCCCCCTCCTTGGCCCATTTCATCTTTGCTTTTTGAGCAGCCACTCTATCTTCACGAATGTTGATAGAGTGAATATTCCTAGAATTTCTGAACGTATAGATTTATCAACCATAGACCAGGTAGCATCCCCCCACCGCATGTCTAGAGCATGTAATTCCTGCATCAACTCCTTATTTTGCTTATCCATATCACAGAAGTTTTTGCTCCATTCTTTAATTTTGGCTTTCAAGAATTTCAACTTGCTCATAAATTTATACCCTTCCCATCCTTGGAATGAGTTTTGAGTCCACCATTGCGTGACAAGTTGATCGAAGTCTTTGTATGTGAACTAGCCATGCTCAAATCTGAAAGGCATTGGTCCCCACTTTTCTGAAGACGAGTTCAGTGTGATTGGCCAATGGTCAGAGGTGAGTCTGATTTCAGTTTTCTGTCTGCACATAGGATGCAACTCCTCCCAGTCTTTGTCTAGAAGGAATCTATCCAATCTACAACATGTGGACATTTCTCTGCCATTAGTCCAAGTGTATTTTTGGTTTAGCAACGGTGGGTCTCTTAGCTACATCTCATTGAGTAGATTGTTAAACTCCTTCATGTCTGCTGATATTGAGGAACACCTTGTCTTTTTTGACATAAATCTGATGACATTCAAATCTCCCCCCACACACCATCTAGGGGTGCATAAACCCCCAAATGTTGCCAATTCATCCCAAAAAAAACTGTCTGGCTTGGTGTGTATTTGGACCATATACTCCAAGGAGTCACCATGGGGGGTTCTCTTCATCCTTTATTTTAATGGAAAGAGAAAAGTTCCTGTGAATTGATTCCAATATCTCCACTTTCCTGGAATCCTAAATGATTAAAATACTCCCAACCGTGCTGTCAGCTGGAAGGAGACACCAGTCCATGAATCTTGATTGCCATAGGGATTTGATAGTTGACCTATCAACCGCCATTTTCTTCACCTCCTTTAAGATGACTATGTCGGGTTTTGATGAACCAAGCACCTTCTTGATGTCCTTTTGTTTTGCTTTTGAGCCACAACCCCTTATGTTCCAGGAGAGAATCTTCATAATGAAATTGATCATGCCCCAACCCCACAACACACTTCAACTTATGATGATGTAGAGCTGCGAGCAAATCTGCCATCCTGGTCGTAGATGTTGCTCGTCGCTTGAAAGAGTTTTATATCCATCGTCTCTAGAAATCCAACAATCTCGGTGTATGTGGAGGAATATTTCTTTTCCTTGATTCTATCTGGAGCCATATCGCAACATTGCCCCTTGGTTGCATGTAATGCCATAGGAGTGCCAACATTGGGTGTGGGACAGGGGGATTGGTGGGGATGAGAAGATTTGGGAGAGGGAGAAAGCATATGATAACGACAATTAGTCAAAATTAAAGATCGTACCTTAGCAGGAGCTCTGGAGACCTCAGGAACCTTCCTCGTTGGCCTTCATCGCCATTATTCGTGTTGCTGATTGGTGCATACGTCTTCATCACTGCTACTATATCACCATCGACTACTGCGTCTTCCTCATCGACACTGCCGATATCCTAATCGTCGTCGACACCTTCGTCTCAATTGCTAGTGTTTCAGTTGCCGCTGCTCGAACCCACCACTGCTGATCTTTGACGTTGCTACTGATCTTTGTCATCTCTCGCGCATCTCTCTCACATATCTCTCTTGCGCATCACTGCATCTCTCTAATCTCCATCGCCATCTGCAGCTCATGGTTCGCCTTCTTCGCCTTCATCTGATATTCTTCTTTTTTTATTTTTTTTCTTCTTTTTTGAGTTTGTGAAAAAAAAAGGGAAAAAGAAAAATGTCGGTTACTTTCGAAACAATGCAGACTGAAGAAGCAGTTGACAAAACGGAGAAAGGAGAACTACCAAACATTCAGGCAACATATAAACTTGATAGAAAGAATTATTTGAAGTGGTCTCAGTTGGTGCGTACTTTTCTGAAGGGCAAAGGGAAATTAAGTCATCTTTTGGGCACTGGACCTACACCTGGAGATCCTAAGTTTACAGCGTGGGATAACGAAGATGCTTCTATAATGGCGTGGCTATGGAATTCAATGACGCCAAACATTAGTGATACATGCATGTTTTTAACTACCGCCAAAGACATTTGGGATGCCGTTCATCAGACATACTCTAAGGCCCATGATGCAGCCCAAGTGTATGTGATCAAAGTGAAAGTTGGAACAACAAAACAAGGCAACATGACGGTCACCGAATATGCCAATGTATTGAAGAATCTCTAGCAGGAACTTGACCATTATAGGTGTATTGAGACTACATGCTCTGCAGATGCTGTAGTTTTAAAGAACTATATTGAGAAGGATCAGGTCTATGACTTCTTGGCTGGACTCAATGCAGAGTTTGATCAAGTGAGAGTTCAAACTCTCAGCAAAGAGTTGCCAACTCTGAATGAGACTATCTCAGCTATTCGGACTGAAGAAAGCAGAAGAAGTGTTATGTTCACACTTCAGAAGATGGAAGGCTCCGCTATGGTTGCCAATTGGGGAAATGATCAGAAGACACACACTCCGTGCGCTGAATCATCAAAGGTCCCAAATCGAGACAATAGGGACAATCTATGGTGTACTTATTGTCTGAAGACTAGACATACCAGGGAGAAGTGTTGGAAACTTCATGGCAAGCCTTCAACTTCCTGTAATACAAAGGAGGACGGCAGAAGACCAGTGGACAAGCACATCTGTCTACTGAACAAACAGTTGTAGACTCCCCGGTGCCAGAAGGATTTAGCCAAGACGACATTGAAAGATTGAAATCTTTGCTTGGCACACTGGACAAACCCATTCAGGTAACTTTCCTATTTCTATTGGATTTAACGTCTAGGATAAGTATTTTGCTAACTCTTGGGTTATAGATTCTGGTGCTACTGATCACATGACCAATTCCCCCAATATATTTCATACCTACAACCCATGTCCTAGTAGTCGGAAAATAGCCACAGCTGATGGATCCTTAACCACAGTTGCTGGTATAGGTGATATTCACATCAGCCCCACCCTTACACTTAGAAATGTTCTTCATGTTCCTAAACTATCTACTAATCTTATCTCTATTAAAAAAATTGACCCATGATCTGAGTTGTAATGTAACCTTCTTCCCTAATTACTGTGCATTTAAGGACCAGGACTTGGGGACGATGATTGGACATGCTAAGGAACATGACAGGTTGTATTACCTTGAGACACCGGTACATCCTATCAAGAGTAACACTTCATTTCTCTCCTAGCACAAATTTTCCAATAAAGAAAAGCTATGGCTCTATCATCGCCGCCTTGGCCATTCTTCTTTTCGAACCCTTAAAGTCACGTTTCTTTTTTTGTTTAAGTTTCTCAATGTTGAAGATTTTCATTGTGAATTGTGTGAACTTGCGAAACATAAACGTATATCTTTTCCACTTAGTAATGAAAGAAGTTTAGATCCTTTTGATCTCATTCATAGTGATATTTGGGGTCCCTCTCCAATACCTAATGTTTTTGGAGCGCAATGGTTTGTGTCTTTCATTGATGATTGTACTAGAGTCTCGTGGATGTTCTTATTGAAACAAAAATCCGATGTGAGCTTTAACTTCCATAACATGATACACACCCAGTTTGGTGCTAAAATCAAGAGATTTCAATCTGACAATGCTAGAGACTATTTTAATCAAACATTGACCAATTACTTCCAAAACGAGGGGATCCTTCATGAATCATCCTGTGTTCACACCCCACAACAAAATGGAGTTGCTGAAAGAATAAAGGGCCACCTGCTTGATACAACCCGAGCCTTTTTATTTCAGAATACTATGCTAAGTCCTATTGGGGGGAAGCTGTCCTTACTGCAACACACCTTATTAACCGCTTACCATCCCAGACCCTTGGTTTCAAAAGTCCTATGGAAAAGCTATGTTAATTTTACCCTAAGCTCAAAATCTCCAATAATCTTATACTTAAGATATTTGGATGTGTATTATTTGTCCATGTTCACCAACCTAACAGGGGGAAGTTGGACCCCAGAGCTCTCAAGTGTGTTTTTGTCGGATACTCTTCCACTCAAAAAGGATATAAATGCTATCATCCGCCATCGAAGAAATTCTGTCTCTGCCGATGTCACTTTCTGTGATCCTGAGCCCTATTTTTCCGCTCCTTTTCCGGGGGAGAGTGTCATCATGGAAGATAAGGATCGAAACTCCCTTGATAACCCTTTTGATCTTTTTGGCCCCTTTAACCTCCAACAAACCAAACCCGAATCTCCGACACCCTCTGTACCCAATGACGAACCTAAGGATCGGATGACTAGACAAATGTACTCAAGGAAGAAAGCTGCAGCTCCTGAACCGATGCAAGTTCAAGAATCTGAACCAATCTCTGAAAATGAGGTAACAAATCTTGAACCCTCCTTACAAATTTCATTAGTTCCTGAAACTAACAATGATCTCTTAGCCTCTGAACCTGACAATGATCTTCCCATTGCCATTAGAAAGGGCACAAGGGAATGCACTAAACATCCCTTGTACCCACTATCTCATGTTGTATCCTATGAGAAGTTCTCGCCAACCCATAAGAGTTTCCTTACCAACCTGAACAACATCTAGACTCCTACATCATTATCCGAGGCTTTATCTAATTCAAATTGGAAACAAGCTATGAATGTGGAAATGGAAGCCCTGGAGAAAACTACAACATGGGAGTTGGTAGACTTGCCTGCAGGAAAGAAACCTGTGGGATGCGAATGGGTTTATACAGTAAAATACAAAGCAGATGGGTCCCTAGAGCGCTACAAGGCAAGATTAGTAGCCAAAGGATATACTCAGACATATGGTGTGGACTATCAAGAGACATTTGCTCCGGTTGCAAAAATGAATACTGTGAGACTTCTTTCGTCATTGGCGGCTAATTATGACTGGGATCTGCAACAATTTGATGTAAAGAATGCATTTTTACATGGGGATTTAGAAGAAGAAATCTATATGGAAGTGCCTCTAGGATTTGGCACCACTGATAAAATGTGTAAATTGAAAAAGGCCCTGTATGGACTTAAACAATCTTCGAGGGTATGGTTTGGTCGGTTTTCCAAAGTAATGACAAATATAGGATATAGACAAAGCCAAGGAGATCACACTCTGTTTATTAAGCACTTGACTTCAGGGGGAGTTACAGCTCTATTAGTGTATGTTGATGACATCATCATGACAGGAAACAATGAGAACGAGAGACAAAATTTGAAGCGGTGTTTGACCGAGGAATTTGAGATCAAGGAACTAGGGAGATTGAAATACTTCATAGGGATTGAAGTGGCACACTCTAAACAGGGAATCTTTATTTTTTAACAGAAGTACATTACAGACCTTCTTAAAGAAACAGAGAAGCTAGCATGCAAACTAATGAATACTCCTATTGATCTTAATCACAAGCTTGGAGAAGCTGAAGAAGCGCTGACTATTAATAAGGAGATGTATCAAAGACTAGTAGGAAGACTCATCTATCTCTCTCACACAAGACCTGATATTGCATATGCAGTAAGTGTAATATGTCAGTTCATGCACAACCCTAAAGATATTCATTTGCAAGCAGCTAATCGCGTTTTACAGTACCTTAAAGGGACTCCAGGACAGGGCATCTTATTTAAACGACACACAGGAGTGGTTCTTGAAGCATATACTGATTCAGACTATGCTGGTTCAGTAGTTGACAAAAGATCAACTACTGGATATTGTACGTTTCTTGGTGGGAATTTGGTGACATGGCGAAGTAAAAAGCAGAATGTAGTGGCCAGATCTAGTGCTGAAGCAGAATTCCGAGCAATGGCACGAGGGGTTTGTGAGCTATTATGGTTGCAGATAATTTTGACAGATATGAAGATACACTGGGATGGCCCTATGAGACTATTGTGACAATAAATCTGCAATTAGTATTGCCAATAACCCAGTTCAACATGATCGAACCAAACATATAGAGATTGATAGACACTTTATTAAAGAGAAGCTTGATAGTGGGTTGATCTGTACTCCATATGTGTCTACCAGTAATCAGCTCGCCGATGTGCTCACTAAAGGGTTAAACCATACTGCATTTCAAGCAAATGTGTCAAAGCTGGGAATGATAAACCTTTATTCACCAGCTTGAGGGGGAGTGTTGTAGAGAAGAGCAAAATCTGTGGGATTTATTTTTTTTAAGGATTTATTTCCTTTAAGGAAAGATGATAATTCTGTGGGATTTATTTCCTTTAAGGTTTATTTCTTTTAAGGATTCATTTCCTTTAAGGAAAGATGATAATTTTAGTAGTTTTATTTAGCAGTTACTAAAATTGTAATTATAGCTATATGTGTGCATAGCCCTGTATGTCTATATATATGGTGTCCCTCCATTAAGACATCATCAAGAAAAAGAAAATATTTCCTCTCTTCTCCCATGGACGTAGGCTTTGGAGCCGAACCACGTTACATCTTTGTGTCTTTTATTAGTATTTAACAACTTCCATGTTTGATGTCCCAAGCATGAGTCCAAATTAATTGTTTGATACCATGGTTTCAACTCTTACTTGATTTTCTATTACTCTTTCCCATAATTTCATTATATGACTCTTCAAATTTATCCCTCGATAATTTGCAAAATTTTGAATATGGAGTTCTTTTTGTATATTTAAGTATTAGGATGCTTTCCTCCAATTGTTGTGCATTTTTTTAGTCATTATAATTTTATCAAGCAATTTGGTTAACCACAAGACTTCAACTTCCGCTAGACCCTTCTAGATCTTTATAAGAATAACATCTGGTCCTAAAGCCTTTGCACGTTTTGTTTTCCATGAAAGATTTTTTTTTACCTTAGCATGCTAATTGTATGAAAGAATAATAAAAAATAAAAGGTAAGTTTTAATGTTATTGACTATTAACATTGGCTCACGTAGTTGGCATAAAAAGTTGATGGTTATTGATGTCATTTTTGAAAACCTTGGCAGGAGTATTCCAAGGTTATAGCCCTAGCTGCAATATATTGAAATTAAGTTCATTGTTATATACATCTATTACTTGAATACATGGAATAAAACTACAGTTAGCTATCTTTTTTTTTCCAGTTTTAGTCATGTCTGCACACTGTTCTTTTGGTTATGTTTTTGTACTTAAAAGTCATTTTTGTGTATGTGCATTTCAGTTTCCGAGATAGAAGATATGAATATAAAGGACTTAACAAGGTCTGGAAAGGAAAATTAGCAGAAGCAAAGGCCAGTGGCAACTCCTTGAAGATTCAGGAGGCACAAGTATGAGTGCTTACATCTTGAATATTTAAATTGGGGCCAAGGATATCTACTTACTGACTCTGACTCGCCCTTTTCTGGATTTTTTCAGGATATGGTAGTCCTTTATGATTCTCTACAGCTTGCTCACAAATGTATACTTAATTCATTCTATGGATATGTCATGCGCAAGTGAGTCTTTGACTGCAGTTTGATTTATGAACTTCATCCTTGGTTAGCTTTTTTGTCATCTTCAGCTGCTTTTGTGATAGGGGTGCGAGATGGTTCTCAATGGAAATGGCTGGGGTGGTAACGTACACTGGTGCAAAAATCATTCAAAATGCTCGTTTGCTGGTTGAAAAAATTGGTAGACCTCTTGAATTAGATACTGATGGCATCTGGTGTGTTCTTCCTGCATCTTTTCCAGAGAACTTTACTTTCAAAACAAGGTAAATGCTTCTTCTTCCAGATTCCTTAGTAATATATTATTGCTGAATCACAAGCCTTTATGTTCAGTTTATTTAGGCAATTAATTAAATGGTTTAGACAATGTTGCCACAATATCAAGGCAATGCTTAGGTGATTTACCTTGTTTAGGCAAGTCACTGACTTGGTGTGGCCTAAGTGATAAAATTTAAATCAATCTCATAATGTAGATGTATAATAATTTTGCACATCATATTAAGTATTTTTGAATTTTGAAACTTAAATAACTTAAATATATTCTAAGCAAAGTTCTTGAAATTTTATTAGTAGTATTCTAAATTTAAAAGGACCTCCATGAGTTAAATGAGTCATCCCTTCTTTAGAACTGGCAATGGTGTGAGCCTCATGCGCTAAGTACGCCATTTGTTGTAGATTTAAAACCTTAAATAGTAGCTATACCATCTTAAAGATCATTTCATTATTGCCAATTTGAAGAGCAGGTTTTTTTATTTTTATTTTTTATGAAAAGGAAACATGTTGATCTTTTAAGAAAAGTATATTTGGTTTTTTGTTATATATTTTTAAGTAAACAATAAAAAGAATGGAAGAATAGATTGAGATATATTTCTTTTCTACCTTTTTGAAATGTTTTTAGAAACGATTGCAATTATAAAAATCTTAAAGTATAGAGAATCCCATTGCTTGCCTAGAGATCTAAATGGGCAATTTCAAGTAAAACCCTTGTAAAATTGAGATATGCAACTTAACTCAACAAAACCTTTCCCAACTAAACCAAGATAGTGTACTAATAATTTTTTATTTTTCAATTTATAATCAAGTTGTGAAACTAGTGGGTGGAATTGGACTTGTATCAAGTTGGAAACTAGCGAGATTGTGTGTGGATAGTTCTTTTTTATCTATTTTGGAACATCATTCAAGTTACAATTGGAAAATTGGTAATTTTGGAATATCATTGTGTGATATTCTATGCTTCTTGGACTCTTCACTCTAACCCAAAGTACACATATTGACATGATATGACACCAATACAAGAGATGTATCCCACCCCTTACATCTTTAGACATCGTTATGTAGATTCTCCAAAGACTAAAAAGAAAAAGAAGAGAATGACTAGCAGGTGGCAATGCACTAGGGCAAGGAGAAAAAAAAAAGAAACTTGAGAGAGTAGATTAAAAAAGATAAGCACTAAAGCTAAAAATGAAAAAAGGAAATAAAAATGAAGAAACAGACAGACGGAACAACAAAAGTGCCGTAAAAAAAAATAGAAGTAAAGGAAGAGGAAAGAAAAGGAAGAAGAAAAGAAACAGAAGAAAAAAGGACAGAAGAGGAAAGAATGTAGGCTTGAGAATGAAAATAGCTTGTGTCAAAGTTTCCAATTGAAATATTGGACACTTTTTACTCAAGTTTAATGTCATATAGTTTGAGGATGAACATGTGTTGGACCTCTAGACATGAGCCTACATTTGAGCCCAATACCCAAGTATAGTTAACGTAGTTGATATCTCATATCTGCAATTGTATCTTTCTTCTCCCTTGTAATTTCTCCCAAGTCCCTGGTAAGTGTATAATTCTACAACACCATACTTCAGTATTCTTTTGTTTTAGCCCCAACATTTTACTTACAGTAGGAAATGTTAGAAGTTAGAACACCGTCAATCTTTAGTATATTATTGAGTTTTTTTTTTTAAATTTTAAATTAAGTAATAACCTTTCCATGTAGAAACACATAAAACTGAAAGCAAATTCCTTTCCAAGCAAAGTCACAAGGATTTTTATGAAGTAAGATTTTTGTTTGGAAAAAGAAAGGAGAGCAATTGATGACAAAGATAAAAGAATGTGTTTGTTCAGACTGGGGTGTTTGTAACATACTTTTGACGAATGTGTTTAAATGTGAAAAAATAAACTATGGAAAAAAGGAAATATAAATTCCTAGCAAATTATGCATAAGTTCAAAGACCCATTTATCTTGGGGTAATTGATGGGTTTTGGAAGGAGTCATCCCGATTCATGTAGTGTAGGATTTAGTAATCAAACCAGTTTGATTTAACTACTGCTCATAAGTCATAATATATTTTAGGTGCTGTGGAAGCTTCTTTTTCATATTCAGGAAAAGGCTCTCTCTCTCTCTCTCTCTCTCTCCCCCCTCCCTCTTCTTCTTGAACTTGTTTTCAGTGCTCAAGGGGCATCAGCTGACTGGATATCTTCTATGAAATCTATTTTGCAGAGACTTGAAGAAAAAGCTGACAATCTCATATCCTTGTGTGATGCTTAATGTTGATGTTGCAAGAAACAATACAAATGATCAATACCAGGTGATGAATGAGGCTTGGGTTCCTATTTTCAGAACCACTTCCAAGAATATGCCCACTACTGCTTTAACTTTTTTGTGTTTTATTGTTACATATTGTAATTGGAAGGAGTCAGTTGTGCATGAAAAGCTTACTGTATTCAATCTGTGCCTACTTTTGACCAGACACTTAGAGATCCAGTCAGTAAGACCTATACAGTGCACAGTGAATGCTCTATTGAATTTGAAGTTGATGGACCATACAAGGTGAACTTAGAATGTTAAGATATCACCCCATCTTGCGTTCATCTTTTCCCTGTCTTGTTCCAGACTGTTTATCTGGATCTTCTTTTGGATAGGCCATGATCCTCCCTGCTTCAAAGGAAGAAGGGGTTTTAATCAAGAAGCGGTATGCTGTTTTCAATGATGATGGGACCCTTGCAGAGCTTAAAGGTTTTGAGATCAAGCGTAGAGGTGAGCTGAAGCTCATCAAAGTTTTTCAGGTACATTATGTTTATATTCATAGGTGTCTTTAATTTTTAATTTAAACTTGTATGGCCATTTGTTTCTTTTTGCCATTTGTTTAAAACTGTAGTAGCTGTTTTACTTGGGGTTTAGAGTCTTTAGACTACTGTTCAACTAGGTTTTAATTTTTCTGCATAGTTCTTAGTCAATTCCTCATCATGAAAGTTCATCATTATCCTTTTAAATCCCATTGTCTTTTGCTTCCGTTAGTCGCGCTTCTAAATCATTTGCTTGTATCTCTAGAATCTTCATGTTTTGGAATCAATTATCAAGGTACGTTTAGAGTTGGCTGTCACAAGGTTCATGTGAGTGCATAATATTATGTTCTTCCATAACATGCCACTATGCCAGAAACAAGTTTAAATTCTTGACTCTTTTTTTTTACCCTTTCCTGTTTCTTTTTGCTAATTGTTTCTTGCTTCTTTTTAGCAGTTGTAGTGGGGTAGACTTCTTGTCCTCCCCTTGCTTATTTCTAATATATTATTGTAATTTCTGCTTCTTTTCAAAAAAAAAAGAAAAAAATAGAAAGAAAAGATGGCTTCTGGCTCTGGTTTTATCTTGTTGGTGGAAAATGGGAAGAAATGGTAATTCAATTTTATTTTGGACCAGTGTCTTGGTGTGCTCTTTAAGACACAACAATTTGTGTGAAACCAACAAATTTTTGAAAGGAATTGGTCCAGAAGGTCCCAGTATGTTGATAATAGCTTGATATGTATTGTTGGGCCCTTATCTGAAAGCTATAGCTTTTGGGTTGAGTGGTTTATAAGATGGTATCAAAGCTTAGGTCTTGCAAGTGGTCTTAGGTTCAAGTCTCGTTATTGACATTTGCATATTCCCCATTTGCATTATTAGTATTTCTCTTCTTCTTTCTCTCTTCTGGCTCTCCACGTGCAGGATGGGGCTGTGCGTGACAGAGAGTGTTGATAATAGCTTGATATGTATTGTTGGGCCCTTATCTGAAAGCTATAGCTTTTGGGTTGAGTGGTTTCTAACACAATATATTTTTAGTTGATGCATGAGGCCTATGGAGATTTTGTTAATCCCACTGCCATGCTTGCAATTTCTTCATTACATGGACAATTTTGTTCTAAAATCTATCCATGCTGATATTATCAACTGTTAATAGAATCTTTCACCGAGTTCTTGGTAAGATGGAAAGCTCATGAGTTATCTTGGATATATTCCAACTGTAATAAATATGGTCAATGAAGGAATTTGTTAAAGTTCCCTGGCATTATTTAGCAAGTTTGTGCTTTTGTGAACAGTATACAATGTGATTTTGGCATTTTGCTATTTTCCATGGTAGTTTTCATATTTATGTCTAGTATTGATGAAGAATTTCATTCTGTCTGGTTTGCATCTTATCTTCAACTATATTCCTCGAGTGCAGGCTGAGGTGTTTGAAAAGTTTCTACATGGGAAAACATTGGAGGAATGCTATGATGCAGTTGCATCTGTTGCAAATCGTTGGCTTGATCTTCTTGATGTAGGTTTCTATTAGATTTGGTTCAAAGCATTAACTAAGAAGTTCTTTATTTTTTTATGTTATGGATATCAAAACAATATCTACTTGGTTACTCACTGTTGATATTTATCTGTTAGAACCAAGGTATTGATATTGCTGATAGCGAGTTGCTTGGTTACATATCAGAATCAAGCACCATGAGTAAATCCTTAGCAGATTATGGAGAGCAGAAGTCATGTGCTGTGACCACTGCTAGGCGAATTGCTGATTTTCTTGATGCTACGATGGTTAAAGACAAAGGTCTACTTTGTCAATATATTATTGCATGTGAGCCACAGGTACAATGTTCTGTTTTCAATTGATGCTGTTTTATCTGTGTTTATGTGTATGCTTGCATGCACGGTTTAGTGGTTATTGATAATTTTTTTTTTAGTATTTACGCATTGTTGGTAAGTAGTATTCATAAATAAGCTCCAGGCGTCTTTTACTAGAAGTAGTGATTCTGAATTTTGTGTTTGTGTTTGTCGTCTTCAAGGTCTTCGTTTAATCTTAATGTACTGAATGCCCACTATACTTTGAAGATGCTGTCCTTTGTGGCTGATGCACTATATTTGATGAATATACGTGCATATTTCCCCTTTGGTTTATGTCTAGAATGAAGAAAACTGAAATCAGCCTAGCAACCTGTTTCATAAACGGTGCCCACAATTTATTCTGTCTCCTAAAGAATTTTATAAGTTTTGACGGGTATAGCCTCATGCAATCACTATTTTATAAAACGCCTTGAGCCTTAAGTCTCAATATCATTCCGTGAGGCTTACACCTCACAGTGTTGAGGCGTATGCCTCGAGGCATAGTGAGGCTTAAGCCTCGACTTTTCCATGTTAAAATTCATTTTTTTTAAAAAAATCAAAATAAAGCTATGTTTATGGCTTTTATATTATTATAATCAAATTGATTCTCTTTGATTTGGAATAAACTAAAGCTTGTACTCTTAAATGGGCTGAGGCTATCTTTGAAAAGGCCCCTTCTGATAATATATCTTTAAGTTTTTTAATAATATTACAAATACTAACTTGACAATTTAAAACTTTTGACAAAGCATTCTAATCGCAATTTGTATGAACTGAAAAATTGGGAGAAATGACAAAGACCTAATACTTTTACAATGTATTTGCTAACTTTCTATTTGTTCATGCTTTTAATAGCTTAAAAATTAAAATTGGGAAAGCTTAACATATGATGCGCGCTCATTTGGTTCTTAAAGATGTTAACGACAATTGAGATTATTAATATGTTAAGAGAAATCATTCACGTATTCTATACATAAATAAAACTAGTTTACATTTTTGTTTATTTTAGTTGTTTCTTCTTTTATTATTACTACTTGTAATTTTAAAAAAAATTGTTAAGTTTTTATTAATTGTTTTATGCATTTCTTAAAAGATGTAAGGCTTACGCCTTATATTGCCTCAAGGCCTACGCCTCTGCCTCAGAAAGGCAAACCACCTCAATAACACCTCACACTGTTTTAAACCTTGATAGCAATAGACGGCAATGTTTTACAAAGAAAATTTGGGAATACTAATCTACTAACTAGCATTTATCTTCTGGTGCATGTTTTGTTTTTTTGTTGTTGTTTCTGCTTTTGCTGCCTTTTCAATAAAATTCCCTTTGTTTCTTCTCAAAAAAAAAAAAAAAAAAAAAAAAAAAAACTAGCATTTATCTTCATCAATGCTACGTAATGGGAAAATTTGGCAGGCATGTGATACAATTAGTTTATTTGTTTTGCTGTGTCAGGTTTTTGATGAGTTAACTATTGGTTTGGTTCTAGAAAATCATGTTTTGCTTCAATTCCGTTATGTAATGTTATTCTGCTTATGAATTCTTGTTAATGCTGTCTTTCCATTGACAAACATGCTATGTATGTGTTAATGTGTGTGATGTGCGGTATCTTTGTTTTGGTTGAACTCATGTATTCGTCGGTCAATTTTGAGATCTTTCCAGATATCAATTAAGGATGTTGATGGACTGTAGGAAGCACTAGAGCGCTTCAATGGCTAGTGCATGGAAAATATGGGATGCTGGATGCTTGATACACGGTTAATGCTAAACTTTAGATTTATTGCGGATAAACAACTGATCGTCATATGTTGATGGATCAGTATTGTCTTTAAGAATCCAGAGTGGCAAATATACAGGTCCTGACAAAACTGGATCTGAGTAACACACCTTGTATTGATGAACCCATGGTCGATGTAGATTCGGCCTAGTTTCAAATTCTGATGCATCATCCATGTTTATGCCCGGTTTGGTTTCAAAATGGTTGCCCAATTTGGCCTAGATATTTTTTTAAATAAACTGAAAGTAACATGTATAATATGCATATATAACATATAAAAAGATTATATTACCCCTAAAAAGCCAGTTTTGCACTACTTATTTTCTACTTTTTCATGCTCAGACCTAGGCTTCTTGTAAATTTTGGCATTAGGTTTTTATCCAAACTCGGTCTGGTTTCTTAAAGACATTATCCAAACCTGTACTAAATGAGGCTTCATAAATTTGGATATCTGTTGCCAACCATACCAAAAATCAAAATAATTCCTGCAAGGATCTCTCCATTAGATTTGTTTTGATCTGGGCATAGTGTATAGATGATTCATTGGAATGAAGCCCTATTTAGAGCTTCATTGGCTATAGTATGGCCAGGAGGTGTTGGGAGTGCTGGTATAGTTTCTCGGGGGGAAGACTCTCCCCTCCAACTACCATTGATGAGTGCATATCTCCACCTCACGGTTCTATCATTTCTAGTTCGGCTATAGAGGTGGCTCTTGTAGCATCATTTGCCACTCTGGCACATCTGGCTAGAGAGGAATAATCTGATTTTTAACAACAGATGTAAGGAGCCGAATGAACTATGGAGGACATCAGATTTGTTACCAGCTCTTGGGTCCATGCAGCGGGTTGGTTCAAGGCCCCTCTCTTTCAGATTGGGTCCTAAGCTGGGGTAGTTGCCTGCATCAGGTCTAGTGGCAGGTTGTTTGGATTGGATGTACTTTGTTCAATTTTTTTTGTGGGTCATTCTGGTGCAATCTTTTTCAGTTTGTTTTAGATTGTGTGTGCCGTGGCTGCACCTCTAGTGCCCTTGGCGGTTGTAAGATTATATTTAGTTTTTATAAAATAACCTCTTGTTTCTGCTCAAAAAAAAAAAAAAAAAGTTTTCTACTGTCTTATAGGATTGATGGGACAATCACACAAAATCAATCTTATTTATGAAGTGGCCATTTTAGGTGTGGCTTCTTACAGTGTTATAGAAAGAGGATCATGGATATAATTAGTCCATGGAAATTCATTTATTCCAGTTATTTAGAGGTAAGAATTCATTTATCTTGCATATTTACTCACTCTTAATTTGCATTTTGGAAATTACTGATCATTTCAAATATGAAGCACATTTAATCTTATTTTAAGTGAAAACTTTCTAATGCTTTCCTTCAATCTCTACAAACGGGAGTATGGACTATTTTGGTGCATCCTCTTTTTTTTTTTGTGTGTGTGTGTGTCAAAATTTAACCATGTTCACAATCACAAATGCTGTGATATCTAGTCTGAACTGCTGCAAAACATGTCCCATTAATAAACAATACATCATATCAGTCTCAGTGTTGAGTTGATTTTATTGGGCTTTAGAACATTAAGATGATAATTATGTCTATATTTTTTTTTTGGGATCCTTGACATAAATGCATATTCTTGCTTAACCAAGTCTCCTTATTTGTTATGCTTGTTGATGTTGTGTATCTTGATGGGGGGCAAGCTTTACAGATTAAATGGTCATTGAGGATCAGTGTCTAGCAGTTTTCTTTGTGTTATGATGCTGCTTTTGTCATTCGTTGTTGCTTCAACTTTTTCTATGTATCTTTGTGATATTTTTGGAATCATTATTTTTCATGTTAGATTTGTCTTGCAACTGCTGTCCCTCTTTCTTTGTTTCGCCCACCTGAACAAGAATCTTAGGATCGTCATTAATTTCATTTTCTTTTTTAGGGTTTATTTCCATGCATGTGATTTCTTTTCGTCTTATATATTCAGGGTACTCCAGTAAGCGAGCGTGCTATTCCTGTTGCAATATTTGAGACTGGTCCTGGTAATAATCATACTATATATATATATATATATATATATATATATATATATATACAGTTATACACACACACACAGACATACACAAACATCTATTTTGTGGAAAAAAAATGTTATATAGGTGTAACTATTTCAATTGAATTTGGATTTAATAGTTTTTTTTTTTTTCCTTTGCAGAAAAAAGGTATTTCCTGCGTAAGTGGTGCAAGATTTCTTTTGATGTGGGCATTCGGTCAATTGTTGATTGGTCCTATTATAAACAACGGCTCAGTTCAGCAATTCAGAAAATTATTACCATTCCTGCAGCAATGCAAAAGGTGCAAAACCTAGAGCTTGATTTCTAAGTTCTCATATTCTTCTCCTTTATTATCTTTCTCTTCTTTCCACTTAAGTTTTATATATCTATGAACAAGTATTCTTCTTCTTGTTTGTTTCTTTTTCATTTTCTGTTTTTTGTGTGTGGTGCGTTTGGCTTATTTGATGGTCACTTGAACTTGTACAGGTTGCTAATCCTGTTCCTAGAGTAATTCATCCTGATTGGCTGCATAAAAAGATCCGAGAGAAGGCGGACAAATTCCGTCAGAGAAAACTGGCTGATATTTTCAGTTCCGTGAAGAAAGATGATGTTGAAGACTTAGAAGACTTCAGAAATAAGAACACTAATTCAAAAATACATCCTCAACCTATTGTTCGCTGTTATGAAACTAATAAAGAACAACAATCATTAAAGGCTTCTTCTCCCTCGGCTTCTGGGCAACAAAAAATTAGCACTACTAACAATTTGCATCTACCACGCATTCCATCAGGTCAAAGTGCTATCTCGAATGAGGATATTGACAAAG
Organism: Paratinospora sagittata; assembly: GCA_035771175.1. Taxonomy (NCBI): domain Eukaryota; kingdom Viridiplantae; phylum Streptophyta; class Magnoliopsida; order Ranunculales; family Menispermaceae; genus Paratinospora; species Paratinospora sagittata. The sequence continues at coordinate 32,176,721 of CM069597.1, read as the reverse complement.
ATGTTGATTATCAAGGCTGGCTTGAAGTTAAGAAGAGAAAATGGAAATATACTAGAGAAGAAAAGAAAAAGCGCAGGTATCTAAATGCATTTAATTTTTTGATCTATATTAATGCACGAAGTAGTGTCTTTGCTTCAATTTTAGTCTTTTGGTGTGTGTGTGTATCTGCATGATGACCTGAAGACTTTTTTTTTAGTTACTTCTTTAGATAAAGAGTACTACAGGCTGACCAACGCACTGTTCTTCAGACAGGCATATGACTGGAATGTAGGAAAACCTTCAACCGGTCTTTCTGGTGCACTTAATGAAATATTTCCTTAGAACAGCTAGCATACAAAGATATGATGTGCGAAGGAAGTTATTTCCTTAGAGTATAGTTTTTGTCTTTGCTTTAATTTGCTTTCTTCTCATGCATTTTGAGATAAAAGACGCCAGAGATATGTTTTCAATTTTCACTACTTAGCTCACTTGTTTCATTGTTGGCTAAAATTTGTGGCCGAAGGCAGCCCTCTGTGCTCTGAATTTATTTTCCTTACTAATTGTATTGCAATTTACTCATTAGACTAGTTTGGTTAGTGGTTTCTTTCCCTTAGCACTATCTGTATTCCAGGCTAGGTAACTTGAAGAGAGTTAACAATTCAAGTGGTGTTTCCGAGTTTCCTGGTTCTGTAACAAGTTATAAAAAAAATCAAGGTCGAAGTGGGGTTAGTTCGTTTTTCAAGAGACATGATTTAGCACTTGTGAGCTCGCACTGGCAGGTAATGAGGTTCCTAGTTCACTCTAGACATTTTCTTGGACAATTTATTATGTGCATGATTTACTTTTCCTTTGTGTTTCAGATAATACAGCTCACCCCAAGTTCACAACCTGGACACTTTTTTGCTTGGGTTATTGTGGAATGCATCATGCTTAAAGTTCCCATACATGTTCCCAGGCTATTCTACCTTAACACCAAAGCACCAATTACAGAAGAATTTCCTGGAAGGCGTGTGAATAAGACTCTTCCTCATGGCCACCCGAGCTTCAATCTCATTGAGGTACACCTGATGTTGTGCTAGTTATTGATACTGAAGGACAACTCTCTCATTTTTACCTTCATTTCCTTTTTTTCTCTTAATAGGTGATCATTGATGAGGATCAGTTCAGGGCAGAAAGCAAGAAGCTTGCAGCTCACCTTGCAGATCCAGAAGTTGAGGTCAAATACACCTAACTGTTCACTTTTATTAATAATTGCTTGAGAAAATCAATTTATTGATTCTATCCGTGCACTTTCAATTATAAATTTATTAATCTTCTCTTCTCAAAAAAGATAAAAAATATTAATCTTCTCTGATGTCATGTCATGTTAGTTCCTAATATATATATATATTCTCTTACTGATGTATTGAAATCCCTATAGCCTAATTTCTTCATTTTGGAAGAGTCATTAATTTTGGCAATGCAATTTCTGAAATCTCTACAATAATGGGTATGATAATATAATGTTAGCCTAATGTGCATTGGTATCCTTTAGCAGTGTCATCAAATGGAATTTTCAGTTTTTTCCTGTCCAATTTGCTTGCTTTGGGGAGGTTTGGTGATACAAAAAAAACACAGAATTTTTCCCCGTATTGGTTTTACTAGGCACAAACAGTTTTAGTATGTGGAAATCAAGATAAACGTCCTTATTTTCTATTTTATAAAACTAGTGTTGTCAAGGCAGCAAGGCGATAAATGAATGATAAAGAAAAAAAAAAAGCGAAAGAAGATTTTCCAGTGTCGGAGAGATCACCGAAAGCTGGAGACGCCGTCACCGATGCCATCGGAGATGGTCGGAGAATTGTCGGAGAGTCGTCGAAAAACACAGCGATGAGTTAGGACTCGAGGGTTTCCCATTCATATCCTTTTATATTAAATAAAAAACATATTTGAAGATAAGCTCTTAGATTTTTCTATCTTCATCCTTGGACACCTTCAACTTTTGAAAATTTCTTAGACCCCCCTTTGACTGCTTAGCTAACTGCCTAGGCGGTTCTCCCCCGAAATGGCCTAGGCGACGCCTTGACAACACTGTAAAACCCATAGTTTGTTATGATCCTTGCACTTATCCTTGAAAATCTTGTTGTTCCTTTCCAGCCATAAATGCCAAAGTGTGGCAAACGAAGCAACGAGAGCGACCTCTCTAGCCGTGCTAGAAATAATAGAGCTATGAGACGGTGACATGCAATCCTCAATGTTAGATGGACATGAAAACCTTCCCCCCGAAAAACAAAACCATCTCTCCCACAACCCCGTTGCCAAAGAACAGTGCACGAATAAATGATTCGGAGTCTCATCCGTTTGAAAACACAAAACACAACACTGTGGAGACAAATACATATTGGGAAGTCTTCTTTGCAAAAGGTCCATTGTGCTTAGTTTCCTATGAGCCAGTAACCAACTAAACACTTTAACTTTCGATGGAATTTGTGTTTTCCAAATATATACCGTTAAAGGAAAAGAAGAGGTGGGTTGATTAGATGGAGAGTGTAACACATCTACAAGAGATTTGCAAGAATATTTTCCTCTAGGTTCAAGGCACCAATGAAAGTGGTCTGGCGAATTGGACAGATGAACTAGGACTAGTCTAGCTAAAAGGTTAGTTATCTCATCTTGTTCCCCACAGGTTAGAGCTCTAGCCTCTAGGGAAGTGAAGGTTCAATGCCACTCCATTGTGTGACGAATCTTGGAGTGAGCAAATAAAGGATGAGATAGGCTGATTGTGTACAGTAGATAGTCTATATAGGTTTGGAAATGCCCTTGCCAAGGAACACTCTCCCTCCCATTTGTCCTCCAAAAAGCGAAAAGAATTCCCGTTACCAACCATAGGTCGAACATGATGCAAAATGAGAGGAGCTAATGAGGCGATGAACTTCCACAACCCTCTAAATGAAAACCTCCCGCAACTTCTACCACCAATGTCTTGATCAGAAAATGAACCCCACCCATATCTGCTGACAACAACCTTAGCCCAAAGAGAATCCTGTTCATTCAGCAGCCTCCACCACCATTTCTCACATAGAGCCACATTCTTCATTACAATATTCCCGATACTGAGCCCCCCTTCTTCCACTGGTTTTTGTAAAATCTGCCATCGGACCAAACTTTTTAGTTCTTGACCCCCCTTTCCCCCACAAAAAGAATGTCCTGATCTTCCTCTCAATTGCCTTGGCCACACCACTTGGGATTTTGAACATAAAGAGGTAATATGAAGGGATTGCTTGTAGCACCGACCTAATCAGGGCTAACCTTCCCTCTTTTGATAAGAACGCATGCTTCCAACCCTCCAACCTACGAGATATAGTGGCGATTACTGGATCCCAAAACACCTTAGTCAAAGGATTTCCCCCCAAAGGTAAACCCAAATACTTTAAAGGCCATACTCCTACTAAACACCCAGCCGTGTTAGCCATTCTCAATATCACCTCAGGATTCATGTTAATCCCAGCCAATTGACACTTAGCTATATTCACCTTCAAACCAGAGAATTCACAAAAGCACTGTAAAGTCTTCAGCATGTTAGCAACATTATCCTCATCCCCTTGTTGTTGGAACAATGTGTCATCCGCATATTGCAAATGTGAAACTTCCACTTTATCCCTCCCAACTTGTAAACCTTTCACAACCCCGACCGGTCTTCCCCTGACCATTAGTCTTGCCAGCCCGTCTCCAACTAAGGTAAACAAGAATGGAGACAAAGGATCACCTTGACGTAACCTTCTTCCTGCTGCAAACTTCCCTCGAGGCCTACCATTGGTCACCACAGAGTATGTTACAGAGCTTACACATCCCATCATCCATTTTATCCATCTCTCCCAAATCCTTTATGCTCCAGCACATGAGATAGGAATCCCCAATCCACCTTATCATAGGCTTTGGCGACATCCACCTTAAACCAAGGTACGAAACTTCGATTTCGCCCTAAACTTCGACCTTCAAAAATCAGAATTAATTCGGAGAAGTTTAATTCAACATGGAGAAGTTTAATTCGACATGGAGAATTTTTGTAAAAATTTGCTAAATTAGAGAAGTTTAGAGAATTTTTGCATATATGCTTAAATATCTAAATTTATTGTAGTATAAGCTAAAAACTAATATAAATAGACACTTTTAATACATAAAAATATCAATAAGCGACCTAACAAAATCAATCTTGTTAAGTGAGTTGATGAATTTGAATGACGGCTTTTGGTCTTAATTTGTTTTCTTTATTTTGATATTTAATTTTGTGGTGGCTTGCTTCTCGACCATATACTTTACTAGTTTGAATTCTATCATGCTTAATTTATTAGTTTATTATTTGAATGTGTTGTTTATTAATCTTGTTTCATAAGAGTTAACTAAAAAAAGATGACTTTAGGAAATCTTTTAATTTATTTTTAAGTTTTTATCTTATTTCGACTTTAACTATTTATTTATTTTGCTTCTTTTTTTTTTGTTTTTTGGTAAAGTATATCCCATAAACTACATAATTTGTTAACTTGTTAAATTATTTTTTAAAATTTATATTGCTATGTTGGTTGATGAAGTTGAAAATAATACATAATTATTAGTGTTTTTTTGTTTTTTATTGATGAAGTAACATCTTTTTTACTTCTATGTCTAATTTCATCGAATTTTGTCGAATTTTATCGAATTTTTGCTCGAATTTTTGCATTTTTTTTATTGAAAAACTAAACTTTTGTCGAAGTTTATCAAATTTCGTCGAAGTTGTCGAAGTTTATCGAATTATTTAGCGAATTTTTGCATTTTTTATTTTACATCCCACTTTGCACTTCGATGGTAAAAAAATCGAAAAAATTCGCCTAATTTCGGCGAAATTCGGAGAATTTTTAGTCCTTGCCTTAAACACCACCCCAGACTTACCCCCAACCCTGTAATCTTCGAGAGCTTCATTGGTAACTAAGACCGCATCCAAAATCTGCCTTCCTTGAACAAATGTTAACTGGGATCCATCTACTATTTTATGAAGAACAAACCTGAGGCTATTAGCCAGGGTCTTAGATATTATCTTGTATAAACTTGTGACAAGGCTAATAGGTCTATAATCCTTCAAGCAACGAGAGTCACTTTTCTTAGGTATCAGGCAAATATAAGTCTCATTAGTCTTGATGTTGATCACACCACTGTGGAATAATTCCTCAACAACCTTCATCACATCCCCTTTCACCACCTCCCATGCCTTTTGGAAGAAAGACAAAGAGAACCCATCTGGCCTCGGGGCTTTCAAGCCATCACAGCTGAAAACCGCCTCCTTCACCTCCTCCTTAAGAATCAACCGCTCAAGAAATTCTCTATCTTCCTGAGAGATGACCCCTCAATCTCCCGCACATAATTCCTTCCTGCAGCGTAAACTTCTGAAAAATATGTTACAATCTCATCCTCCACCCCCATTTCATCTGAGATGCACACCCCATCATCCCTCTCAATTGAGGTGATAACATTCTTACTTCGACGGCTGCTTAGAATCCTATGAAAGAAATGTGAATTCGCATCCTCCTCCTTAAGCCCTTTTATTTTGGCCTTTTGGAGGGCCATTCTATCCTCTTGAAGACATAACTCTCCAATTCAACCTTGTAAAGTTTTCGAAATGTTTCTAGTTCTTTAGACCACTCACCGACTTCTTCCATACCATCTAGAGACCCAATGACACTTTCAATCTCTTTCTTCTTATGACCCGTTGCCCCGAAGACTTCCTTATCCCACACCTTAATGAAGTCCTTCAGCCCTTTAAATCTGACCATGAATTTGTATCCCTCTTTCCCAAACGCAAATGCTCCCTGCCACCATTCCTTCACCTTACTCATAAACTCTCTATGGGATAACCACACATTCTCAAATCTGAATGGAGTTGGGCCCCATCTCGGAGTTGGGCCCCATCTCACCTCATTAGTGTCCAGCAAGATGGGCCCATGATTAGAAGTTGTCCTTGTGAGAGCAGTCTGCCTGTTCGAGGGGAATATGTCACACCACTCTGATGACACCAAAAATCGGTCCAACTGGTAGCAAATAGGACTTGATCTAAGATTAGACCATGTGAAATTTGCGTTGCAAAGAGGTAGGTCCCTTAATTCTAATTCGTTAATCAGATGGTCGAACTCCTGCATGCTCCTTGTGAGTCTTGGACTGTTCAACTTCTCCTCAACACATTTTGTGGTGTTGAAGTCCTCCGCTACACACCACCCGCCCTCACACAATACCGACAGTCCCGCAATCTCATCCTAGAACAACTGTCTATGTGAAGGCATCTAATTTAAATAGAAGATCTCAGAGCATACTTAAATATGATAATAGGTTGCCTCTCTCTCTCTCTCTCTCTCTCTCTCTCTCTCTCTCTATAGATGTATTTACATTTATTTTGGGGGGCAAGGGAAGGAGGGACTTTCCTCTTGTAATTGGAATGATTGATTGACAGTAGGTTGTTTTGTGAAGTAGTATATAGACACACACATTTTTTCTTAGGCAGACATGTTTTTTGAAAATTCACCAAGCTTGAAGATTGATTTTCCAGAAGGATGAAAAATTACAATCAATCATAAATACTTTTAAATCAATCCAACCATACACAAAAAAACTAACTAGAACAATATGAGAAACCTAAACAAAATCTAGATACATAAAAACAACTATGAATTGGCAACCTACAAAATCTAAACTAAACAGGTGGAAAGTGGAAACCCAACTGTGTATATCAAGCTTAGATACTACCAGGACCTATGCTTGAGCTGAGCAGTGGGTTTAGTTTGATGACATTTCGATGATTAGAAATGATTTCAAGTGTAACTGTGTTGGTTAAGTTGGTCTCTCATTTCCCTTTTTTTTTTTTTTTTTCTTTCTTATATTGTTTTGTTTCATTTGTTGAGTTTTCTGCTGCATTCTGTATTTCCCCTTTTTTTTTGGCTTCAATACACACATAATACTTAATGAGCAAGAACTTTATAATACAGACTTGTTAGATCTTTTAATGAAATCTGGTTGAATTGAGCCCTTGGCTTAATGATTTGGTTTGACACATGGAATGCAACTTGAGGTCATGGTATGGAAGTCTGACCACTAGCCCAAAAATTTAAAAATGAAGAAGGGAAAGAAAGCCGGTTGAACATTCTAACTTATTTTTAGACTTTGGTAATTTGAGGAAATGGTTGGGAATAGGGATAACCTTTTGTTGTTTACATATCACTCTGCATTTCTCTTACTGGCTTTAATAGTCACTCTTTTGGTCATGTGAATTGATTCGAATTGTATTCTATGAATAGAGGACTAAAGGGTTAAAGGTGACATCAGAGTTTTTGTTGAATCCATCTGATTAGTTGTGTTCGTAACAGTTCATCTAGCTTTTGGTCATTGAATTTATTTGAATTCTCTTCTTTGATCAGGGAATGTATGAGTCAAAGGTTCCACTAGATTTTAATGCCATTCTTCAGATTGGTTGTGTTTGTAAAGTGGATAGAGCAGCTAAGAGCCGAAATGCCCAAGATGGATGGAGTCTGACAGAGCTGCATATGAAGACAACAACAGAATGCTCATATCTGGCGCAACCCATCTCATACTTTTACTTGTACCATAGGTACAATACTTTAGTTTTACTTCCAGTTTTTTTTTTCTTCTCTAATTAATGTCTAAAGATGAAATTAAACCGTTTAACCATGCATTGGAGGTTGAGTAATGTTGTTGGTTTGAAAAAATGTGACAAGCATTTTTGCTTGTATCATGTCCAATAAAGAAGTAATCAATAAACTTGAAGCACAACGGTATGCTTACTTTTGTGGGACTTCAAAATTAAAATCGATAAACATGAGAAAGTAGAATATATGGGTACTTTCTACATGGTCTGAGCATAATGTTCTTGGATCTTTGATTCTCAACTGGTTTCTACATGGTCTGAGCATTACTGATGCTCTCTTTATGTATTTTTTTCATTATTAATATGTATGTTATTCTTGTTTCTTCCTCAAAAAAAAGAAAAAAAAAAAAGAAAAAGAAAAAGAGAAAGAAATTATGAGTAATTGATAGGAATATGCTAGAATCATATTATGAGCAAGACAGAAATTTATTGCTGATTTTGTTGCTGTTGATGTGGAGTAGTCCATCTCCCTTAACAACATGGCCATCACAGAGTGCCTGGAATCTGGGTATTGAACTATAATACCTTTAAAACCTCTCTCAGGTGTGTGGAGGTATTACATATGAGCAAGTAAAATCTTATTCTTTATATATGGGTTAGGATTCATAACTTCTTGAAATTGATTCGGAAATTTTCTGCTGCCAATTAGGTCTATAAGAAGCTTCAAAATGAACTGATTTTTTAGGAGTATGATCTTTTCAACTTGGAACCCATCCTCATAAAAGTTGAGATCCTTCCAAAATTTTAACCTAATCTGGTTGGTGCTCAACTGAAGATGGATAGCTGATAGTTATTTTAACTGCTTTGCTACTCTTTGCTATGGTATTAATATTCAAATCATATGATCTTTTCCATGAATGATGTTCATATCAATGAGATCATTATAACTAAAACATCAATCTATTTTGGAAGTTCAATCATGGGCAAGTGGCCCTGGATAAAAAAGCATGGCTTAACATGGATAAAAAGCATGGCTTAAATATCATGTCTTCGGATTCCACCCATGAATAATATAAAACTTCAGTATAAGAAACGATTGGCAATTTTTTAATTCCATAGATGCTATTTAATGGCTTAATATTCTCAGTGCCATGCATCTAATTACTTGCTTTTTCTTTAACGTGGTGCAACTAATAAATGAAATTTGTAAAGAAACAAAGTGTACTACCACCTTCAGTGGGCCATTTCTTTCGAGTTAGTATGTGGCATGTATCCCATTGTTAGAGGGCTTTAGGCACGAGATGGCTTGTATGCTTTTGTTTGAAGTTTGCTTTAATCGTTTTTTAAAATTGTTATTCGTTTTCATTAGTTATTAATGATAACTGCCAATTTATGAAGTATTTGTTCCTCTTTTCTTGGCTTAATTTCTCTACTTATAGAAAATTTCATATGTTGATCAAATCTCACAACCTTGTATTTGCTTCAGCATGTCTGATGGGAGAGGAATATATGTCACATACTTTCCTGCATCTGGCACAATTTTTGTTGTGGTGGTTAATCCTTTCCAGAACAAAGAATTGTCGGCATCTATTCTTGAAAAGCAATTCCGCGAAGCTTGCCAAGTGTTGTCTGCTGAGTCTCTTTTGTCTGGCACTAGTATAGTGTTTAAGGTAGGCTCCTTTTTTTTTTTTTTTTGAGTAGCTACAATGTGTATGCTTGTCTAAACTTATACATGGAAGTACTGTTGTTTTGTTTTTCATCACACAGGTGGAGTATGTGGGACATGTGAAAGATGCTGAAAAACTTCTGCAGAGAACCATTAATGAGTACAGGTTTGAACTCTTTTCCATATGCTTTAGCTATATATTTAGATATTACTGTCCCAGATTTGTTCTTGTGCTTCCTATAATTGTTTCATTTATTTAATAATGCGTGATGAATTATATATGATCTTAAATTTTTATAGGGATTCTAGAAATGTGTGCAGGCGTGACAATTAATAGGTACTGCCTACTGGGTTAATAGCATCAAAAGGGTCGATGCTCTGGCTGATGGTTGGAAATATGAGCTATCCTCATTGAGCTCTCATGTGATGACTAATAATTTTCATGAAAATAACATTGTGGATCAGCCAATGAGGCATTGGTCTGGTGGTTGGGGTGCAGGTTCGGGATGTGTCAGGTCCTGAGTTCGAAACCCCATCCTGCCAGTTCTTTCTATCTCTCATCCGGAGGTGGGGGGAATTAGTCGGGCTGTGTCCCGAGCCTAGGGGACTCGGATACTTCCCGGGAGGAGCAGCTCCCTGCGGCAGGTGTGTCTATAGGGGTGTAAGAAGTTGTTTCTTCTCAAAAAAAAAAAAAAAAACATTGTGGATCATGCGTTATTGTTCTCCTCTGCTCTTTTGCAAACATATGCAAAAAGTCTGTTATTAGCCTGCAGTCAGCTTTATAGGAATGTTGAACCTCTGCCATCTACATTAGAGTTGTATCAAGAAAAAAATGCCTCGAGTTAATGTGCACACAAGACAAAAAAAAAAAAAAAAAACTTCATTTTAGCTTTGTATACCCTGCTTTTTGTTTCCTATGTGATGTGATAAAAGCAAAAAATACAATATGCTTATGATATTTGGTTAAACAGAACGACTTTTGAGCTATTCCATTCCTTTTGCTCAATTTCATTTCTTTCAAGTCTTCAAGGTCTCCCTTATCATCTGACTTTAAGGGTTCTGCTGGCAAAGAACAATACATTATGCACGTGTATGTTCAGCCACAGCCACAGATGTATTTTTATTAATGTCCGAGCTTTCAACTTAAGTGTGCCAGTCTTTCAGTCGGATATGGTTTAGTTTTGGAGTGACTGACATTGGAATCCCAGTTGAATTACAAGAGGTGGTTTATAACAACTCTGCTACTAACCTCTAAGCTATTTAGTAGAAGCAGAGAACAACCTTATGTCCGTCTTTTGTGGCTTTTCAAGTGATATGGTATATATGATTTTCTTTTAGTAAGATGAAAGGAAAATATGATCCTGCAGTGGATATTGCCTCATGCAATAGTCACCCTTTTATAAGATCAAAATGTGATAGTTTTATCTTAGGAGATTGATGAAACTAAATCTGGAATAAATGTTAAGATAAAGGTTTGTAGAGAGACTCTAGAATCTAAAGGGTTCAAAATTAGTAAGACTAAAACTGAATACGTTAAATGTATTTGTTGTAAAATAAAATAATAAAGAAACACAGATATGTATCATGGTTCGGCTCTATAGCCTACGTCCACGGGAGAAGAGAAGAGAATTCTTCTTATTCGTGATGATACCTCAATGGAGGAACACCAAATAAATAGACTTACAGAGTTGTTCACTGTATAGTAACTTTTACAATTTCAATATCTTTTAGATATGGCAACTCCTAAAAATAATTTTTCCTCTAAATGGTAACACCATAAATGGCAACGCAATCCTCTAGATTTCTCTCTTCTCCGCAACACTCCCCCTCAAGCTAGTGAATAAAGATTTACCATTCCCAGCTTGGACACATTTGCTTGGAATGCAGTATGACTTAACCCTTTAGTGAGCACATCAGCAAGTTGATTATTGGTAGACACATATGAAGTACAGATCAACCCACTATCAAGTTTTTCTTTAATGAAGTGTCTATCTATCTCTATATGTTTGGTTCGATCATGTTGAACTGGGTTATGAGCAATGCTTATTGGAGACTTATTGTCCCAATAGAGTCTCATAGGGCCATCCTAGCGCATCTTCAAATTTGTCAAAATTATCTGCAACCATAATAGCTCACAAACCCCTTGTGTCATTGCTCGGAATTCTGCTTCAGCACTAGATCTGGCCACAACATTTTGCTTTTTACTTCACCATGTCACCAAATTCCCACCAAGAAACATACAGCATCCAGTAGTTGATCTTCTGTCAACTACTGAACCAACATAGTTTGCGTTCGTATATGCTTCAAGAACTACTCTTGTGTGTCGTTTAAATAAAATGCCCTGCCCTGGAGTCCCTTTAAGATACTATAAGACACTGTTAACTGCTTGCAAATGAATATCTTTAGGGTTGTCAATGAACTGACTAATTACACTCACGACATATGCAATATCAGGTCTCGTGTGAGAGAGATAAATGAGTCTCCCTACTAGTCTTTGATACATCTCCTTATTGACAGTAGGTGCTTCTTCAGCTTCTCCAAGCTTATGATTGGGATCAATAGGTGTGGTTACTGGTTTGCATGCTAACTTTCCTATTTCTTTAAGGAGATCTGTGATGTACTTCAGTTGAGAAATAAAGATCCCCTGTTTGGAATGTGCCCCTTCAATTCCAAGAAAGTACTTCAACCGTCCTAGATCCTTGATCTCAAATTCTTTGGCCAGAGACTGTTTCAGGCTTTGTTTCTCATGCTCATCATTTCCACTCATAATGATGTCATCTACATATACCAAGAGCGTTGTAACTCCCCCTGACGCTGAGTGCTTAATGAATAATGTATGATCTCCTTGGCTCTGCTTATATCCCTTCTCTTTCATTACTCTGGCGAAGCGACCAAACCATGCTCTTGGAGATTGTTTAAGTCCGTACAAGGCCTTTTTCAGTTTGCACACTTTACCACTGGTTATACAACTTTCGAATCCAGAAGGAACCTCCATATAGATCTCTTCTTCCAGTTCTCCGTGAAGAAAAGCATTTTTCACATCAAATTGTTGTAAATCCCAGTCGTAGTTGGCAGCTAAAGAGAGCAATACTCGAACCGTGTTCATCTTGGAAATCGGTGCAAATGTCTCCAAATAATCCACACCATATGTCTAAGTGTACCCTTTCGCTACTAATCTTGCCTCGTATCTCTCCAGTGACCCATTTGCTCTGTACTTAACAATATAAACCCATTCGCATCCCACGACTTTCTTTTCGATAGGTAAATCAACTAACTCCCATGTTGCATTTTTTCTAGGGCCTCCATTTCCACATTCATAGCTGGTTTCCAATCTTTATTAGATAACGCCTCAGATACTGATGTAGGAGTCTTGATATTGTTCAAACTGGTAAGGAAACTCTTATGGGTTAGTGAAAACTTCTCAAAGGACACAACATGAGATAGTGGATACAAGGGACGCTTGGTGCATTTCCTGGTTCCCTTTTTAATGGCAATGGGTAGATCACTGTTAGTTACAAAGACTAATGGAATTTGTAAGGAGGGTTCAATGCCTGTTACCTCATTCGCAAGACTTGGTTTAGATTTTTGAACTTGCGTCTGTTCAGAGACTGCAACTTTCTTCCTTGAGTACGTTTGTCCAGTCATCCGATCCATAGGTTCATCATTTTGGTTATCAATAGGTTCAAAGAGGGTAGGAGATTCAGGTTTGGTTTGTTGAAGGTTAAAAAGGTTAAGAGGGTCAAAAAGATCAAACAGACTCTGATCCTCCTTGTCTTCCATGATGATACTCTCCTCCTGAAGAGAAGGAGCGGAAAAATAGGGCTCATGTTCACAGAAAGTGACATCGGCAGAGACAAAGAATTTCTTTGATGGCGGATGATAACATTTATATCCCTTTTGAGTGGAGAAGTATCCTACAAAGACACACTTGAGAGCTTTGGGGTCCAACTTTACCCTGTTAGGTTGGTGAACATGGACAAATGATACACACCCAAATATCTTAGGTATAAGATTATTGGAGATTTTGAGCTTAGGGTAAAATTGACAGAGCTTTTTCATAGGACTTTTGAAACCAAGGGTCCGGGATGGTATGCGGTTAATAAGGTGTGTTGCAGTAAGGACAACTTCCCCCCAATAGGACTTAGGCATATTATTCTGAAATAAAAAGGCTTGGGTTGTATCAAACAGGTGGCCGTTTTTTCTTTCAGCAACTCCATTTTGTTGTGGGGTGTGAACACAAGATGATTCATGAAGGATCCCCTCGTTTTGGAAGTAATTGGTCAAGGTTTGATTAAAATAGTCTTTTGCATTGTCAGATCGAAATCTCTTGATTTTTGCACCAAACTGTGTGTGTATCATGTTATGGAAGGTAGGAAAAACAAAGCTCACATCGGATTTTTGTTTCGGTAAGAATATCCACGAGACTCTAGTATAGTCATCAATGAAAGACACAAACCATCGTGCTCCAGAAACATTAGGTATTGGAGAGGGACCCCAAATATATGAATGAGATCAAAATGATCTGAACTTCTTTCATTACTAAGTGGAAAAGATATACGCTTGTGTTTTGCTAGTTCACACACGTCACAATGAAAATCTTCAACATCTAGAGACTTAAACAAAATTGGAAACATGATTTTTAGGGTTCGAAAAGAAGGATGGCCAAGGAGGCGATAATGAAGCCATAACTTTTCTTTATTGGAAAAATTGTGCTCGGAGAGAAATGAAGTGTTACTCTTGATAGGATGTACTGGTGTCTCAAGGTAATATAGCCTATGCTGTTCCTTAGCACGTCCAATCATCGTCTCCAAGTCCTGGTCCTGAAACACACAGTAAGTAGGGAAGAAGGTTACATTACAATTCAGATCATGGGTCAGTTTTTAAATAGAGATAAGATTAGTAGATAGTTTGGGAACATGAAGAACACTTTTGAGTGTAAGGGTGAGGCTGATGTGAACGTCACCTATACCAGCAACTGTGGTTAAGGATCCATCAGCTGTGGTTATTTTTCAACTACTAGAACAGGGGTTGTAGGTATGAAACATAGTGGGGGAATTGGTTATGTGATCAGTAGCACCAGAATCTATAACCCAAGAGTTAGCAAAAGACTTATCTGAGACTTTAAATCCAATAAAAATAGGAAATTTACCTGAATGTGCCAATGAACAGGTACCTGAGGGTTTGTCCAGTGTGCCAAGCAAAGATTTCAATCTTTCAATGTCGTCTTGGCTAAATCCTACTGGCACTGGGGAGTTTGCAACTGTTTGTTCAGTAGACAGATATGCGTGTCCACTGGTCTTCTGCTATCCTCCTTTGTAGCCCCATTCTTTACTGGAAGTTGAAGGCTTTCCATGAAGTTTTCAACACTTCTCTCTGGTATGTCTAGCCTTCTGACAATAAGTACACCATAGATTGTCCTTATTGTCTCGATTTGGGACCTTTGATGATTCAACTCGCAGAGTGTTTGTCTTCTGATCATTTCCCCGATTGGCAACCATAGCTGAGCCTTCCATCTTCTGAGGTGCGAGCATAACACTTCTTCTGCTTTCTTCAGTCCGGATAACAGAGATAGTCTTATTCAGAGTTGGCAATTCTTTGCTGAGAGTCTGAACTCTCACTTGATCAAACTCTGCATTGAGTTCAACCAAGAAGTCATAAACCCGATCATTCTCAATGTAGTTATTTAGAACTACAGCATCTGCAGGGCATTTAGTCTCAATACACCTATAATGGTCAAGTTCCTGCCAGAGAGTCGTCAATACATTGGCATATTCTGTGATCGTCATGTTGCCTTGTTTAGTTGTTCCAACTTTCACTTTGATCTCATACACTTGGGCTGCATCATGGGCCTTAGAGTATGTTTGGTGAACGACATCCCAAATGTCTTTGGCGGTAGTAAGAAACATGCATGTATCAATAATATTGGCGTCATTGAATTCCTTAGCCACACCATTATAGAAGCATCTTCGTTATCCCACGCTATAAATTTAGGATCTCCAGCTGTAGGTCCAGTGCCCAAAAAATGACTCAATTTTCCTTTGCCTTTTAAAAAGGTACGCACCAGCTGAGGCTACTTCAAATAATTCTTTCCATCAAGTCTGTATGCTGCCTGAATGTTTGGTAGCTCTTCTTTCTCCGTTTTGTCAACTGCTTCTTCAATCTGCACCGTTTCGGAAGTTACGATTTTGTTTTTTTTTTTAATTTTTTTTAGGGCTTAAAAGAAGAAGAAAGAAAGGGAGATAAGAGACGGGAGCAGAGAGAGATGAGAGACAGGAGTAGAGAGAGATGAGAGATGACGAACCAGATGGATGTTGCAAGATCTGAGTGATGAAGACGATGGTGCAGCGACAGTAGTAACACTGCAATAGCAACGGTGGAGATGAAGGTGGCGACGAAAGCGATGAAGTTGAGCAGAGGAGCTGCGACGAAATCACTATGGAGAAGCTGCGATAGTGAACGACGAAACCGACAGTAGCGATTGAAGCAATGGAGTCAATGACGAGGAACAATAGCGTGGGAAGATACTCGAATCAGTCGCATGCACCAGTGAGTAATGATGGCGATGTGTAGCGACGATGGTGAGATGGTGTGCAACGGCGTCGTCGGAAACAGTGGGTTATGGCAACATGATGCACGCCGACAATGAAGGTAGCGACGATCGATGAAGATGAGGTTTTGCAGTGATGAACAATAGCAGCGGAAAAAAAATTAAACGGTGAAGTTGATGGAAGTCGACACAGCGATGGCGATGAAACACAAAGATTTGACGATGAAGGCCAGCACAAAAGATTTTGGCGATGAAGGCCGAAAAAATATTTCCAATTGTAGGAGCTTAATGCTCTAATACCACATTGTAAAATAAAATAATAATGAAACACAGAGATGTAACGTGGTTCGGCTCTATGACCTACGTCCACGGGAGAAGAGAGGAGAATTCTTCTTATTCGTGATGATACCTCAACGGAGGAACACCAAATAAAAAGACTTATAGAGTTGTTCATTGTATAGTAACTTTTACAATTTTAGTATCTTTTAGATATGGCAACTCCTAAAAATAAATTTTCCTCTAAATGGTAATACCATAAATGGCAACGCAATCCCCCAGATTTCTCTCTTCTCCGCAACAATATTTTTAATGGAAGTAGAAATACAAGGAAGAGATGGTGCAGAATGAAAACCAAAAAATACCAAGGAGTAAAAATCTTAGGTATTTGGGGATCCATTATTCATCAAGAAGGTGAAATAGTTGAGGATGTGAATCATAGAGTTAAAGCACAATGGTCAAATGGTAGGGGTGCTTCTTAAGTATTATATGATTGGCTCGTCTCATTGAAGTTGAAAGGAAATTCTTGTGAAACTGCTATTAGGCTAGTTATGCTATTTTGTTTGGCAATAAAGAAATAACATGTGAGAATCATAGAGTTAAAGCACAATGGTCAAATGGAGGGATGCTTCTTAAGTATTATATGATTGGCATATCTCATTGAAGTTAAAAGGAAATTTTTGTGAAACTGCTATTAGGCTAGTTATGCTATTTTGTTTGGCAATAAAAAAACATGTGAAGAAATTAATTGTAATAGTAATGCATATGTTAAGATATATATGTGGTAAAACATTAAAAGATAGAATTAGAATTGATTTGAGAAAGAAGAGTTGCCACAATTGCAGATAAAATGAGAGAAGCCGATTAAGGTCGTTTGGACAAATACAACAAAGGCCTTTAGATGCTCAGGTTAGGAATAATAACATATTAGCAATACTTGTAAGTCGTAATGATATAAGTAGTGGAAGACCTAATATAATATGGACAAAAATAATTAAGAAAGATGTAATTACTTGTAATTTAAATATCAACTTAGCCCTTGATAGAGCAGAGTGGAGGAAGCAAATTCATGTAGTCAACCCCATGTAGTTTGAGAAAAGGCTTAGTTGAATTGAGTTGTCAAGAAGATTGTGGAACCGTTTGTGTTTACTTATTTTGCTGTTTTTTGTGTACTGTCAATTGTAGTGTGGAGGGTGGGAAGAATCAAAAGAGGACCCCTCGTTGAAAGGGCCTGTGCAATTACAAATTGGACAAAGACCTCCAATAATTTAACTAAATAGATGCGTGGTTAGGTCAAATGAGTGGCAATATCATTTTGTTGAAAAAATAAAACTCAACTCAGCTCAATTCAACTAAGCATTTCCCAACTACATTGGTTCAACTACTTTGAAAATGTAAAACCGTTAAACATCAAATAAAAAGCTGCATTGTCCCTTCGGTAGTAGCCACTTTTCTTACCTGCAAATCAAACACCAACTTGAGGCATTCATCCTCATTTTCGTAGCAATCGATTTTCTGGAATTTTTACTCAGTTATATTGTTGTAATTATATATTGTGGTACCTGAACTCTTCACTTTATCCTCCTGACTTATCCATGTCCGACACTTCATGATACGGCATGGGTATGAGATATGTGTCCGATACTTTAGATTTTGTAATATTGCTATATGAATTTTGCAATAGAAAGAAGAAAAAGTACGAAAGAAGATAATGACTAATAGGTGACAATTCACTTAAATGAGGGATCAAAATGGACAATAAAAGATTGAGAAAAGAAAGAAAGAAAAACATATAATATAGGCTTCATAGTGAACATGATATTGTCCAAGTATCCAGATCCAAATTTTGAGACATATTTAGCTGAGTCCCCGTATCTTAAAATTTGAAAATAAACAAGTTGGACATCTAGATATGTACCCATATCCAACACCCATACCCGAGTCCAGGTAACATAGAATCATAGATTATATAAATGCATTGCTATTTGCTTCATTTTTCTTGTTATCTTACACTCTCATCCTACAATTTTAATTGGTCATCAATGGTGTCATATACACTCGTCCGTTTGTATTTTTTTTTTTTTTTAAATTTGTTCTTATTGTTTTAGTGTTTCTATCATTTATTTTTTATTATTTCCGACGGAGCAATCAAGCTGATATATTGGTTGTTAACAGACATCAACATCATGGTCCTGCAATTGGTGTCATTGAATGCCCTAAAGTTCATTCTATGAAATCAGGAATACACATTCTAAATGATTTCCCATGTGTCAGCATTCCTTGCAATGCTCGCGATAGCCAATATCAGGTAGTATCTGGTTGAACAGGTTGCTTGTTTTCCTGCATTTATTGTTTGCCATATTTCTAATTTACATCTGCTTACAAACGTCAGTCTGTGTAATTGCTGTACAATAGGCCCTTGGATGGCAAATTGTGGCTGCGAAACTTGGAATGCAACGTTGTGCGGCATCATCACAATGGTTTTCTGAGAGAGTTTCTCTTTCTAGATATGCACATGTAACGTGTTGTATCATCCCCAGTATGCCTTACTATTTTAGTGATTGAGGTAGATTCTGGGCTAACCTGAAAATCCTCGTATAACATTTGTATATTTGAGCAGGTACCCTTGGGAAATTTTGAAGTAGATTGGCTTTTATTTACAGCAGATGTATTTTTTTCCAGAGCACTACGTGATCAACAGCAGGTCAGCTCTGGGTTTCTTTCTTAGTAAATCTCCACCCTAACACACACACACACACACACACAAAAAAAGACTACCAGCTCTTCCTCTTCCTAATAGGAGATGATAATCTGTGGTCTTAATGCTTCCCATTTTCTTTTCATTATGAAATTATTCCTTTTGTCATCTAGAAACTAGAATTCAAGATTCTATGCTAATTGAATTTCACATACTTATCTGCAATTCTGCATTAAATTAAGCAACTGATTTCATATGGGTTCAACAATATCTGCATAATGGATCTGGCCTTGGGCATTCCCAAATGCAATAAAATCTAATCAACTTCATGAAAGCTGTCCTAGGTCACGTTGATATTGATCCCTGCAGGTACTTTGGATCTCAGATGATGGTGTTCCTGATCTAGGAAGCCTTGGCGAAGAAGATACTTGCTTTGCTGATGAAGTAAGTACAAGAAAATATTACTTATATTGATAGTTCTAACTACTTGAGCTTTCTATACCATTAGTTGTAGAAGTTGCATAATTTAGTTCATCATTTTAATATATTCTTTTTTTTGAGAGTAAACAAGCATATGTATTAATAATAAGCAAAACATTACAAAGAGGAGTACCAGTAGTACTCAAGCACAAACAGGGCAAAAACCGAAAAAGACAGCACAGCCACTATCAGTCAAATCATAACAAACTTTACCCCCAATTTCTACACCAAACATTAATGGAAAATTCCCCATTAATTTTGAAAGCCGCTAAGCATGAACTAGCAAGTAACAAAACATCAAAACACACATCCTCAACTCTCCTAGACACACCATAAAAAATACGATGATTGTGTTCCATCCAAATCATCCAAAGAGTTGCAAGGTTCGCCGTTCTCATTATTTTGACTTGCTTCCCGTTGAGCCCGTGAATATGGGAGGCCGAAAGTGCCTCCACAAACAAAATTGGAGCAGAAAAGTTACTCCCAATCCTAGACCGCCAATCATCCTAGATACTTAAAAGAGAAAGGGCACCTGAAAAAAAGATGACCAACATCATCTCCACAATTGTTACACAAAGGGCAACAATGGGGGAGCAAACAAATGAAAGGTAGGTGCCTCTGAATTTCATCACCCATGTTAATCTTATTATGAGCCATAATCCATCCAAACATTTTAAATTTTAGATGGAACAAGAGCTTTCCAAATTAAATTAGCGAAAGGAAAGATTGAGTAGACAGGTCATCAATTAGGAACCAAAACAAAGATTGACAAGTGAAATGGCCGGAGTGATGGAGTCCAATCAAAACGATTGGGGCCCAATGACAAATGAACAGTAGAGAACAAGGACTTCAAATCATCATATTCGACACGTTGGCCAACAGTGAATGCACAAAGATTAAAAAGGTTCCATTGGATAGGCTCCAAGTGATCGTTTTCAACAATAAAATGGGCAATGGGGTGGTTGGGGAATGGGGACGCATGATAAAGTCTAGGAAATAGATCGGCTAGAGGGGAAACAGTTAGCCATCAATCCTCCCAGAAACTAAAAGTTCGACCGTCCACTAAAATAGTTTGGAAGTGAGGGAACAATTCGGGGAACACCAATAAAACAAATTTCAAGGGCTGTATTAGGTAGCTTTAGCATTAAGGATAATTCTCCTACTGAACTCAATCTGCCCAAATTTGCCAGTGATGACCCTTGCCCAAAAAGACTGATCTTCCTTGTAGAATCTCCACACCCACTTTGCACAAAGGGCCAAATTCCTCTTCAAGATGTTACTGATGCCCAAGCCACCCTTAGACATCAGTCTTTGGACAAGCTTCCAATTTAATAGATGAGACCCACTACTCTTATCAGCACCTTTCCACAAGAAACCTTTTAATTTTTGCTCAATCAGCATGGCAACACCAACAGGCATTCGAAAAAGATATAAGAAATATATTCTTATATTTCCCTGATCTTCGGGTGGCAGCAGTAGGCCTTCTTGCTCCAATATTTCTGATTTTTTATTCATGGATTTATTTTTTGGTGTTTCACTCCAGTGTTTCTCTAATGCAGGTCCAGCAACCTGTCCTTAATTACCCTGGGGCATATAGAAAAGTCTCTGTGGAGCTGAAGGTTTACATTCTCAAAAATGTGTTTCTTTTTTATTTAATTTAGATGTGACTTTATGCATGTGTACTTGTTATGAATTGTCAATTTTGCAGATCCATCACCTGGCTGTAAATGCTCTTTTGAAAAGCAACCAAGTGAATGAATTGGAAGGAGGAGACCTATTTGGATTTGAACAGGACACAGATTCAGCACATGGTCAGATTGGTTTTGATGAGGCTACCTCTTGTGCATCTGCATTTCGTGTTCTGAAGCAATTAATTCAAAGATGTCTTCAAGATGCAATAAAATATGGGAATGTATTTGCTAATGCAGTATTGCAACATCTGTACAGATGGCTTTGCAGGTGAGATTCTATTAACTTCTTCGTTCTTTCAATTTCTTTTTCTTATTTTATCCATTTCATTAGTCTTTCCCTTTACATGGCAGCCCACAATCAAAACTTCATGATCCAGCACTCCACCAAATGCTACATAAGGTAAATGTTTGTTTGACATTAAAAAGCTTACTCGTCAGTGAATTTCAGAGGATGAACAAGTTCTTTCAATCCAAAAGTTTGATATAGAGGATAGAATGCTTTTGTAGTCGTATTTTCTTTGTGTCTTTGAGTCAAATTTCTCTTCCTATTTTTATGTTTTTCATTATCTTTATTTGTGCACAATCTTCTGGGTTATAAATGAAATTCTTGCTTCGAGGGAAATTCTCACAAATAATTTTAAGCATTTAAGCCTATTGTTTTATTTTATTAAAACCTTCATTGATATAAAATTTTAACATTATATTCCACTTGATTGCTTTTTCCTCTTATAGTTGAAGCAATTAGCATGTGCTGATTTATGGTATTAAAGCCCAGAATCTGGAATAAAAAAAGAAAAGAAAAGAAAACAAAAAAGAGTGGAACATGGGATCTATTCTGCCTTACTTTGGTGTATTATAGTTGACGCTAAATCAAATAAGACCATTGACTAACCGAATCACATAATAACAAATGATACAGTACAGCCATGCTTGTAATAATTATGTGCCTCAAAAATGTGTTTCAAGTGTTGGTTGAGTAGAACACTTAAAACATGAATATCAAGCTGTCTGAATGTTATAGTGAATTCTCGGGATGTCAATGGGTTGGTTCAAACTGCAAAACCAAACCAAACTGATGCATTTGATTCAGTTTTAAATAAGTTCAATTTGGGTTAGGTTTGAGAAATATTTAACCTAATCGGTTTGGTTTGATTTATGATCTAGGAAATCGATCTTGAGATGCTCTATATAGATCCTGAATCAAAATTCTCTTTGTGAAATTGTGCTTGGGAAGCTGGGATTGGTCCTTCCGACATGAATTTTCTCACTTTCATCTTGGGCATTCCTAATCATTCTTCAAATCACTTCTGGCTTGATGCTTGAATCACATGATTCTCATTTGATTTTGACTCAAATATTTCTCAAATGTAACATAAAACAATCATAAAACGTAAAACGTAACAATCACTAAACATATCCATTGGCATAGTCATCTATATTATTCTGACATTTCTCTCACTTTCTACAAATACTATATTGTCAAGCTTTGCTAAGACTTCATATGGGCAGGTCATGAAAAAGGTGTTTGCACTATTGCTAGCTGAATTGCGCAAGTTAGGTTCGATAATTATCTTTGCGGATTTCTCCAAGGTTATCATCGATACAGGAAAGTCGGATTTATCCGCTGCTCAAGCTTACTGTGACTGTTTATTGAAAACTCTTCAAACCAGGTAAGTCAGGGCTATGAAGCATTGTTCAAATGCTTTGGCTACCGTCTCCTAATCTTGTAAGCTTTTCTTTCTGTTTTGCAGAGATCTTTTTGAGTGGATTGAGCTTGAACCCCTGCATTTCTGGCATACCTTACTATTTATGGACCAGGTTTTGTATAGCCTGATTTCTGCTTGTGCAGTTTTGTTTAAGCAAACCCAAAATAAATGTCAAAAAAATGAAACGAGAATTTCAACCTTTATATAATTTTTTTTCTAGTATATATTTTCTATTGGCTTAATTGGTTAAGTTGGATTCATGGAGTTGAACCATTGATAATAATTTTGGTCTCCAAACTGATTCTACCTTATAGCTTGTGCGGTTCCCGTATGAATTGATTCTTATGCACATAAAATAGTTTATTTCTGACTTTTTTTTTTCATATGCCAGTTTAACTACGGTGGAATCCAGGCTAGAGCCACTGGTGCACACTTGGTGGAGAATCCCCAAGCACCTAATGATAGCATGGATAATAATCTGCAAGTGGATATTGTATCAAGCTGGAATATTGCTGAGTACTTACCGAAGGCAATTCAGGTGGGTTACACAGCGTACAGTAATTATAAACTTTTTCTTTTGTACTTAAAATATGCCTATTGTACGATTGATAATATTGGGGCTTTTAGAGCACCTGACTTATTTATTGGGGCATTATCAAGCCTCTTTACCTGTACTGGGTATCAATGGGTTCCTTGAGGTGACATTTGGACTACGGACTCTTGCTTCTTGTTATGGGTTCCTGAACATCACAACAACTCCTTGGGTTGGAGCATTCTTTTTTGTGAATGAGAGTATATATGTGTGGAGGGTGACAAATGAATAGATTACGACATTTAATGCCTAATATCTGTGTTCTCAAACATATTATGACTTCCTAACACACTCTTTGGCAGGATCATTTCGATCTGGTTGTTTCTGAATTTATTTACAAGCCGTGGGAATGTGCACAAAAACAAGCTGCAAATAAAGATTCTTTGATGGATGGAATTTCGTGCACTCCATCAATCACGTCCACTGCAGCAGCTGCACTGGAGTCTAAGATAACAGAATATCTCAAAGAACAGGTTTATACTTAGAGAGAACCAATCTCTCTACTCTTTTGCACTTGTTATCTAAAACTCTCATTAGTTCTAGTATGTGCTTATACATTTTTTTTATGCCTAATAGATCAGCTCTTACTTCACGGATAAACTTCTTAAGATTGTCCGTGATATGGTTCATCATCTTAAGGGAATGAAGAATTCTGGAAGTAATAATGACATATCTCTACGACCCACAGGGGTAGCTGCACTGGAGTTCATTAAGCATGTCTGTGCTGTTCTTATGCTTG
Organism: Paratinospora sagittata; assembly: GCA_035771175.1. Classification (NCBI taxonomy): domain Eukaryota; kingdom Viridiplantae; phylum Streptophyta; class Magnoliopsida; order Ranunculales; family Menispermaceae; genus Paratinospora; species Paratinospora sagittata. Next base: position 32,152,744 of record CM069597.1, on the reverse strand, counting down.
ACCATAATGTTCAACATGACATTCTGGTAATATTTCAATGTTCTATATATCCATGACATTATGTGAAAGTGGTTTATCTTTTTTCAGTAAGTTCTGCTGAGATATCAACTGTAAAGGTGTTTATACACTAGTAAGTACCAGTCAATTCACAGATTTACAGGTTAGAATAGTTAAATATAAGAATAGTTACAGAGTTTACATCCTTAGGAACAAAAAGTTAAAAAAAAGGGGGAATATTTCTTCAGTTTAAGCAATGCTTTTAATTTTTTTTAAATTATGCGTCTAATATATAAATTATTATTTTTAGGAAGAACTTTTCTATTATGATATAATAATTGCACTTGATATATAATAATTATAATATTTGTTCTTATAGTCAATAATCTATTAAAACTTTCAATGAATTTTTTTGTTTTTGTTTTATTGGAATTGTGGCCAATTATAGTAATTATGTCTGTTCATTTATTTGTTATTGTCATGCTTAATAATGTTTAATTACTTCTCAACTTTATAAATTAATAAAATATTATTTTGCTAGTAAAATAGTGCATAATAATAATAACAATTATGCTAGTAAAATACCATTGAGCCCTTGGTGCAATGGCAAACATTGTTCCATGATGTTTTGGAGGTAATAGGTATCACCAACCTATTTGCAATGCAAGGGTAAGGTTGCATACATTGTTTCTCTCCCATACCTTGCAATGGCAGGAGCTTTGTGCATTGGGTGCACCTTTTTATTTTTAATTCATTATAATTACATACCTTAAAAGAAAAATCGTATCCAATGTACAAGGTTTTCACCATTATGGGGTTTTGGGTAAGAGATGATATACGTAGCCTTACCTTCAACATTGTTGAGGTTGCTTTTTGATTCAAACCTGTGACCTCCTAGTCACGATGTTGCAATTGATCCATTAAAATCCTTGTTTGATTATCAAAGCTCTCAAATGTTTCTTCCTAGTTATTTAATACAATTATCTTGCTTCCTCTCCAAAAAAAAATAAAATAATATAAAAATCAAAGCTCTCAAATCGAGACTTTGATGATTGTGTCAGAGAATGGTGTCGATACAGAATAATTTGCGTTATTATTCTTCTCCGAGATGGAGGCAATATATAGATACAATTACATCCTAAACAAAGGAAACAATCCTAATATAAATAAAGGAAACAATCCTAATATAGATACAATTATATCCTAAAATCAAGGAAACAAATTGTTTATATATTTAGATACAAGATGGGTCAATTAACCAGTTTCCTAGAATTAATGAATCTAATATTATGTACAACTCATGCAGGCACTCCCCCTCAAGTTGGAGCATAGATATCTATCATGCCCAACTTGTCAACTACGCCATGAAACACCTTCCCTGAAACTGTTTTTGTGAGTATATCAACTAACTGACTTTCAAACTGAACAAATGGGAATTGTATAATCTTTTCATCGAGATTCTCCTTGATGAAATGTCGATCAACTTCAACATGTTTTGTGCGATTGTGTTGTACAAGATTCTGTGCAATCTCAATGGCTGCCTTATTATCACAGTGAAGGTTCATAGGTCCAGCATATGCAATCCCCAAATCTTTCAATATATTCCTGATCCGTAACAACCCACATACACCATGGGCCATACCTCAAAATTCAGCTTCAACACTTGACCTTGCCGCAACTTTCTGTTTCTTGCTTCTCCAAGTGTCAAGATTACCTTCCACAAAAGTAAAATAACCAGATGTGGACCTTTTTCTTGTCTGATCACCTACCCAATCCGAATCTGTGTATCCTTCAATATTAGAGACACCATTTTTTTAGAGCAACCACCCTTTTCCTGGAGCACTCTTCAAGTATCTCAAGATTCGATATACCACATCCATATGCTCGTCACTCGGTGCATGCATGAACTGGCTCACAACGCTCGCCACATAAGCTATATCCGGCCTCGTGTGTGACAAGTAGATTAATCTCCCAACTAGTCGCTGATAACGTCCCCTGTCTGGTGGAGCTTGATCTAGAAAAACTCCGAGCTTATGGTTCATTTCTATGGGTGTTTCCACTGGTTTACAATCAAGCATTCTAGTTTCGGTTAGAAGATCTAACACATATTTTCGCTGTGAAAGAAAAATTCCGTGTTTCGATCTTGCCACCTCAATTCCCAAAAAATATTTAAGTTGTCCGAGATCCTTCATTTCAAACTTAGCAGCTAAATACTCCTGTAAAGCTCTAATTTCGCCTGGGTCATCTCTTGTCAAGACCATTTGATCGACATACACAATTAAAGTCGTTACCTTTCCTTCCTTATGTTTTATAAACAAAGTATGATTTGAATTACTTTGTTGGGAAATGGTTATGACGTTTCTACAAGGAAGAGGACTCTTTTGGGGCTCATATCATTCGTAGTCGCCATGGGCTCCTTGCTAATCAGAGGGATTCCAGCATTTGTCCTCGGGTCACCTACCGCTCCCCTTGGAAGCTCATCTTCTCTATTTATCCTATTTTCTCTCCTATGGTTCGATGGGATATTGGTACCGGGTATCATCAGGCTATGTTTTGGGAAGATTCCTGGTGCGGCCCCACCCCCTTCAAGCAACTGTTTCCCACTCTCTTTGGCCTATCTGATCTTCATAACGCTCCCATCTCTTCATTTATCATTCCCCCGCTTGCTTCTAACAGAGCTCCTCAAAACTGGAATTTCCATTTCAGAAGGAACTTGTCTGATCACGCCCTGGAGGAAATTCCTTTCCTTCTTGATTGCCTTTCCTCCATCTCTTTTAGTGATTCTGATGATTGCCTTCGCTGGTCTAGTGATTCTACGGGCATTTTCTCCTCTAAATCTTTTTTCCATGCTATCTCTTCAGATAATTCGCTTCCCATCTTCCCCAACTTAGCTTTCATTTGGACTGCCAAGATCCCTCTAAAGGTCAAAACCCTTGGTTGGCTAATTGCTCTTAACCGTCTCAACTGTGTTGATGTTATGCAGAAGAGATTCCCTAATTTTTCCCTTTCTCCCTCTTGGTGTGTTCTATGTAGGAACTCCGATGAATCTATTGATCACCTTTTCAAGGAATGCAGTTTTGTGAAGACAATGTGGAATGAATGGTCGGGAAGGAGCAGCAGTATCAGCAATCTTGATGCCACTATTTTCTTTGTCATCCCTGTTTTTGTAAAGAGTGTCTGTAAAAAGTATTGGGTTTTTGTGTTTTTTGTTGTTCTTTGGTCTATTTGGTCAGAGAGGAACAATAGACTATTCAGGGGTGTCTATTGTTCTTATCAGGTGTAGGAGAAAAGCCTCACCCTTTTTGCATCTTGGGTGAGTAGTGGCAAACAGTCCATGGGTTATGGTTTTGGGGAGTGGCTTATGAATTGGTCTTCTATTTGGGAATCTCTGTAATGCGCTGTGGATATCTCATCCCGGTGCTTTTACTTTTCTATTTTAATATAATATCTCTACGTTTCCAATAAAAAAAATAAAATAGCCGAATGCCTTCATTGTAGCTGAGAACCTCCCAAACCAAGCTCGAGGTGACTGTTTCAACCCGTATAATGACTTCTTCAATTTACACACTTCACCTCTACGTGAAGAACTACTTTTAACTCTGGGTGGCAGCTCCATGTAGACCTCTTCCTCCAAATCTCCATTGAGGAAAGCATTTTTAACATCAAACTGTTGCAAGGGACAATCTCGATTTGCTGCTATAGATATAAGAATGCGAATTGTATTGATCATAGCTACTGGTGCAAACGTATCTTGATAGTCCACCCCATATCTTTAAGTATATCCCTTTGCAACTGATTGTGCTTTATATCTATCAATACTTCCATCAGCTTTTAGTTTTACCATGAATACCCATCTATAACCAATTGCCTTCTTTCCTTTAGGTAGAGGAACAAGCTCCCGAGTAGCATTTTTTTGTAGAGCCTCTATCTCTTCATTCATCGCCTTTGTCCATTTTAGATCTGTTAATGCATCCTGCACACTACTAGGAATAGACACAATGGATAATTGATTAACAGTAAATGCATACGATTCAGACAATCTATGAGGGGACACATAGTTGTTGATTGGATATTCGGTCTTGGCTTTAAGATCAGGTTCGTATTGTTTCTTTGGGACTGCCCTATTCATCCTTTGTGGATATTTAGGAACTAAATTTTCTGCAGGAACAAGTGTTGCATTAGATTCATCAATCATGGGATTCGAAATTACCTGAGGAAGAACATTCTAGATTGATTCTTCAATTAATGATGCTAACGTGGGCAACTTTGAGGGTATCGATGGTGATTCAGATATATCAGGAAAAGGAAAGAATTAAGAATTCATTCTCGGTTTCAGGAATGTTCTCACAACCTTGTTGGACATCGTCACAATCTTGTTGAACCTCACTCTCAAAATGTTCATTCACTTTTTCTAACTCTATAAATTCTCCTCCACCATCTTCTTGTTGAGTATTCTCTTCACTAGAGCTCTCCTCCTAAAGAGAATGTTTAGAGACTCCCCCTGAGTATTATGGCTCTAATTAACGAAAAAGAGGCATCCAAAGTCGCATGTAATTTTCGGGTTTGTGGGTCATAGCACCTATATCATTTCTGAAATTCGGAATAGCCAACAAAGACACATCGTTTTGCGCATGAATCAAGTTCATTTCACAAATTTTTCGGAATGTGAACATATACGGTACAACCAAAAACTCGTGGTTCAAGGTTTGGGAGACGAGGAACTAAAAGTAAGGACTGCATTTTTTGTTGAGGGGTTTGAAAGTCTACCACTCGAGAAGGTGTTCGATTGACGAGGTAAGTAGCGAATTTCACAACCTCTCCCCAATAAAACCGAGGCATGTTCATGCCAAAAAGGGGGGCACAAGCTACCTCCAATAATTGTCTATTCTTCCTCTCGGCCAATCCATTTTGTTGCAGAGTATAGGTGCCTTGGTTGCGTACATAAGTACCGAGAGAGGTATCTACAAACTCGGTACCATTATCAGATTGCAGAACGTGAATCTGCTTTTGGTATTGAGTGCCTATCATTTTGTGAAATTCCTGAAATGCTAGACACACATCACTTTTTTTAATAAACAGAGATATCGAAGTCATCCCAGTGCATTCATCAATAAATATCACAAAGTAACGAGCCTTAGAAATAGAGGGGACTTTTGCAGGACCCCAAACATTAGAGTGAATGACCACAAAAGGTTTTGAACTTTTATTCAAACTTGGTAAATAAGAAATAAGATGGCTCTTAGCTAGTTTGCAAATGTCACAGTGAAAAGGCTGATCATTCAAACCTGAAAAAAGATGTGGTTGTAATTTTTTAAGATAACCAAAAGAAAGATGTCCTAATCTTTGGTGCCATAACCATCTGCTCGAACTTTATCTTCGCTTCTAGTCTGATTTGCCTGACTGATCTTTTGTCCCCCATTTTCTGTCAACTCCAAGTAGTAGAGTTTGCCCCGTCTAACACCATAACCAAGAATCTTCCGAGTTAGAATGTCTTGAAAGACGCAAAATGAGAGCCAAAAAGTTACAGTGCAAGCAAGAGTGGAAGTAATTTGGCTAACAGACAAAAAGTTGCATTCAAGGGATGGAACAACAAGGACAGTATCTAAAGTGAGAATATTAGATAAGATAACAAATCCTTCCCCAATAATATGGAGAGGTACTACCATTAGCAGTGGAAATAACCGACTGAGGAGAAGGGAGAACATATTGTAACTGATCAAGATCTCTAGTCATATGATCAGATGCACTTGTGTCAATAATCCAAGTTCTATTCTTAGAAGTTGCAGAGAACACAGATGCGTTACCAACAATACCTTGGTGAGCAACATTGGCTGTAGGCAACGATTGATCTTCCTCAGTAGATTTCACCATAGCTTTCCCAACGATCTTCTTACGAGGTTTTTTTGAGAAATCCCACCACTCAGGGTAGCCAATGATTTCATAGTAGCGTTGTTGCAAATGACCCTTTTCCCCGCAATGAGGACATACCAGGTTGTTAGCCTTTTCAGATGATTGATTGTTTCGATTTTTCGATGATCCAAATCCTTGTCGAGTATGGTTGGCCAGCATAGATGAGCTCTCAGAGATTGGACGAGAGCCTCCCATTGTTTGTCGCTATTGATATTCTCTCCTGACGTATGCATATGTGTTTTCTAAATCGAGTTTTGGATCTTTTTGTAAAATTTCTCCACTAACGTGATCAAATTCAGAGTCGAGTCAACTTAGAAAAATATGACCTCGAAGCCTAGTCATCTCAGAATGCAACTGGACAACCCCGTCAACTATTCCTTCCTGAGAGAGTTTTGTGATCAATTTCCTGGAAAATAGCAACAAGTTCATTATAGTGTGTTGATAATGGTCGACCTTTTTGCTTGGTGGAAAAGGATCTCTGGTTCAACTCAAAGATACAGGTTTTGTCTGATCCATCATAGAAGGTTTTTGATACGACCTCCCATATATCCTTGGCTGTGGGTAGGCGAATAAATTGTTGCATTAGCGAAGGACTCATTGAGTCAATAAGCCAACTTTTCACTATGTTATTTTCAGTAATCCATGTTCCAAGATTGTGCTCCCCAGGTCCTGGTTTTTTCGCTTCTCCGGTGAGATATCCAGCTTTATTGCGAGCGCCAATACACGTCTCCATGAGTTGAGACCATAATGAGTAATTGGTCTCATCTAGGGTGATTTCGGTTGGAAACGGAGAATTGTCATGGTTGACCATAATCTGTGGTGCTGGTGCTGGGGTAATCTTGGTTGATGCTCCTGTAGATTTAGCCATTGGACTCACAATAGTTTTACGATGGTGCAGTTTGGAATACGGACTTTTGAAAGAGAGAAAGAAGCGGATACGATTGTTTATCACAAACTTCCTAGGAATTAAGTTCGCTCTGATTCCATGTCAGAGAATGGTGTCAATACAAAATAATTCGGGTTATTATTCTTCTCCAAGATGGAGGCAATATATAGATACAATTACATCCTAAACAAAGGAAACAATCCTAATATAGACACAATTATATCCTAAAATCAAGGAAACAAACTGTTTCTATATTTAGATACAAGATGGGTCAATTAACCAGTTTCCTAGAATTAATGAATCTAATATTATGTACAACTCATGCAGACAAATTGTCTAAGATAGCTGGGGTGGAAATGAAAAATAGTTGTGGTTCACGACTTTAGTAGAACCAAAGATGTTGCACACAACAAGTAAATTCTAGGGGACTATATCTATTGTTTTACTCAAAAATTATGCTTCCCTTTTGACATTTCTTTTTTAAATATTTAAGCAGCTCTTATTTATCACCAAAAAAAATGTAAAAATTTCATTAGAAGAAAAAAAAAAACAAAGGTGCACATGCTAGCAGCGTAATTTCTAAAACGACACAATAGCTTGAATATGGTAATTTAGGTGCACTTAAATTTTTTCAGTGTATGTGTAATCTGTTGCTTTGCTATTGTGTTGTTTCTTTGATGTTTTGATAGCAAACATTTCACTCTTTCATCTAGGTAATGAGGAAGATTTTGTTAAAGTATGTTCGTGTGAGGGAGTACGATCAAGAAGCAGTCTTTTGCTATCCTTCCCTGTCTTTCACCCTTCCAAATGTTATTTGCAGGTACAATATATATATATATATATATATGATTTCAAATATTTTGAACTTTCTTGCAAGAAATAGAGGGAAAAATGATGTTAGCATTTTATGATTATAATATTTCTCGTTAAATTACTGCTACAGGACTCCTCACATGCAGCCCATGCCCTGCATGTGAATAGATGAAAAGGAAAGAGAAGAACATTCAAATACTAAACTTCAAACCAAGACTTCTCATAAGCTATAGCTGATGGGTGGATTGCCAACAATATATAGCAAATAATCACTTACACTTAGCTTTTGTAGAGGATGAGGCCAAAGACATTAGGTTGGGTAGTTGGATGGAGTCACATTGCATATTATTTTCTATCAGACTAGAGTTTATTACTACTACTTGATGTTTGTAAGGAATACTCAAACAATGAACACTGCTTGTGTTTTATTTTGTTTATTACATTTTATTGGTAATTGTATCCCGTTGATATTGTACCAATCAGAATAATTTTAAGGGGAGTGTGAGGTACCCTTCCTGCACAGTAGGTGATTACCAACTCATATTGGAACTTTGGGATATCCCTTGAAGGTTATACTTTATGGCTTTCATGGGAGTTGAACTATGGACTTCTAATTATTGAGGCGCTTAGGCAGATTCTACTTTTCCACCAGGCCAGGTTCTTGGGTTTAGCTTGTTTACTTGATTAAGAGTTGATTTGCAGTGTTCTATTGAAGTTTTAATAACCCCACAGAACTGTATGAACACCCAGTACTCATCTCCTAGATCAAACGCTTGCAATGTTGTTTGCATGTATCTAGGTTTTTAAGTACTGAATTACACTGACAAGGGACGGCCACAGCCCAAATTAGGATTTTAATTGAGTTTCTGCGGTTTTAAAAGTTAAAGCACGAAGCTGCTTTAGTATAGATGGCAGTAGTTTCCATTCTATTGCATTTTGACACTCCCTACTACTAGCTATCAATGGTCAACTGTGGCTTGTTCACTTGGTTTCCTTTTGTTCTAGCTAGGATCTTGGACATTATAACGCGTGTTTGGCATTTTTTGCTGTGATGAATTGCTTGTCTTTTAATTTTTTTAATGATCTGTTTTTGGGAGAAGTTATACCCATCCATACTGACTTAAAAAAGTATTTGTCTGCAGCTACTGCAATGATTGCAGGGACCTAGATTTATGTCACGACCCAGCCCTACTGGCCCAAGAATTGCGATGTGCCGTGCCCCAATGTGGGCAGCCTTATGATCATGAGGTAATGGAGAATGCCCTTTTACAAATAGTTCGGCAAAGGGAACGCCTTTACCATCTACAGGATCTTCTGTGCCTCAAGTGCAACCAGGTAAAGGCTGCTCATTTAGCTGATCAGTGCACATGTGGTGGCCCGTTCAAGTCCACGGAAGATGCATCCGATTTCCAGAGGAAAATGCAAGTTTTTCTAACAATTGCCACTCGTCACAAATTCCAGGTTCTCAAGGATTGTGTCTTGTGGATTCTACAAGGTCAATGATGCTCCTTTTCTTGTATATATTATAGTGGCAGCGGCCAAGCAACATGGCATGGGTTGTCGGAGTGTAAAATGCATGGGCTCCATTAAAGGGCCATGGAGCCCTGCTATTAAGTTTAAATGAGGTGATTGAGCTGCAGAAGTATCAGACATGGTTGGCCCATGGGAGAACATTGGAACTTTTTTTTTTTTTTTTTGGCAAAGGGAACTCTCCAGAGATGATCAGTTTTTAGCCAGCTATTTTGGCAAGCATCACGGGTGATGGGATTTCTTCAATTACCTGCAACTGGCTTCTCCTCATTGGGTGTCTCGTATCGCATCTGAAGAATGCATTCTCATGGCACCAACCCATTTGATTGTAATATTGGTAAATGTATATAGCTTGTGATCTTCATTGTGATAGTGATGATGAATGCCTTGTAAGGAAGGTAAACTGATCTCAAATCAAATTGAAATTGTTAACCCTTGCTTTCGCTGCAAGTGCTAATCTTCACCCACATGATCAGCTCCATCAGTGCCTTCTAAGGAATACCAGTATATTAATTGATGTAGTAGATATATAGAAAGTTTGTAGTAACAAGCGAGGGACATTCTTGAATGTTGAGGGGGCAAGAGTTCTCATTTTTTGGGTGTTAGCTGCCTGGCTGTTATGGGTCTACGTACTCAAGTTGGCTCTAGTGGAGCTTATACGTTGCACTTGCATTGTATTTCAAAATAAATCATGTAATTGTTGGTAGAATGAATGAAAATTGAAATGTAACGTATCAAAAAAAAAAGCCAGTTACAGAGACTTTCTATTTTACATTTATACGGCTTGGTATTCGGAAGTTATATGTAATGGGGGCACTTTGTCCTATGTTAAGGACCCAGGGACAATTTTTATGGCAATTGGGATGTGCCTGAATTAATGGAGGACATCCTCACGGTTAAAGAAAATAATGCAATTGAGAATTTATTTATTTATTTTTGTTTTTGAGAGGAAACAAACGTGAACTTTATTCATTAATATAATTCAGTATACAATCAAACCAATTTTGCAATGACATGCCCGCTAATGCAAACTGAGGCAATCTTGCAAACCAACTATAATTCAGTGATAATGACGACCACGTGCTTGTTGAGGACAATCACGTGTCTATTGGGAAAGATATATTAGAGGCAAATTTGGTGGGGTTAGGAATTCCAGACTCACTCGACCTAGTGGGATTAGACCAACAGAACAGTGGTTGGGATGTAGAAACGCAGAGCGTCAAAGACGAGGGGCTTCCTGGCGAGTCGAAAATGAAAAGGGGTGCTAAAATGGATGGATTAAGCCGTGGCGAGATCATGTTATCTCCACCGGAAAGTGACCTGCAGCAGAAAAACAATAAAAAGATTGCGGGAGGGGTGTTGCGGTCATCGAGGATTCCAGATCGGAACGATAAATCAAGTCACAAAGGTAGAGCGAGGAAGGGTTGCTCTAAAAAATTGATGAGGAAAAGGCGTGTGGAGGCAAAGACCAACGGATGTTCTGGGGAGAGAACAGATGGGGGGCGTGATGAAGATTTTGATGCGGTGGGAGATACTTGGGGTGGTGCCTCAACCGATGAAAACGTAGTGGATTCAGACGAGGAGTCGAATGATGCTGATTCGTCTAAATGCGACAGCAGCGTTGAGCTTGCGGATTCGTTCTTCTATTTTTCAGAGCATGATTTGGGTCAGGCTAACCAATGCAGCCCCCAACAAGTGGCCGAGGAGCATCCCCAACTGCCATTACAAAAGATTGATTCACCAGTTATGGGTCCGAAAGCGGGGGGTTTATCGTTACCTCAAGGGAGACCGAATGTGCCACAACAGGGGAAAAATGTCATGTCCACGGCTGAGGCGAGTTTTTGGGATGAAGGAATGCAGTCACAGGAAGTAATAAAAAATTACATGGGGAGGATGAATATGAAGGCATGCACGATTCATAGGAACCAAGTGTTGAAGAGTATCAAAGACTTTAAGGGCACCGGGAAGAGGGACTTCCTTGGTAATGGTGGGAACAACGGGAGGAAACAAAAGGTGACAAAATGAAGATTTTGTCTCGGAATGTTCGGGGATGTGGTGATTGTAAGAAGATAAGTCTTATAAGAAGTCTGATTAAGAGGGCAAATCCAGATGTGGTGGTTCTACAGGAGACAAAAATGGAACGGGCTGGGCGAGGCCTCGTTGGAAAATTGTGGGGTTCTCGAAATAAGGGGTGGTCCTTCTTTCCATCTGTAGGGGCTTCAGGGGGGATTCTAATCGTGTGGGATACAAGGGTTGTGAAGGCGAATCTATGCTGCATAGGCAATTATTCAGTGATAGTCCACATGAGGGGTACAGGGACTTCGCAATGGTGGCTAATAGGGGTGTACGGACCTTCACCGCCGTCTGAGAGGCAATTGTTTAGGGATTAACTTGCTGGATTGTCAGTGGTATGTGAAGGGGCCTGGTGTGCGGCAGGTGATTTCAACACCACATGATCTGTGGGGGAAAAGTTAAATAGCACACGACTCACGAGAATTATGTAGGAGTTCGATCAACTGATAAATGAGCTTGAGCTTATGGACTTACCTCTATGTAATGCTAACTTCACATGGCCCAATTTGAGAGTTCAACCAATATGTTGCCGACTGGACCGGTTTTTGGTATTTTCAAAATGGCTGGAGTTCTTTCCCTTTAACAGGTAGTTGGCATTAACTAGAACCACTTCGGATCATAGGCCAATTTTAGTAGACACGGATGAAGTGAATTGGGGCCCGATGCCTTTTAGATTTGAAAATGTTTGGTTGACACATAGGAACTTTTTGCAAAAAGTAGGGAAGTGGTGGCAAGCTGCAAGCGCCTCTGGGTGGGAAGGACATCAGTTTATGGTTAGATTGAAGATGATGAAGGATTCAATTAAGGCATGGGACAGTGAAGCCTTTGGAGCGACGGTTCTCAAAAAGAAAGAGATTGAAATGATCATTAGTTCGTTAGATGGGTTGGAAGAGGATGAAGCATGGTCAGCTGAATTGGACACATTCCAAAAAATTTATTAGGCGGAATTGGAAGAAATATGCCTAAGATAAGATAGAATAGCTCTTTCAAAAAGCTAAGATTAAATGGCTTAAGGAGGGATATGCAAATTCAATTTTTTCTCACAAAATCCAATGCAGCAGGAGGAACAAGAATTGCATTACTTCGATTGAAAAGGAGAATGGGGTCTGCATTTCAAAGGAAAGGGAGGTGGTGAAGGAGATTACTGCATATTTTGCCAAGGTATACAGTGCGGATAGGAGTTTTGTTTGGGAGACGGAAGGACTGGATGAGGGGGTCATTTCTCTTGAGGATAGAGAGCTCCTTGAACAACCATTCCAAGAAGAAGAGGTAAAAGATGCAGTTTTTAGTTGTGATGGGTCTAAAGTCCCGAGACCAAACGAATTCACTATGGCCTTCTATCAAAAAGTGTGGGAGGTGGTGAAGGGTGATATTATGAGGGTGGTTCAGAAGTTCTTCCAAAATGGTGTGATTAACAATTTGGCGAATGAGACGCATATATGTCTAATACCTAAAAAATGTGATTCCCGATGCTTGAAGGATTACAAACTTATTAGCCTAATCTCTAGCCAGTACAAAATAATCTCTAAGACACTGTCCTTGAGACTTCGAGCCGTGATACATAAAACAGTGGATGAACCCCAATCGACTTTCATAAAGGGAAGGCAAATTTTAGATGTTGTTATGGTGGCCAATGAAGCAATAGAAGATTATAGGGTGGGGGGCAAAACAGGTGTAGTGTTTAAAATTGACTTTGCGAAGGCATATGACTCGGTGGATTGGGGGTTCCTTCGACATGTGATGCAGTAGAAGGGGTTTGGGGATCGATGGATTAGGCGGATGATGGGGTGTGTGGGCTCAGTAACATACTCAGTGGTTATTAATGGTCGACCAAAGGGGAAATTTGCGGCTGGGAGAGGGTTTCGTCAAGGCGATCCGCTGTTTCCTTTCCTTTTCACACTAGTGGGAGATGCTCTAGCGAGAATGATGACCTGCGCGAGAAATCTTGATCTAGTCAATGGATTCTAAGTTGGAAAGGATAAGGTCGAGGTCTCTTTGCTACCAAACGCCGATGACACATTGTTCTTATTACAAGGCGGGGAAGAAAATGTGTGCAATGCTCTAAATATCTTACATTGTTTTGGTGAATTCTCTGGACTAAAAGTTAACATGACAAAGTGTTAGATGGCAGGTGTCAACATGGATACAGAGGTATTACTACGTTTGGAAAACTCAATGGAGTGTGCGGTAGGGGTTTGGCCTATGAGATATTTGGGTATGCCATTAGGGGGAAATCCTAAATCTAAAAGCTTATGGGAACCAGTTGTTGCAACCATCTCATGCAGACTGGAGGGATGGATGCGTGCCTTTTTTATCAAAAGGGGGAAGGTTAGCACTAATCAGAGTGGTCTTAGAAGCCATCCAAACTTACTTTCTATCAGTGTTTCAAATTCCAGTGGGGGTGGCTAGATTGATTGAAAAAATGATGAGAACATTCTTTTAGGGAGGTAAGGGGGGAAGGGAATCTAAAAGCTTGATCAAGTGGGAGGTGATTCAAAGGCCGGTGGAACAGGGAAGGCTTGGCATTGGGGACATTGTTTTGAGGAATAAGGCATTATGCGGAAAGTGGTTGTGGAGAATTAGACATGAACAAAGATTGTTGTGGGCAAGGGTGGTTCTCAGTCGGTATGGGAGGTCATCAGGTGTGGGTCAGGGCGGAAGGGAAAGGTCTGGGAGGCGTTTCACATTCAGAGGGTCGTGGAAGTTCATCGAATCCCTGTCTGCAACGGTCGACGTACACATTCGTCTCTTAGTGGGTGATGGGGAATTTCTCCTTGGCATCTTCTTTCCCAAACTTGTATAGATTGTTAGCCATGCACAACAATCCAATTGTAAGTTTCATTTCCCCTAATGTCCACAACAGTAGTACCTCTTGGAATCTTCACTTCAGGCATTAACCTCGAGAGAACATGATGAAATGACAAACCTCTTTGCCATCTTGGAACATGTTACTATTTCAACCGGCCCAAATAAATTCAAATGGTCCCTTGAGTCAAATGGGGAATTTTCATGTAAATCATTAGTTCATCACCTAAAATCCCCATCCAACCATCTCATTCGACCTTTTCCTTTAGCGGCAAACATTTGGAGAATACATATTCCATCTAAAGTTAAGGTGTTTGGTTGGTTTTTTGGCTCATAGAAAGATTAATACCATGGATTTACTTCAAAGACGTCTTCCTAATATGCTTTTGTCTCCACAGTGTTGCATTCTTTGCTTTCAGGCGGAAGAAAATCCAGATCACCTCTTCTTACATTGTTCTGTGGCGAGAGGTCTATGGGAAAGATGGTGTTGTTTTTCGGGAGGAAGGTTCTTCCTTCCATCTTGCCTTGGGGAGTGCATGACCCTTTCCCATAATTCTATCATCTCTTCTTCAGCCAGAGAAGTAGCCTTGGTGGCCTCTTTTGCGACACCATGGCATATATGGTTAGAAATGAACAATAGGATCTTCAATGATAGATGTAAGAAAGTAAGTATGTTATGGGAGGATATCAAGTTTGTGGCAAGTTTGTAACGCCCGTACCTTAAGATGACGTCATTTTGACCCGTAGAGTACCCGTATAGTACCAGTATATGTATAGTGTACGTATACATATATGATGCTCGATGCGCGTTGGTTTGAGTGCCTTTGCATGAAGTTTTGGAATGATAGGAGACCTGTTCGATGTCGAAACGTGTCGAAAACAGTGTTTTGGATCAGTGGAGCTCGCTCCATGGAGGAAAAAATTTTTGTCACTGATTACATCAATAGCTTGCCCTCCTAGATCCGTTTTCCGATTGAGCTAACATTTTGACAGCTTATTCTTCTCTGATAGATCTTCATTATGAACGTTGAAGATCTTGATCAGAGTTATCTACTGTGAGTTATAAAGCTCCAAACACTGTTTTTCAGATTTACGGATTTTTTTGCGCAGTTTTGACAAAACGGTTGGATCTCGCAATCCTACCGTTGGATTGAGCTAAAATGTTACCAGAATGTTGATAACTGAATCATAAAACTTTAACAGTTAAGATGTTTAATTGAAGAGTAATTTGCATAAAATTGAGTATCTAAGTGGAAGTAATTGCAGTAGAAAAAAATTGTTCCTTTTGTTTAAGTGTATTTTGAGTTATGAGCCCAAATGTTTCTATAAATACAAACCAAAATGAGATTTTCTCACACTTGCTCATTTTTTCACCATCAAGAGTGCTAGAGAGCTTGGAGAAAGGGGAAAGAATAGGAAAAGAGAAAAAGAAGGGAAAAAGAAGGTTTTTGGGTGAATTTTTGCTCAAGGATCATCAAGGTAACCATTTCATTCCCATTTTTCTTCCTTCCATCATTCTCTTACAAGCATGCAACTGATTTTTTCGACCTAGGGTTCTATTGAATCTCGTTTTTGAAAGGGTGATGAAAAATCAAAGTTGGAATTAAGTCTTCAAATTAATATAAACACCTAGAGTGTATGAGGAGTACTCTGGAGGTGAAACCCCCAATTTCTAGGAAGAAATTGGAGGGGTTTCATAGACTTGACCTAAAACTAGTATTTTGACCTAGGGTTTTCTATTCAAATTTCTTGTGATTTGTATGAAATTGATGAGTAATTATGGATGTATGACACTCTAAATTACTGATCTTGAATAGGGGAGCCTAACTGTAGGGTAATTTTGGCTTAGGCCATGTAAATTGACATTCTCATGCAATTTGGGGATTTCTATGTAAATTGGGGATTTTGCCCAAATTAGGGCTTTTGACCTAAACCAAGTCAATTGACCAAATTTACTTGAGAATCATCTAATTGGACCTTATTTTAGTAGATTCATGGGTTTAGAATGTTTGAACCTATGTTAATTTGGTATGACTTAGTTCAATTTGGCCTTAGGTTATGTATTGCCAAATTGAGGATTTTGACTTGAACTTAGTCAATTGATGTAATTGACTTGAGGAATAGCCTAATTAACCCTTAATATGATTGAATGTTTTGTATTATAGTGTTTGAGATCATTGGAATCAACTTATGGCATTCAATTTGGGTCCGGTGGAGTCTAATTTGATGATTATATGGTTGAATTGAGCAATATGGGTTGACTCGTGACTATGACCATGCTAGAATCTCAAATTGACTATAGAATTAGGTTTGAACATGGTTATTAGCATACTTTGACTAATCTTTAGTATTGTATGGACCATGTGTTATATGTAGGGACCTTGGTTGGTTTGAGTAAGCCACGTAGGCAAATTGGTGATTGAAGTACTCGAGGTGATTCGCGGATCTTCTAGTACTTTCTTGGATTGGAAATTGGATTGGCTAGACTTAACCAATTAATTGTGAGTGTTTCTTTACTTGTGTCTTCTATGTGTGGCATTCTATTATAGAAATGTTTTAAATGCTTAATTATTATGGTATGCATGATTTGATATCTCATGAAAATTATTTGATCATAGTCAGTTGGGAAAACAATTTGAGTTGAGTCTCCTAGTTGGGGTTTCCTTCGAGAAATTTCGTAAGTCTAGTGGGATCCTCGGTTTTAAACCTTGCAGAGGGTTTTAAGGGTAAGTGCAGCCGTAGTTCGTCTAAACCTGAAATAGGGTTTTGAATGAATAGTAAATTGGTGATGTGCCCTTGGAATTCCTATTAGAATACGGATAAGAGCTCATTCAGGCATGGGTCTCGCGCACTCATGTTCTTAATCGATTACCTAGGAGGTGTTTAGGTGCATGAACATGTCCTAAGCGATATGCATTGTCTTGATATGACATGAGGTCTTATGTTGAACATGTATGTAACCTCATTTACATTCCGGTTGTTTAAACTGTTTTAATGAATCTTGCAATGTTTTACATAAATGCATATGTATGTAGCCACTTGTAGAAAACATTCTCTGGGCTTGCTGTAGCTCACCCCTCATTATTATCTTTTCATGATCGAATAGGAAGGGAAAGGAAAAGGCTTAGCTGCGGAGCATTTCCCGAACTCTGGTTGATGTAGGTGTTAGTATTTTTCCGCATATATTTTGATAAACTATACTATGTAACACCTAATACGTATATTTAACATTTAGATGGGTTGTAATCATTGTTAAGTATTATTTTGTACTTTTGATCACTGTGTACTTAGAAAAAATAATTTATGGCTTACATTTTGGGAATGTAATATTATTTAATTATGTCCATATGTGTTTATTGTTGTGTATTTGGGATTATGATGTGTATTAGAAGGCTTATCGGGATGTCGTGTATATCAAGGGAGGATATACACAGGGTTCTGTGCCGGTCATGACGTCACGTATCATGGGTCGTGACAGTTCTTGGGTGCATGTGTCAGACATTGTTCGAGGTCCATATCTTTTGGACTGGATTTTGGATTGGGGTAGATGCATGTATCATTTGTAGTATATTTAGGGGTGGGTTCTCTTACACTGGAGGTGGGATGACTTGTATGTTTTGGTCCAACATGTTTTTGTTTGGGCTTAGGCGCGTTTATTATGTTCCCCCAAGTGTACTATCAAAGTTTATGTTTCATTGATAATATATACATTAATCGTTTCCGCTAAAAAAAAAAACAACCAGTGATAATGACAATACATAGGCCCTATTCATAAAGGCATCTATCTTATCCTAAAAGCCAATTTGACATGGTGACACCCCTATTCCACTCAGTGACTATTACCTAACAGCTAGCAGTTAATTTGACCAATTCCCATACATCAAGCTCTCCCCTAGCTATGCCTTTGAAGACCCTGTTATTGCATTCTAGCCATAAAGACCACAGCGTTGCGTATGACGCAATCAACCCCACTTCTTGAAGAGTAATCCATATGAGACATAGATAATCCTTCAACCAGATTACTTGGAGGAGAGAACTTACCTCTTGAAAATGCACACCATAAACTCCATATACGTTTAGCAAAGACACATGAGAAAAACATATGATCAATGCATTCACTATCCTGACCGCATAAGGAACACCAATTTGGAGAAATACATAAGTTAGGCAATTTCCTCTGTAGGAAGTCAAAAGTATTAATCTTCTTGTGGGCCAGAAGCCATCCAAATACCTTTACTTTAGATGGGACGTGAATCTTCGTGGAAAAAGTGGGAATGATTGGTTGTCAGAAAAAATTGGAAAAGGGATTTACAGGAGTAATGGCCAGATGGATCAAGGGACCAATTGATGTGATCGGGTGAGAAAGAGACGTTTAAGATGAGGAGACGGGAGATGAGGTATGTGGCTTCCTCTTGTTCCCCAGTGGTTAAGGCTTTAGGAAAATGAAGGTTCCATTAGGGATGATGAGCAGTAGGTAGTTGGTGGCATGATAGAAAAGATGAAATTGAAGATCCTCACTTGGAATATTAGAGGATTGATAAGAAGGCTAATTAGAAAATCTAATCCAGACATGATAATTCTTCAGGAAACAAATAAGTAGATAATAGGCCGGAAGCTAATTGGGCAATTATGGAGCTCAAGATTCAAGGGGTGGTCATTTCTACCATCAGTAGGATCGGTAGGGGGAGTTCTAGTGGCATGAGATTCCAAGCACATTGAGGTTGTATCTAGCCTCGTGGGAAACTTCATGGTTTTAGTGCAAGTTCAAAACAAGGAGCCTAACCAGTGGTGGTTAACAGGGGTGTACAGTCCATCGTCTCCATCAAGTCGGCAGGCATTTTGGGATGAATTGGCAGGATTATCAGTTGTGTGTGGGCTCAAATTTGGTGCGTAACTGGAGACTTTAATACCACTAGATTCACGGGGAAAAAACAGAATAGTACCAGAGTCACTAGAAGCATGGAGGAGTTCAACCAGTTACTTGATGAGTTAGAGTTAAAAGATCCGTCTTTGCATAACGGGAAGTATACATGGTCCAACTTTAGAAGCCCTCCAATATGTTGCAGACTAGATAGGTTCTTATTCACGCTAGGATGGGAAGAGTTATTCCCATTTCAAAGGCAAGATCCCTTTCTAAGAACCACCTCTGATCATAGGCTTGGTACACTAGATACTAATAAGATTAAGTGGGACCCAACCCCGTTCAAATTTGAAAATGAATGGTTCTCTCATTGGGAGAATAAAAACAAGATACAAGAATGGTGGCAATCCTCTAATGCATACAGACGGGAAGGTCATAAATTTATGATCAAACTAAAGGATTTAAAGGTTTCTTTAAAATAGTGGGACAAGGAGACATTTGGTTCGGTTAGGGAGGAAAAAGGAAGTAGAAGACATTATAAGCATGTTGGAGGAGATGGAGGAAAATAGGGAGTGGTCCAAGGAATTAGCTACTTTCAGAAGAATCTACGAGACAAATTTAGCTGAGTTACGTATCAGAGAAGATAAGATGGCCTTACAGAAAGCAAAGATAAAATGGTTGAAGGAAGGGGAGGCCAATTACAGATTTTTCCACAACTTACTTAAGGGGAGACGCAACAAGAACATCATCACTTGGTTAGAGAGGGAGGATAGCTTTCTAATTGAGTCTGAAGATAGGGTGGTGAAAGAAATTGTAAATCACTTCACAAAAGTTTTTTCAAAAGGCAGAACATCCTCATGGGAGATTGAAGGTATTGACTGGGGGACAATCTCATTAGTTGATCGAGACTTTTTGGAAAGGCCTTTTGAAGAAGAGGAGATACGGGCTGCTATTTTCAGCTGTAATGGGGCGAAGTCCCTGGGGCCAGATGGGTTCACAGTGTTTTTCTATAATAGGTCATGGGATGACTTTTTGGAAAGGTCATGAATGAATTTTTCTAAAACGGGGTGATCAAACAACCACATAAACGAGACTTATATATGTCTAGTACAGAAGAAAACATCCACCAAAGTAGTGAAAAACTACAGGTCGATTAGTCTTGTTACTAGTGTATACAAAATCATCGCGAAGACACTTTCAATGAGGCTTAAAACAGTGTTACACAAAACAGTGGAAGAGTCCCAGTCAGCTTTTATTCAGGGTAGGCAAATTCTAGATGCGGTGTTGGTGGCTAATAAGGCAGTGGATGACTATAGAGAAAAATCCAAGAAAGGGGTAGTATTCAAAGTCGACTTCGCAAATGCATATGATACAGTTGAGTGGAAATTTCTAGAGACGGTTTTGAAGAAGAAAGGTTTTGGGGAAAGGTGGATAAAATGGATGTTTGGATGCTTGAGTTCAGTTACTTACTCAATTATAGTGAATGGTAAACCAAGGGGCAAGATTCAAGCGCAACAGGGGCTTTGGCAAGACGATCCTTTATCCTTATTTTTATTCACACTGGTGGAAGATGGGATGAGCAGACTTATGACAAGGGCAAGGCAATGTTCACATGTTAAGGGCTTCAAAGTTGGCAAGGAAGGAGTAGAAGTGTCTCACCTTCAATATGCGGACAACACACTTTTCATGCTAGAAGGAAGTGAGGAAAACGTGGAGAATGCTTTAAACATTTGCAATGCTTTTGTCAGGTCTCAGGCTTAAAGGTTAACATGGCAAAATGTCAGATGGCGGGGATCAATATGGACTCGGAGGTCATTTTGCGGCTTGCTAATAGAGTAAGGTGCTCAGTGGGGGTCTGGCCCGTGAAGTATCTAGGCTTGCCATTGGGGGGTTGCCCAAGAGACAGAGCTTTTTGGGACTAGGTTCTTGCCATATTTACGAAGAGATTGGAGGGATGAAAGAGAGCTTTTTTATCAAAGGGGGGCAAATTGGCGCTTATTTGATTGGTTCTCTTTACGGTTCCATCATTCTACTTGTCATTGTTTTAGGTCCCAAAAAAGGTGGCATAGTATATTGAGAAGAAGATGAAATCCTTTTTTTGGGAATGGAAAGATAGGGTGGGCCCAGAAGCCTAGTGAAGTGGGAGACTGCAAAAATCGGTGGAGAAAGGTGGCTTGTGGATTGACAATATTATCGATAGGAATAAGACATTGTGTAAAAAATGGCTATGAAGACTCCTTCAAGATCAAAACTTTTTTTGGACTTGGGTGATCATTAGCAGACATGAGAGATTATCACTTTCCGGTTATGAGGTTTGGGATGCTAGGAGGAGGACTACTTGTGTTAGAAAACCCTTAGAAAGATTATTGCTTTTGTGACACTCATTGTGTTAGAAAACAATCGTCCTGAAGTAGGAGATGGAAATGCATTTCGTTTTTGAGAGGATAGATGGATGGGTGATAGAACCTTGACAAACCTTTATTTAATAACCACACAATTTCATCTTTTCTGCAATTACGAAATATGACATTTTACTAATTTTAAAATTCACAAAGTAATTTATATATAATAAGGATATAATTCTGTCAGATATTTTTGTTTATCCCTTGCACTACCAGACAAATACTATGCTTCCAATACACACCCCAATCTTCCAAAATGCTTCCTCCTCTGCTCTTAAAATGCTATCGCCTCTCCGCTTCTACTTGTACTGTTCTTCCCTTCAATTTTCGGAATTCAAATGCTCTCCTTGCTTACATGCGCCACGCCATGCGTTCCCCACTCTCCCCTTCTTCCTCCCTCCATCATCAAACACGCCCACCTTCAAAATCAAAGCAGCATCATTGCTTCTCACGACATCAGAAGGCTCAAATCAATCCACCACCATGATACCCATGTACCCACTAAATCAAATTTGCTACTTTTCAATGTTTCTCTACAATTTTACGTCAATCTTGGGCTCATGCAAGAAGCACGAGAACTGTTTGATGAAATGCCTGAGAGAACTCTCATCTCTTGGACAATACTCATGTCTGGGTACACCCGTCACGGGCCTGTCACTGAGACCTTAGCATTGTTTGAGAAGATGATGCAAGATGATACTACTTTTTCAATTCAGCCTGATTCTTTCGTTTATGCTATTGTTCTACGGGCTTGTTCTGCAATTGGGAATGTGTATTATGGCCGTGGAATTCACTGTAGGATTTTGAAGATTATTGCACTAATTGATTCTTTTGTGGAGAATGCACTTGTTACTATGTACGCTAGTTGTGGTTCTATATCGGATTCTATTCGTGTTTTCGATGGGATTTTACTGCCTGATTTGGTTTCTTGGAGCTCAATGTTAAGTGGGTATGTGCAGAATGGGCTTGAGGAAGAAGGGTTAAGACTCTTTGTCAAGATGGCTGAGGCTGGAATCAAGCCGGATGTTTTTGCGCTATCTATGTTTATTGGTGCTTCTGCTAATTTGGGGCGTTTAGGTCCTGGAATTCAAGTACATTGTAGTTGGATTAAAATGGGGTTGGACCATTGCTTGTTTTTAGAGAACTGTTTGATAGATTTTTATGCAAGATGTGGGGATCCTGGCTCGTCGGAGAAGGTATTTAATCAGATGCCTAGGAGAAATTTGGTTTCTTATAATGCAATCATTAATGGTTATGTTCATAATTTCCATTACGTTGAAGCTTTAAGTGTTTTCCGAGCTTTGATGAATGAAGATTTCAACTGTGATGAGTTCACATTAGCGGGAGTTCTTCAAGCAGTCATTGGTTTAGGTGCTTTGGATCTTGGCAGAGAAATTCATGGATATATAATCAGGGTTGGGCTTGAATCAAACCACTACGTGATCAGCTCTCTTTTGGAAACTTATATTGAATGCACAGAAGATCATGAGAGTTCAAATCTCAGAAACCATGTTCCTCCAAAGATCTTTAACCGCTTGGACGGTGGAGAATCTGATAAATTCATTATTGCAAGCGTCTTAAAATGGTGTTCTTTGCAATTGGATCTAGAATAAGGAAAATTGTTCCACACTCGGATAATAAAAAATAATCTTCAAACGGACCCGTATGTTGTTAGTTCATTGATTGATATGTACTCCAAATGTGGAATTCCAGAGGCAGCTTTCATGGTTTTTGCTAGAGTTAAAGGCAAAGGTGTGGTTCCTTGGTCAGTGATCATTGCTGGATATTGCTGGAATGGTTGGTTTGACCAAGCCCTAAGACTTTTCCAGAGAATGCAATTTAATTTTGTTGAAGCTAATGAATACACATACACATCTATTCTTCTAGCTTGCTCGGCTCTTGGGGATTTCAGAAAGATTAAAGAGCTACACTGTAGGATACTCCAGACTGGTTATGAATCAAATATATCTGTTATGAAGACCCTTATTTACGTCTACACAGAATTCCTGCATCATCGGCACGCTCTGGCTCTATGCTCATTAATTCCAGAGGCTGAGATCTCATGGGACTTGCTTATTCAAGCCTGCGAGAGAGTTGGGCAACAAGTGATAATTCTCAAACTTCTACATGGGATCCAAAAAACAAATGGGAAGCTTGACACAACCTCTGTGTGCTGTATTCTTAACTCCTGCGCGGAAGTTGCTCTTTTGAACGTGGGAACTCAAGTACAAGCCTATTTGATCAAAAGAGGGCTTATCTCTGACCCGTCTGCCAACAATTCTCTCATCAAGATGTATTCTAAATGTGGCACGATCTCTGAGGCATTTTCAGCTTTTAATTCCATGCACAAAAAGAATTCTGATACATGGACACTAATCATTTCAGCAAATGTGGAACATGGGCACCCAGCCAAAGCCATGACACTGTTCTCACAGATGCGTAGGAAAAACAAGTCGATGAGTTCAACCACATTTACCTCCATTTTTAAGGCATGTGCCCAAATGGGCCTTGTCCAAGAAGCGTTCCGTTTATTCATGTCTATGGACAAAGTTTATGGAATTGAACCATCGATGGAGCACTATACTTGCGTTGTTGAAGTTTTAGGTCGTGCGGGAATGTTTGAAGATGCCCAAGAATTTATCAATGGCGTCATCCCGTTCAAACCAGTGTCCCTAATTTGGAGGGCTCTTCTTTCAACTAGTCGGGTACATGGTAATATGAAAGTAGCAAAATATTCAGCAGAGAAAATTCTATCACTTGAACCTAATGACTTCGAAACAGTTATCCTATTACAACAGGTTCTTCTAACTGAGGGGAAGTGGAACAAAGCATTGAATCTGAAAAGAAAGAGGGAATCAGTAAGAGTAAGTTCAAGCTGGATTGAAATAAGAAATAGGGTATATAGGTTTGCTTCAAATGAGGGTGCAACAAAAGAGATCTATGCTAAATTGTTGGAGATAGAGCATGAAATGGAGGAATTGGGATATGTTGCTGAAAGAAATCATGCACTGCACAATTCAGAAGAATTATCCTGTGGAGTTGGCTATTATCATACTGAAATGAAGGCATTGGCTTTTGGGCTTCTTGTGTTATTGCCGGGAACGCCAATGAGGGTAGTGAAGAGCGTTCGAATGTGCGGGGAGTGTCATTCTGCTTTTAAGTTCATGTCAACGTTCTTAGGGCGCGAATTGATTGTGAAAGACTCCTGCAATTTTCATCACTTTATCAATGGAAAGTGCAGCTGCAGAGATGCTTGGTAGAGAATTTGAATTGTACATTTGTAGATATAAATTTGCTTTTTAAGCAGGACTGTGTTAATGTTGCTCTTGCCATGTATCAAAAAACACAAGAATGTAGAATTAATTGAAAATTATTTTGTTGTAGAGTTAGATTTATGTTGTTTTCAACATCAATGCTCTATCAATTTAATTTTTTATAATTTTGAAATCACTTGCATTGTAACATTTATCTTGTTAATATTCTTTGCAGCCATTTTTGCCAAAAATCCCAAAATCAATACTTTGAATTTTATAGTTATCTTTATTTTACAAATTAATTGTAGAGATAATATATTAATTTACGCAATTCCCACTTCTCTTATTTTTTGGCTTATTTTACATGCAATTTTTTTTTGCCCTCTTTCTTTTTATAAACAAAAAAAAAAAAAAAGCTTTACTGCCAAGCAATATTAATATATATTGCTAAAATTAGTTGTACTCTTCAATTAAAATTTTAATTAACTAATAAAAAAAACTATGAAATAACAATAAATAAATAAATAAATAATATTTTTAAGAAATTATAAGAAACTGTTGGTAGTTTGTAGCCGTTGCCAAAAAAACCGTCAAGGCAGTAGTTAGTAAGATGAACGCGTTTGGCGCCAAAGGAAAAGGACTTATTTGACTTGAGAAATGAAATGACTTTTATGTCCCCCTAATTTTGAACCTTTTACGACCTTAAGACCCTTTGATGCAAAAAAAAAAAAAAAAAACTTGTTAACACGTCGAAGATCTCCGCTGTTGTATCTGTTCTTCATCTCAGAAACACAGGTAACTCTCATTCTCTCTCAGATTGTAGAATTAATTAAAGACTTGGATATTTTTATATTTTTTTTAAAATGATATCTGCAATGCAAGTTATATATAGATCCTTAGATTGAAGACAGGAGTTTCTAAGATGGGGTTTTATAGCATTTTTTTTTTCTTTTTTTGTGCAAATTGGAGCCTCCTGAATTTATGTTTTAGTTTTTGAATCAGAAGCAATACTGTATATATATAGTTTCTATTATTGTTGAATTTCGACGAGGCTGCGCGGGCAATGCATGATGTATTGCTTGCTTAACAACTCTTATTCCATTACAATGCAGTAATTGCATTTTCACAAGAATTCCTTCATATGCAGTTATTTACTGGTGTATTAACATGCTATATTGTTGTGAAACTCTAAGTTTCTAATGATATGTTTCTTGAAAGTAGACATTGTTCTAGTTGTTAAGTGAAATAACACCAATACTAGGGTTTGCTGAAGGATTTTCATTGTTTCTCTGCTTTTCCCTTGAATCCAATTTTGCTTTATTTATCCTCCATTGTTGCCAAATATATGTATGTTATAGGTAGCTACAACAACAATGGATCCTCCAGTAATGGATATGGAGCTGAATCAGAAGAAAATTGAAGAGGTCAAAGAGGGGGCAGTACCATTGTTCTTCTGTGACCTATTTGATTCAGAAGTAGTTCACAAGATAGCACAAGTCCTTCTTCCTGGATTAGCATCTGCTTGTGTTGACAATACCACAGGTGGTCCCTTCAAGGGTCCTGCTTTAGTTGCCGTCGGTTTGAGAAAAGAAATGGTAGACTATCTTATAGAGAGAAGCGAGACTTACGTTGCAGAATCTGTTGTCCAAGAAGGTGGCCCAGATGCAGAAACTTCCAACTATCCTACCGATATTATCCAGTGTTTCATCGACGATTTTGTAAGTTCAAAGAGAAACCTGTTCAGTAGAGTTTCGAGTTGGCTACTCAGTGAAAGAAGAGAAGACAAGATAGATGACTTTGTACAAGAGATGGAAGCAAGTGGATTCTGGTTACTTGATAGAAGGGAAGCAATTGCACAAACTTCGCTGAAAAATATTGATTTCAAGAACACTTTCCATTGCGACATGAAGTTTGACACAGCCGAGGAGCTCTCGAATCATGGAAGTCAGTGCCCTTTTAGGTCTTTCAATTGCATGAATGAGGGCTGTACTGCTAGGTTTTGTGCAAAGCACATGGAAAAGCACGACTCTCTCTGTCCCTTCAAGGTCCTTCTGTGTGAACAGAATTGCTCGGGCAGCCTCATGAGACATGAGATGGATAGGCATTGCATAACCGTTTGCCCGACGAAGCTCGTGAATTGCACTTTCTACTCAGTGGGCTGTAAGTCTACCATGCCTAAGTGCAATATTGAGCAACATTGTGAAGATTTTCTCCTTTCACATGTGCTGCACATTCTGCGAGGGGTTCACAAAGAGGCGTCAAAAGAAGATTTGAAATATCGGCTGGAACAGCTGCAAAAGGTTGGTTAATCCTATCAAGCTTTGTAATTTTTGTGCTCACTTTGTGCATCTACAGATTGCCTCTCCAATCCACCAACTTAAGCATATATTATAATAATATGATTTCTTTTTTTCAATTTCATTAAAATAATCTGAATTGTTTGCAGTTTTAGTGCATTACTGACCAATAACCATTTCATAGTTGTTGTTACTTAATTTTCACAGTTTCGCGGTTCCATGTTTGCATATTACTAGTTTCAATTGCCCTGTCGACAGCATGACCAGAAAAAAAATAAACACCCTACTCAGATCAATGTAGTTCTTTTTGCATCCTTGTATGTGTGCTCACCAGCTGAAAAATTCCTCCTTTTTTCATGTTTCTCATCTGTCACCTTACACCTCAATACTAAATTGGTGTAGAACAATAAAGCATTGTATTTTGTTTTTTTGGCATGTATCTTCTCTAAAATGTGTGCTATGGTCATAGTTTAACTTAAAATAAAAAACCGGGTCCTTTTAGTTTCACAAAGTTATTTTTAGTTTCATCTCTTGCATCCATGTCTTATACTAAGGTATGGAATTTTGTGACAGACCTCATCTATCAGTGATCTATCAGATGCTTCAGACTTGAGATCTTTAACCTTGGCAGTCAAGAAGGCAGGTGCAAAGTTGGGGCCACTAGAACAAAATGTATCCACTACAGTTGGTGCAGAAAGCAAGGAGCCTACAGGCTTTCCAACACCTGCACCAGAGGAACCAGAAAACCAACATCAGACACCTCAAGAACACATAAGTGCTGAACCACAATCATGAACAGAACATCTTCCATGCCCCCCACAAAAGATTGAGCAGATATGCAATTTTTTTTCCTTCTCCCGTTTATTCTTGAAAGTATTCCAAGTGTTTTCTTTTGGTTTATGCCATTTAACCCAGAAATAAGATCTTGGCATAATTCTAACAATCTTGTAGCTTTCATGTTTCATCTTTTCAGGCTGCATTTCAATGCATTTTTCTCCTGTTTAAATTTTGGTGAATTATACTCTGATGCCATTTCAGTAACCCCATAACTGTGTACTACACATCTCAAATTCAGATTTTTCTTGACAAGTTAATGAGGAATATGATTTTTTTTTTTCCTTCTCTACATTAACAATTCTTTGTATTCTGTGTCAACTCCATGTACCTGTACTGTAATAATATAATGAAATTATTATTGAAGGGAAAAAAAAAAAAAAAAGGTGTATATATAAATGATAAGTTTTGTGATCAAGATTTTTTCTTCTGTCAAATACAATGGCAGTCTAGGTATCTGATGTTTACAACCATTTGAGCAATTAGATTTTTAAGATAGGAGCCTTTTTGGGTCCCATTAAATGGTTGATCCTATTCTTGTTGCAATAGAAACTGCAAGAAAATACTGACCTATTTCAAATGTGTTGGCTTTATAAACTGGAGACAGCAGTGTTACTGCAAAACTAGTTCATGACCTACGCATAGTGATGAAAATGTTGTTTTAGATTGGGATTCTTTCTGTAATATGCAATTTAAAGAACTAAAGTTTGTAGAAGTTTTGAACTTCTCTGCAATTATCCTCTTCTTATGAGTGTGATTTACATGTAAGATGAGGATTTACTTGTGGGAGAGTATAGTATTATCTTATTTCCACCTGATAGTTACAACTTTTTAAGTTCAGTAGTTATCTAACATTAGTATCTGTAGTAAAATTACAAGATGAAGAATCCTCCTTCATGGAATCCGGGCTGTTTAGTGTGCTAGCTTAAAACTACTATGCTTAAACCCAATCATGTAATTACCAACTATAAGACTTGCAACCAAGATCTCTTATAAAACTAGTTTTGGTACCTTATTAAAAAAATCTACATGAATCAAACTATAATTTCTAGCCAACAACGGGTTGGTGGTAGGGGTGTCATTGGCTAAGTTCAAATCAGTTTAGTGCTCAAATCGAAATCGAATCGAACCAAATGAAATCGATTTGGGTTAATCTAGACATTTAACTTATAATAATAATTATTTTAAATATAAAGTAATAAAAAAATATATTTTTACCATCAAGAACTATTTTTGTAATTATGTAATAAGTACATATTATAATATATTTAACATAAATTACGATTTTAACCTTGATCGATTTAGTTCTGGTTAATACGGTTTTTAAATTCTCAACCCACAACTTAAACTAAAGATGTTAAAAATCAAACCAAACCAAACACATCGGCTCAGTTCAGTTTCACTGTTTTGGTCATACCATTAACACCCCGAGTTGGTGGCTATCCCTACCCCTATTTACATTAGTGGTTGGGGTTCAATTCTTATTAATAACAGGATGGTCTTATTTTGTTGTGAGGGCTTATGTATCATGAAGTTATCAGGATGTGCTTACAAAATGGAGATGATATCATGATATGAATCCTCAGCTAAAAAAAAAAAAAAGAAGCTATTATTACTAACACATATCACAAAAAAAATACTCTTTACACTATAAAAAATAATCAATTTCGATTTCTACTAATACCCTCATGTGATTGTACCAAAATGCCCTTATTTTTTATTTTTTTTCCCATTTTGTCATGAGTTCGGTCTTGTATAACCGAACCAAAATGTATATGTTTAGTCATACAGACCGAAACATCCTTCTTCTTCTTTTTTGTGTTTTAAATACATTAAAAAAAATGTACGGTTCAATCGACGATGATATAACCCAAAACGTAAGGTTCTATCATCTCCGATCGAACCACCGCAATCGGTTCGGTATCACAGGTCTTACCCGATCGTGGCTTAGTTCTTCCCATGGTGATTTTTTTAGACACCTGACGACGTTTTTCGTGAATAAAAACATCAAAACATATCATTTTAACAACAAATCTCTCTTATCGATTTAATGATTTTTGTTTACGAAACTTTGAATCGCAACCGCCTTTCGTGTCAGAAAAAATAATACAAAATTCGTCAAAACCATCGATTTTTTCGCTGAAAATGAGATAATAGAAAGAAAATAAGTGATTTTGAGGGTTTTGAATGTAGTGAGTTATGATTTTTAGAAATATGTTTAAAATTTGTAGGGTAGGATAGGGTTGGGTTAGAGGAGATAAATTTGTTTAAAATTATGAGAATGATATTTAAGAAAGTTCAATGTGGTAAAGATAGCATTTCTTTAGATTTTTGTGGTATTAATAGACTATAGTAGAAATAGCCATATTTTATGATTTATTTAGCTGCCCACTTTAAAGATATCATAATTCCCTTTAAGAGCTTATTAAAGAAAAGAATTAAATTAAAATCAATTAATTTTTTTTATGATTATGCTAAAATACTAATCGCGTCAAATCCCATTAAAACTATGCAATTTGAAAAAAATGTTGCTAATCACAGTAGCTGGTTTGAAAGGAAAGGCACGCTGAGGGAACAAAATTCTTCATGTAATGTTCCACATTCCACATTACTCTTCCTGTCTTTTGGTTATGTAGGTAGTCAAGTGGCAAGACTTGCTAAAAGAAAGTCATAAATGCTCGGCCATATTTTCAAGGGGATTTTTTTTCATTTATTGGCAAGATTATTTTTTTATATCCACAAAAAGACATTTAAAAATAGTATATTCATTTTTAAGCAACTTTTAGACAGCTTGACGCCACGCTGTCGAAAAATTGCCTAGTCACTTTTTCTCTTTTCTTTTTTTGTTGTAAAGGTGTAACACCCCGTAAATTTAATTAAATATATACGTTGAAGTACGCGTATATGAAGATGTATAATACACGTATTTTATACGTATTAGCTAAATATATACGTGATAATACACGTAGTTGATACGTACGCGCTAAATATACGCGTGTATGATTAGTAAATAAATAAAATTATGAAATGAAGATGATACATGTGAATTAAATTGATTAATTTATGGGATTGATTAATTAAAAATGTGGATTTGATTATGATTGAATGAATTTAATGAAATTTGATGGAGGAGTTAGTTAATAAAGGGAGTCAAGGTGCATGGAATCATATATATATATATAAATCTAAATAAAAAATAAAATAATAAATAAATAATAAAATAAATAAAAATAATAAAAAAATCCTTCTAGTTGCTTCCAACGTGTGGCAACTAGAAGGAAATAAAAAAATAAAAAAAAAAAGAAGAAAGAATAAAAAAAAAAGAAAGAAATGAAATAGGAAGAAGATGAAGAAGTTGCAGAAGAACAGAGAGGCACGAGAGAAACAGAGAGGCACGAGAGAAACAGAGAGAAGAAGGAGAAGAAGAAAAAGAGAGAACGCGGGATTCGCGCCAAATTCGACGTGCCGGTAAGCTATTTTTGCTATTTTTCATCGTAAAATTACTATCTAAGCTAGTTGTAACATTTCTAGCGGATTAATTTTTGTTGTGAGAGCCGTTTTACGGCGTTTCGACAAATTGGGGTTTTGACCCCAACGTGAATGAAAACCCGCTAGGAAGCTAGAAAAATGCTTCCTGGACTGTTAGAAACCCGAATATGTGGTTAGACTCAATTTTATGATTTTTGGAGCCGTTGGACAATTTTAATACAATTTACAACATTCGGATGAATAGTAAAAGTAAATGTGAATAGTGAATAGTGAATAGTAAATGGTGAATAGTAAATTGTGAATAGTGAATAGTGAATGGTGAATAATGAATGGTGAATAGTGAATAGTAAAAATAAATAGTATGGTGAATAGTAAAAGTGAATAGTACTGTGAAAAGTGAGTTGATATTTTAGTAACTACCGAAATGGTAAATGATGATTCTCATGATAATCTATGGTCATTTCAGTGTTTAAATTGAGAGCTTAAGGGCATGGATAAACGCTCTTGAGGAAGCCCTATTGTTGCTCGATTTTAGCAGTTAAATTAGAAAACCCGTGTAACCACTGTGAGTATAGTTTTCTTGATTTGGTTCTTGTATGACATTGTACGCATATATACTGTTTGATTGTACGCATGTGATATTATATATAAGGCATTGAGTTTTATGGATCAGGCAAACTGATTTTAGCATTGGAGTTTGTAATGATGAGGCTTTGCGATTCCTCATTGTCATTTCGTTAGGTCTGTCCTAACAAGGGTTGCGATCCTTGAAATGACTGTTACTTGGATAATGAGATGTTGTGGCTACCTTGTAACGGCCATACAAGGGTTAGACCCGCTCTCGTGCCTTGCGGAGGAGGGAGATTGTGCATGGTGTTATTGAATTGGGTCATGAGAAGTTGTGTCTACCTTGTACGACCATACAAGGGTTAGACCCGCTCTCTTGCCTTGCGGAGGAGGGAGATTGTGCATTATGTTATTGAAAATCATGAAATTTATGATGTTGACATGTACAATATATTCATTGAATGATGCATGTGTTGAATAAGTGTTTGAAATGATTTTAAGTGTCATATTTCTATAAATGTATATAATTGCCATCTCAAGAACTATATTCACTGAGCTGTTGTTTGCTCACCCTATTTCCTCCAATATTTCAGGTATTGACTCGAAGGGAAAATGAACTTGTCTGGTATGTGTATGTATGCTTGGAGGAAATAGATTATATTTTTGTTATTTTGATATGTATACTTATCACACATTATATATGTATTATCATCTAGATGGGATGTGTGGGCATATATTTATATTGGATGAGGAAATGATAATTTGATGTGTGAATGAATGAAATGGTTATGGAATTTGATTTGTGGTATAGGTAAAAAAAAAAAAAAAAAAATTTATGTACATTTTGGGAAGGTTTAAGAGAGTATGTGAAGGCCGACAGTATATTATATACTGTATATGGGTATGTACAGTGTATAGTATGTTGTGCCGGTCATGACGTCAGACTACGTCAGGGACGTCGTGACAATATTGGTATCAGAGCCTAAGTTTAAAATTCTTAAAAAGATAAAAGCTTTATGATATTATGATTGCTTGTATGGGTATACATATGGGTAGTTATATTATGTGGAGCCTAATCCAATATGTTATCTTGACTGAGAATCACATGTATCGGTGAATTCCAGATTTGAAAAAGACCAGTCAAGAGTAACAGTTGCTGAGCATGAAAGGATCAGAAGGCTGAAAGAAAAATAACTGGATGTAATCCAATGATAATAAATTATATAGCTTATATGGCTAGGAACTACCCAACAACAACGAAATGCACTGCTTATAAGCTTGTGGCAAAGTTGTAATGTGAGAAAGACAGAGGCTTGAACCATTGATAGCTCCCTATTTGAGTGCTAATGGTGTGAGTACTTCTGTAAAAAAACATATATAGTTGAGACTGAAGTCAAATAAAATAAATAGAAGGGTTCAATGATAAGCCAGATGTAAGGAAAAGATGTGAAAGTTATGGAAACTTTCAGGAGAAGAGTCTCTCCTATCTTAACTGGCAGTCTGAGAGTAGACGGAATAAAGAATTTGCTACTCTGAGTGGAGACTATCTTAGAGAATGATTAAGTCTCTGAAAATGATAAAGCAAGTTAGCTAAGTTTAAGCTAATGAATGGCTAATGAGAAGATAATAGAAACTTGGGTTAAGGATTCTGAGATGATTTAGGCATGAGATTAATTAAAGAAGCTATTTTATGAGAGCTTCTATCATCATGCTGAAATTGATTTAAGGCATGAAAAAGTTTATCTTGTTAAAATGTAGTGACATGCCTAACCATAAATGCAAACATGAATTAAATAGACTGGTATAGGTTATTGTTGGAATGGATATTCTGAGAAGGATAAGGATCGAGAATAAATTTTGGGATCCTATACGACAGGTTGATAATTGTTGGGGTATAAATATATGCGCAGGTTGTGAGCAGATTATAAATTTTGGGTCAGCCAAAACTACAGTGAAATTGTTAACCCCAGCAATAGTGCGATAGCTTGCGCTGTAGTTAGAAGCTGTGTTATCAACACCAGTGTTAGGTAAAAAGAGAAATAAGCAATGTAAGGAAATGTTAGGGGCAATAATATAGTATTGGGTCAGGTATAAGAATGGGAAAAAGAGAAATGATGTTAACGACTTATGAAAACCAGAAGTGGTTTCCATTGCCTAAGCAGGAGTCAAAAAAAAAAGATGTGTTAATGCCCATTTAGTCGATATGGAATGCGCCAATCTTTTTATCAATGTGACTCCACCAGATTTAGAAAATAAATGATAGTAAATGAAAGACCAGATCCAGAGAGTAGTAAGACGCTGAGAACAGGTATGATCAACATTTTGTTATTGTGGATATTCTGATGTATTGTTGGATCTACCTGGTCCTTTATCTCTAGTGATATGGTAGACAAATTGTATTATCTGCTGTTATAAAAATGCATCATTGATTGTGAGTATGTCTACAGGAGAAAGAATCTATCATGATATGGTTAGCAAATAATATGTGGAATAAATATGAGGGTCATCAAGTAAGTATGGACTTTAAAATATGAAGTTTTTGGAAGTAGATGCTTTGTTGGATATGATTGGCTGGCTACCTCTCATGCCAGTTGGAACGTCTTTCCGAAAAGAAGTAATATGCTGAAGTGAAAAATTCTCATTTTCAATCTCAAGAAATTTATACCCTCAAAATCTTCTATCTAAGATAAGGTAGTTATTGACGAGGACATGGAGAATATGGCTAGTACAAAGTCATTTAGGGTAATGTAATAAGGCATGCAGTTGATTACAATTCCTGTGGTGAGCTGGTACTCTCTGATGAATTATTAAACGACTACCTGGACAGGAGATTGATAGCATATAAAACTGTTGCCAGTATAATATGTATCTCCATTCCTTCATGAGAAACTGTGAGAATTTAAGGTGTACGTAAATGTGTTAATGAGCAAAAGATTTATTATCCTTGATATGCCACCTTGGAGAGCGTTTGTGATAAGCTGGAAAGAAGGGATAGTGAAATATGTTTAAGTATGAATTATTGTTAACTGAGCAGGATAATAAGAAAGAATGAATATCCTTTACCATGGATAGATGGTCGAATTCGATAACCTAAATGGAGTCAAATTTTCTTTAAGATCATTTTGAGATCTAGGCACCATCAGTTAAGAATTCGAGAAAAGGATGTAATGCAAAACTATTTTAAGACAAGATATGGATATTATGAAATTTTGGGTACCCTTGATTAATGTGTCAATCATGTTTATAGGCTTGACTCAGTGGGTATATGAATCATATCGTGAGTAGTACATAGTCTTCGATGATGATATATGAAATTGTCCCAGAAAATGAGATGAGCATGACTAGCATCTTAGTATTAATTTGTTGTCACTGAGAGAGCACCGATTGAGTGCCAAGCTTGGTGAATATGAGGTTGAATATAATTAAGATGAGAATTTTTGGATCACATTACCAATTTAAATAGTATCTGTAAGGATGCTGCGAAGGTCAAAGTGATCATAGTACTGTGAAAATTGATGTCAATGATGGAAATCATAAGTTCTCTGGAATTAGTAGTATGTTATAGAAAGTGCGTGGAAAGAACCTTGAAGCTATCTGTTCCACTCACGAAACGAAGCCAGATGAATGCTATAAAATGTGTTGACCGTTGTGCATGGGGAAGCTCTCACAGTATTAAATGTTGTGACTAGTTTCAGAACCTGGAAGTAATTGTGATTGATGAATATCACGTCCAGATCTGGGTTGTGGATTGATACAAAAGAATATGTTAATTACTTGTGTCTCCAGATATTTCGCGAATAACTATCCTGAGAGTGTCTAGTACTTTGTTGGTAGTTATTTTGACATAATGAGAGCATTGCCTCTATAATAAAAAGGTCACACTATTATCAGATTTTAAGAGTCTGAAGTAAATTATTTGAACGGAAAGAAACTTAATATGAGGTAATAAATGTGGCAGTAATTCCCGAAGGATTTGATTTTATATTGACTTATTATCCTGGGAAAGGCCAATATGTTGCTGAGGCATTGAGCAGGAAACAGGCTGAAACTGGAGTAGTAACTATCAATGAGGCCATAAATGGAGATTGTTTGTGAGTGAGAGTTACAGTTATGAGTGTACTCTCTATTACTCCATGTGTTGATATTTGTGCTCGGATGCATATTCAACTGATTGATACTCATATTCAGAGAGAAAAAGTTATGATGAGACGAGTATGATATTAGTATGAAATATTATGGATTGTGTTAAATGAAGATGGAATTCAAATGGTATCTTATGGGTTATGGGTAGAAATGATACTATTTGGATAACCATTAGTGGACTGATAAGTCTGCGTATTCTTCCAATGAACACCAAAATTCTTTTGATAGACTGAGCAGATTGTATATGTGTGCGATAGGGAGATTTGATGGGAGTACTCAGATATTTGTCATGTCGGATTAAGATCCGAAGATTGTGTCGAGATCTGCTATATGATGCAGACTCGTTTTGGTACTCATCTCCTTCTCAGTGTGATATTTTCCTCTCAGACTGGTTGACAGACTGAGAGAGTGAATGCTTGCGAGCATGCTCAGGTCTGATATACTTGAATTTTGGTGGAAGTTGGAAGGAATGTTGTATTTGTGTAAACTTATGTGTCTAAACAACTATGATAATAACATAATGATGGCACTCTAAAGGTTTAATAATAAGCCTTATAGATCTCCAACTTGTTGAATTGAAAGTGTGGAGTTATTGTTATTGGTGCCAGAGGATATTAGTACATACACAAGGTTTGTATATCGACCTTGAAATGTATTGTGGCTGACTCAGTTTTATTAAGGGTCTTACCACAGAAAAGCCAAATGAGATTTAGAATAACAAGAAAGCTCGTACCGCGATTTGTTCCTTGATAGGATAGGTCCATTGGCTTACCGATTTGCACTACGATCACAGTTGATAAGTGTCCGGAATCATTCGAATTCCATCTATGTTATGGATATAACTCACCACTAAGTTGGGGAGGATACTACGTATCAAGAAGAGCAAACATGGAAGCGGAATATGAAATGCGGGAGCAGTTTTCTGGAATTGAGTATCACTTGAGGAATAGTCCTTAAGTCTAAATTTCGAGGACGAAATTCCTTAAGTTGGGGAGATTGTAACACCCCGTAAATTTAATTAAATATATACGTTGAAGTACGCGTATATGAAGATGTATAATACACGTATTTTATACGTATGAGCTAAATATATACGTGATAATACACGTAGTTGATACGTATGCGCTAAATATACGCGTGTATGATTAGTAAATAAATAAAATTATGAAATGAAGATGATACATGTGAATTAAATTGATTAATTTATGGGATTGATTAATTAAAAATGTGGATTTGATTATGATTGAATGAATTTAATGAAATTTGATGGAGGAGTTAGTTAATAAAGGGAGTCAAGGTGCATGGAATCATATATATATATATATAAATCTAAATAAAAAATAAAATAATAAATAAATAATAAAATAAATAAAAATAATAAAAAAATCCTTCTAGTTGCTTCCAACGTGTGGCAACTAGAAGGAAATAAAAAAATAAAAAAAAAAGAAGAAAGAATAATAAAAAAAGAAAGAAATGAAATAGGAAGAAGATGAAGAAGTTGCAGAAGAACAGAGAGGCACGAGAGAAACGGAGAGAAGAAGGAGAAGAAGAAAAAGAGAGAACGCGGGATTCGCGCCAAATTCGACGTGCCGGTAAGCTATTTTTGCTATTTTTCATCGTAAAATTACTATCTAAGCTAGTTGTAACCTTTCTAGCGGATTAATTTTTGTTGTGAGAGCCGTTTTACGGCGTTTCGACAAATTGGGGTTTTGACCCCAACGTGAATGAAAACCCGCTAGGAAGCTAGAAAAATGCTTCCTGGACTGTTGGAAACCCGAATATGTGGTTAGACTCAATTTTATGATTTTTGGAGCCGTTGGACAATTTTAATACAATTTACAACATTCGGATGAATAGTAAAAGTAAATGTGAATAGTGAATAGTGAATAGTGAATAGTACTGTGAAAAGTGAGTTGATATTTTAGTAACTACCGAAATGGTAAATGATGATTCTCATGATAATATATGGTCATTTCAGTGTTTAAATTGAGAGCTTAAGGGCATGGATAAACGCTCTTGAGGAAGCCCTATTGTTGCTCGATTTTAGCAGTTGAATTAGAAAACCCGTGTAACCACTGTGAGTATAGTTTTCTTGATTTGGTTCTTGTATGACATTGTACGCATATATACTGTTTGATTGTACGCATGTGATATTATATATAAGGCATTGAGTTTTATGGATCACGCAAACTGATTTTAGCATTGGAGTTTGTAATGATGAGGCTTTGCGATTCCTCATTGTCATTTTCGTTAGGTCTGTCCTAACAAGGGTTGCGATCCTTGAAATGACTGTTACTTGGATAATGAGATGTTGTGGCTACCTTGTAACGGCCATACAAGGGTTAGACCCGCTCTCGTGCCTTGCGGAGGAGGGAGATTGTGCATGGTGTTATTGAATTGGGTCATGAGAAGTTGTGTCTACCTTGTACGACCATACAAGGGTTAGACCCGCTCTCTTGCCTTGCGGAGGAGGGAGATTGTGCATTATGTTATTGAAAATCATGAAATTTATGATGTTGACATGTACAATATATTCATTGAATGATGCATGTGTTGAATAAGTGTTTGAAATGATTTTAAGTGTCATATTTCTATAAATGTATATAATTGCCATCTCAAGAACTATATTCACTGAGCTGTTGTTTGCTCACCCTATTTCCTCCAATATTTCAGGTATTGACTCGAAGGGAAAATGAACTTGTCTGGTATGTGTATGTATGCTTGGAGGAAATAGATTATATTTTTGTTATTTTGATATGTATACTTATCACACATTATATATGTATTATCATCTAGATGGGATGTGTGGGCATATATTTATATTGAATGAGGAAATGATAATTTGATGTGTGAATGAATGAAATGGTTATGGAATTTTATTTGTGGTATAGGTAAAAAAAAAAAAAAAAAAAATTATGTACATTTTGGGAAGGTTTAAGAGAGTATGTGAAGGCCGACAGTATATTATATACTGTATATGGGTATGTACAGTGTATAGTATGTTGTGCCGGTCATGACGTCAGACTACGTCAGGGACGTCGTGACAAAAGGAGTGCCGCCCATTAAGGGCGGCATGCACAAAAAATATTTTAAGTGAATGCCGCCCATTCATCCGCCCCAAAAAAAAAAAAAAACCAATTTGGTTTTAAGTTTGGTGGTACCTTGAAAAAAAACCTCAGCCAAGAGAGTAAACACAGTAAAAAAAAATCAATCAACCGGCATCGACAACCAAGAGAAAAGTCCCTTCTCCCGTGCGTGAACTCTCTGGTAACCGACGACAGTAGCTCTCTCCAACATCTTCTCTTTCTGACATCTTCCTTTCTTTCTCTCTCCGACATTCAACGTCTTTAGTTTGATTCTATTCTAACTTTTTATAGTTGAAAATAGTTAAGTTTTCTAAGGTTTTATTAATTTTGGAGATGCTTATTTAGTTATTGTTGTTGTTGTTTTTAACTGATTTCTTAAGTTTTTTTATTGATTCTAAAAATGTTGATTGAACCTTTGTCGTTGTTGTATTTGGTTTGGTAAGAAAGCTATATTTTTTTTCTTAAAAGTAGAATATTATTAGAGTATTGCCAGCAAACAAAAACATTTTAGTAACTGTTTTTTATATATAGATTTTTGTTAAGTTTAAATATTTCTTTATATAATCTTTGTTGTTGTTATATTTGGTGGTGGTAGTTGAGCTACATGTTAGGAAACATATTTGTTAAATTTTTATGTGGGCTTTTTTTTATTCTCAAGAACAAATTGTACACATCTGATGAATATTTAAAAAAAAAAAATTCTCGCTGATAATAGTTTTTTTCTAGAGGGGGGTGGGTGGTTGATTTGATTAAATATTGTTTGAAATGTTTTGATAATAGATTTAGTGATCATTAACTTATTGAATTATGTTTATTAAGTGATGTTTAAATTTTATGTGGGTTTTTCTTTTATTCTCAAGAACAAATTGTACACATCTGATGCATATTTTTAAAAAAAATTGTCGCTGATAATAGTTTTTTTAGAGGGGGGTGGGTAATTGATTTGATTAAATATTGTTTAAAATGTTTTGATAATAGTTTTAATGATCATTAACTTATTAAATTATGTTTATTCAGTGATGTTAGTCGTTGTTTTTCATTTATTTCTAAGTTTGGAGAGGATCAGATCGATTACATCATATGGTTGGGTTATTAGATTTAGATTTACCATCTCAATTGGCAAGCGCTTCAATTTTTAACCTTTTATTTTATTTTTTCTCTTCTTCTTAGTTTTTGTTTCTAATTTCAATATTTTCTCTTGAGCAAACCACACACATTCAATAAACTACTTATTAACGAGATGACATTTTAGGTTTTAGGATTTGAAGCTAATTTTTAGGTGATCTTCTTACACTTGAAGCTAATTTCTAGGTAATCTTTCTTTTATACTTTCTTTTTGCTTTTTTTTAGAACCTATTGTTAATTCCTTCTAAGTCTTTGGGTTATGTATTTGAATAATTTTGTGATTGTTGTTATTGCTAAATTGCATATTTTATGGTTGTTTAGGGCACATTATGGATGACAAAATTATTTTCATTATATGTTACATGAATGGAGAAATGACATATGAACCTAACGGTATTGATTATAGTTGTGGCCCTTCGACTGGTATTATAGTAAAAATGAGCATAAATCTTAACGAATTGGAAGATGTCATACAAGAAACGTTGTCAATAGGTCATCGATCGATGCGATTAAGTATGGTGTACCGCTATCCAATTTTCTTAGGAAGTGAAATATGTTTCGTTAAACCCTTACTCATTTTGGATAATCGGAGTATAAATAACTTTGGTTGGTTCATGGTTTGACATCTCTTTTTCTAAAGCGAGGTCGCGAATTCAAAATCTTTCTCATGTATGGAGTTATCATTTGCTGGGAGACTTTTACACCTTATGGTCTAACCCGAATCGAATATAGTGGATTAGTCTCACTACAAAGCGGATGAGAACACCACATAGGTGCAGTGAAATCAAAAAAAAAAAAAATTCTTATGATAAAGTGTACATCATTCTTACTTAACGTTCCATATACCTTTATTTGTTTATGTATTTTGTGTGATACGTTCATGTATTCCTCACCAATAAATAATTGTATCTAGGGAAAAAAAATCAATTAAATTGAAGAATTTCCATGTGACTGGTGGCTGTGGGCTCAAAGAATTTTTAGGAAAGTGAGGCGAGGGGTGACAGAACACTCGGAGGCCCATTGAGCAAAAGTAAGCAAAAGTATGCCTAGAAAAAGATTTTTAAGATTTTTTTCATTTATACGTATAATTATTATTTTTATATCCGTAAAAAGGTGTTGGATGGTGAGCTCGGATGAGAGCTGACTCGGACATCAGCAAAGCTGACCTGTACATCAGTAGAGCTGAGCTAGCGATATAGAATGTATAAGCCATGTGAAGAGGTTGACGAGCCGAGATAACGAGAGAAAAGTCGCATAAAGTGCTACAACCGCCAGATCAGCTCGGCCGGAGCAAGTTCTACTCAAACATGAAAATCAGTCTGAGCCGACCTAGTGGGATGATTTTTACAAAAAACCCAAAAATAGGATCTTAGCGTTAACTCGGCCCAGCTGAGCTCAATGCTATTCTGTCCAATGCCAACAACTCGACCTCGAGCTGAGCTGATTGTCCTAAACGAAACAGAGAAGATTAAGGAGTCCTTCCTGACACGTTGTATCCCGAGAAATTCAAGGTAGTTGCATTCTCAAACACGGACGACATAAAGACGGGATAGGACTCCTCCTTCGAGACAAATCAGAAAAATAGAGATCATTCCAGATGAGATAAGATTCCTACGAGATAAACCCAGAAGATAGGGATCATCCCGGAGAGGATGAATTTCTTCTTCAAGACCAACTCAGAATAGATGAGCTCACCCAACTTATCTCAACCAACGATAAAACGACACGTGACACCATGTCTACTGGGCAACTAGTCACTCCTGCCAGAGGACCTCCTCTATAAATAAGACCTACAACTCTTTTCATGAAGTACGAATAACTTTCTACAATAGTTATTGTTATAGTCTTATACGAGCTCTAACTTAGGCATCGGAGGGTCTTCGGCCGGTACCGCATTAGTGTTTCTTACGATAAACCTATTTCTTTCTTTTTTATTCTCAGATCTAACTGACAAACCTTCACCGGAACCGGAGAGTTCATACTTTCATATACAATCATCTCTTATACGTGTTCATATATTTGGTGTTAGTTAAATTTTACACCAACAAAAGACATTCTAAAATAGTATATCCAAAACTAGATAAATTTTGGACAAATAAGTGTTAAATAGCGTCAACATCTCCAAAACTTGTCTAATTATAGATATATTAATTATGCCTATAAATGAAAAAAATCTTGTTTACTTAATAAACGTCGTAAGCACTACGACGTTGTCGCTTACGAGCGTGTGCGGAGAATGTTTCTGTCGTTTTCTGATTTAGCTCACCTGAACCACGTGGAGCACTATTCAGCTCTTGTCTTGTGAGCCTGCTAACCTCCTAACCATCCGTTCCTCATCAACACTCCCACAAATCCACCACGTGTCACATCTTCCAGCTCTCTCCTCAACAACAGAACTTTCAGCGAAACAACTGCTAGCTTCTCAAGTCAAAGAGTGAATGCGCCAGACTTGAGGCTACAGGCCCACACCGTCTTCTTCGTCTTCCTTTCTCCGACACGTCGACACTCTCTGCAAGTACAAGAACAAGAAGAAACTCACTCGATTCATTCGAGAATTTCAAGGGTTACATTCTTCATAATTTTCAAATCTTCAATCTCCCTTTAATTCCGAGGGATTATCAACAACTGGTCACTAGTACTAATTAATGGAGGTTGAAACCCAAGCTCTTCCTGATCCGAATTTTCAATCTACTAGTTCCTCCTCGTTTCTAATTTCTTTGCGTGATGATGTCGAATCGCGCGAACGCTGCAGTTACAGAATGTATCATCTTGCTTTGAATCGAGACTCTGAATCATCTGTTACTGTGAATCGACGCGATAGATCATCAATGCCGATGATGGATTGTAATAACCATAAGATCGCTACTAAGTCGTCGGTTACTGTGAATCAAGGCGTGAAATCAGGCGAATCGACGGCTGCATTGAAGTTGCAGAAAGTTTACAGGAGTTATAGAACGAGGCGTAGGTTGGCTGATTCTGCCGTAACTGCCGAAGAGCTCTGGTAATTAGTCTCGTTAATT
This sequence comes from Paratinospora sagittata, assembly GCA_035771175.1. Lineage (NCBI taxonomy): Eukaryota > Viridiplantae > Streptophyta > Magnoliopsida > Ranunculales > Menispermaceae > Paratinospora > Paratinospora sagittata. The sequence goes on along the minus strand of CM069597.1, from coordinate 32,109,652 downwards.
CAGCTTCGTTTTTGTGTGTTTTGGTTTTATGTTATATGATTAATTTGTTTTTCTGTTTGATTAGGTGGCGAGCATTAGATTCTGCGCGGTTGATTCACAGTACGATTTCCTTTTTCGATTCCATGAAACCGGAGTCCGCGGCTTCCCGCTGGAATCGGATCAGCTTAAACGCTTCAATGGTTAGTTGTTCTTTATATATATATATATATATATATATATATATATATATATATATATATATATATATATGTATGTATTTTTAGGTTTGTTCTTCTAAGCTTGCAAGAAAATAATTTGTTTTTTTTTAACGTTTGGCAGGTAGGTAAGGGCTTATCCGGAGACGGTAAAGCGAAGGAGCTAGCTTTTCAGCATTGGATTGAAGCTGTACCCTCTCGCCCTCACTCTTTTTTCTTTTTTCTTTTTTAAAATTATTTTATTTTAGTTAATTTTTTTAACAAATTTGAATGAATATAATTTTTTTATAAGGAATTTTAAGATTTATTGTTGTATTGTAGATTGATCCGCGACATCGTTATGGGCATAACTTGCGTTTCTATTTTAAAGAGTGGCGCAAAAAGAGCTCCGGCCAACCATTCTTTTACTGGTGCCGCTATCTGTTTCCTCGGATCTTTCCATATTATTATTAATAATAGTACATGATATATATTATTGAGCCTTCAAGTTATAACTTTTGAGTTCAGTGGTCTTTGGAATGGTGGCAGAGCCTTAGTAGCCTTAGTTTTATAAGAGGTTTTAGATTTAAGTTTCTTTGCATATTTCTTATTTGCTATATTAGTATTTATCTCTTCTATCTTTCTATACACGTGATGGGGTTGCACGGGAGGAGTGTTAATAGTAACTTAATATATATTTTTAGGCCTTTACCTATTAACTATAATTTTTAAGTTAAGTGATTTCTTACACATATTTTTATAAGTATGTTGACCCAGAAGAAGATGAGATTTTATAAATTATTCTTCTTTACTGCTGTTTACAAGAGGATGAGCCTCATAGTTACATAAACTCGTGATACCTAAAATTGATCATATGCCTTAGAATAACAAAATAACCTTTTTTAAGTTACCTCCATCATTAGATTTAGGCATAATACACTGTTTGAAAGTTTGTAGGGCAGCAAAAAGTCATGGTTTCAAGATATTACTTTTACTAATGGCTTGATAATAGCACAGGACTGTGTCAATAATCTTCTGCAATGCTTTGTGCAGGTTGGACATTGGGGATGGCAGAGAAGTTGATCTTAAAGAGTGCCCTAGATCAAATCTTAGGCAACAATGCATCAAGTATCTAGGACCTGTATGTGTTTTCATAATCTTGGTTTTTGGCTGTACTTAAATGATAATTACAAAGCTTTGAATCCTAAAATATGATTTCTCTTGTTGTCTTTGGTCAATCGTTGCTGAACTCAGCAAGAGAGAGAACAATACGAGTACGTGGTTGTTGATGGAAAAATTTTGCACAAACAAACTGGAGAGCTTATGGATACCACTAAAGGATCTGAAGGAGTAAAATGGATTCTTGTGATGAGCTGCTTTAACAGACTTTATGCTGGGAAGGTGATGGTTAAAATAGACAGAAGAACCATTTTCTTATCAGTTTTTTTTTTCCCTATTCTTTGTTCCATTTCTGCTTCCAAAAATCTAAGATTGAGTGAATACTGTGCAGAAAAAGAAGGGGAAATTTCACCATTCCAGCTTTCTAGCTGGAGGGGCAACTTTACCTGCCGGAAGACTTGTTTCTGTGGATGGAATGCTTAAGGTATTTCATTTTTGAGATGGGGATTACTAATTTTTGTTATCTATCTGCTGCCTAATTCTCTAAGTGAGTATCACAGTAAGTTCTAGTTTAGTTAGAGAAACTTGGGTTGCAGCATATTTGACAGAATATTTGAAAGTAAAGTCCTATTTGTTTAGAGGAATTTAAGATTACTGGCTTGCTTTATGTAATCTTGCCAATGACATTACTTACATCACAAACAGGACCACCCACTTGGCTCGCTGTCAAGCCATTAAGCATGATTTGTGGCCACTGAGAAGCTTGACAGGCCAGGAATTTCGTCATTTAGATAAATCATAGTTGGATATTTAAATACTGTACAGGTGACCCACTAATTTTAGTGGGAGAGTTGAGTTGTTTATGCTTGAAACTCCATGTAGGACCTCTATTTTGCATGAGCTCCTATTAACTGCCGATAAGTGGCTTCAATTGCTTATGAATTGAAGGTATGTCCAAAGCTAAACCAGATGCACTTATCTTAGACGTTGATAATAGCCTGTTAAGAGAAATCTTAACATAGCCTGTTCAGCTTGGGCCTGCTACTAAAATTGACATACATAGAGCTGATAGAATTGATAATACAAAAAGAAAAAAAGTCCTGTACCTTGAATCTTTTGCTGCACAAATATGAATTTAGTCTTTTAATGTTGACATAGAGTTCTAATGCATGTAACTAGCTAAACAGAATTGGTATCAAATTTTAGTTTCTCTTGTATCTGATCCTCACATTGTTTCCTTTGTTGCAGTCCATCTCACCACACAGTGGCCATTATCGCCCAACTGATGAAAACCAAAACATCTTAGACTTTCTCAGAGAAAATGGAGTCAACATTGATAAAGTTCAGGTATAAGTCAACATATTTTTTTAGCATGTAGAAATTTTTTATGTATGCTGTGACATACATCAGATTTACAAATCAAACTTTTTTCTCCACACAAGTTGGCTTTTATTAGCTCTTACTCTATTTTGCTTTAATGGCATAACCAACAAGTGCAATATGCCGTGTCTATCTGTGTTATCTATATTCCTGAAATGATATTTGTTGATACCAGAGACGCTCTTCTACTGATGACTACGACGGCTACGAAGACGGCAAATCAAATTTGGATGGCAGACTTGCTGGAAATTCAACAGATCGTTCTGCCCTCCAGCTTGAAATTTCTAACAAGCTGGAGAATGAATGTTCCTCTGAGCCAACTGAACTTGATCCAGCTGAAAGCACATGCTGTTACCGTAGGACCTTATCTGGGGGCCTTCAAAGTCCAAGAACAAATGTGCCTAAGAAAGCTATATTGCATAGGATCAATTCAAAGAATGCAACAACTTCATACCAGTTAGGGCATCAACTCTCCTTGAAATGGTCAAGTGGAGTTGGTCCAAGAATTGGGTGTGTTGCAGACTATCCTCAAGAACTCAGGGAACAAGCTCTGGAATTTGTGAGCCTCTCGCCGAGGCTTCCCACCACACCATCAGCTTCTCAGTCATTTTCTGGTCTTGTTTTGCCGACATCTCACCCCACATTGGATATCTGCAATGTGGATGTCACCTCTGTCATCTAGGTAACCATTTCCTTCAAATATTCACACCTATCTCAAGGACACCTTGGTTATATGTAATTCTTGTTACCACCTTTGTTATTATGGATCATTATCCATTATCACCTTTTGCTTCTTCATTCACACTGATGTAAGCTATTGAACTAAATCGAAGAATTTTGAAGTATGATGACGTAACATATTCTTACTTTATATATAATGGGATCTAAACAGGGAATTAGAAAACATTTCCCACTGGGAACAAACAATGTGCTGTCTGTGTTTGCAAGAAGTGTGTTGAATGAATAATCCTGATTTCAGGGACTTAATACAATCCAGAAAATCTTGAGAGAAGTTTTTTTTCAAGTAGAAATGGTGGGGGATCATTATTTTGTCTTCCTTCCTCACCAAGATCTATACCAAACATATTTTTTAGCAAATATCAACCTTGCAACCATGTCTTCTTTCAATCTATTCCAATAATCATCAATGATTGTCCACCAAAACTCAATAGCGATTGTAAATAATGGAAATTGTCAATGAATAATGTGCTATTATTGTAGAAAGGAGATTTTACTTTAATTCTGCCTCTGCATATCCATGTTTAAAATTTGTGAGGAATTCATTTTTATGTTTTGGTGCTAAATACGTGGGGTCCACCTGTTGTTTTGAAATTAAAGAGGATGGTTGGTGGCCGCCCACCAACTCCACCTACCTTATTTTTGGTCACGCCGAAACATTTGAATTAGTTTGATAAATATATTATTATATATATATTTATTAAATACACAAATACCCCTATATACTCCTATAAATAGGGTCTTACTTCATTCTTAAATTCATGTTCAGTAAGTTAGATTCCTGAGAATCAGAGAATTCTATTATGAGAGATCTATTAAGAGATCCAATCTGTAAGATCCACCTAAGGGTGATCTAATAAAAGAGTGCTGCCTCCCGTGGACGTAGGCAATTTGTCGAACCACGTTAAATTTGTTGTCTTATTTTTTCTTTCATGTTTTACCACGATTCCGTACAACAAATTGTTATCAGAGCCTAAGTGAAGCTTTGGAAGGAAAACGGACCCTCTGTCGAATTTTTCGAGACAGCGTCAAAATTTTCGAGATTCTGCAACAGTGATCGGAACTATTTTCTGATCACTCGTGGAGGTAGCTCTTGTTTCCAGGAGTCCAACGCAATAAACGGCGAGAAAAACGGACAAGAAACGAGTTCCCAGGAGCCGATCAAAGTTTGATCCTTGTACATCAATTGCCGGAACTGTTCATCTCTGGAACTGTTCATCCAATCCGAATCCAACCTGAATCTGACCCACGACCCAGACCCGGTCCAGTCGATACTGTTCATCACAGTCCGACACTGTTCCTCACAGCCAGATACTGTTTATCTCCGGCCCAGCCCACTCAGTCTGCACTGTTCATACGTGGTCCAGCCCACTCGATCGGTACTGTTCATCATTGGTCCAGCCCACTTGATCAGCACTGTTCATCTCAGCCCAGCCCACTCGGTCCGACACTGTTTATCTCGGCCCAGCAGATTCGGTCCGACACTGTTTATCTCAGCCCAACCGAATCCATTTTCGGTTGACCAACTATATCCGGCTCAATTTTTGTCTGATTTCAGCAAAGTCAGACTCGTTTCCACCATTTTCGACCGTTCTGGACGCAACCGTGCAATCCGTTTCTGCAAATTCAGCTCTTAAGTTATTGATATAGCTTAGTTGGAGTTGTTTATCATTTTTGAAGCATTTTTCGGCGTCATACATAACTTTGGTCTTAATGGCAGAGGAAATCCCAAGCACAAGTAGACCTTGGCAAAGACCTTCATCACGTCAACGTCTTGCAAAGGATGAATGTGCCTATTGTCACCAAAAAGGGCACTGGAAGAAAGATTGTCCAAAAAAGGGCAAGACAGATGCAAATGTGGCACAGAAAGCTGCAGAAAATTCTGCATTCTCAGTTTCATCTATAGACAATCTGTCTGATAGATGGATATTAGATTCCGGTTGTTCCTATCATATGTGTCTGCATCGACATTGGTTCTCCAAATTGGATGACTTCGATGGAGGAGTCGTGCTCATGGGCAACAACAATACCTGCCAAACAAAGGGTATTGAAACTATACGCCTAAAGATGCATGACGGTACAACCAGACGACTCACGGAAGTCAGATATCTCCCAGATATGAAGAAAAATATGATCTCCCTAGGAGTCCTCGATTCCAGCGGTTACAAGGTAACAATTGAAGGTGGAGTTCTGAGGTTGTACGTGGAGCATTCTTGGCCATGAAGGGTACTCAGAAAGGAAATCTCTATTTCCTTGACGGACACACAGTAATCGGAAGTGTATCAGTTTGCACCAGTTCTAATGATGTTTCATTAGACACTTCCCGACTTTGGCACATGCGGCTCGGACATGTTGGAGAGAAGGCTCTTCAAACCTTGATAAAGCAAGGTTCTCTGAAAGGTGCAAAAATCGAAAAACTTGACTTCTGCGAGCACTGTATCTTAGGCAAGCAGACGAGAGTCAAGTTTGGAACTGCAATCCACCGCACAAAAGGAACATTAGATTATGTTCATACCGACGTTTGGGGACCCTCTCAAAATGCTTCATTGGGAGGTAAACGTTGGTTTGTTACTTTCATTGATGATTTCTCACGCTATGTTTGGGTTTATACCATGAGGCATAAAGATGAAGTGCTAGATATCTTTCTTATATGGAAGAAAATGGTAGAAACTCAAACGGGAAGGAAGATTAAGAGGCTCAGATCTGATAATGTAGGAGAATACAAGTCAGACCCATTTCAGAAAATTTGTGAGAATGAAGGGATTGTCAGACATTTCACAGTTCCAGGCACGCCACAACAAAACGGTGTTGCTGAACGCATGGATCGTACTTTGGTAGATAAAGTTCGCTGCATGTTATCTCATTCTGGACTGAGCAAGGCATTTTGGGCTGAAGCTTTGTCATATGCCTATCATATCATCAATCGACTTCCTGCAACAGCACTAGATGGCAAAACTCCCAAGGAGGTATGGTCTGGACACCCCGTTTCAGATTATGATTCTTTGCGCATTTTTGGATGCACTGCATATTTTCATGTGAAGGAATCCAAACTGGATCCTAGGTCCAAGAAAGCGATTTTCATGGGCTTTAGTGAAGGAGTTAAGGCTTTCCGACTGTGGAACCCTGAGTCAAAGAAGATTGTACAAAGTCGAGATATAACTTTTGACGAATCTGTGATGTTAAAGCATACAGTTTCTGATAAAGAAAATCGAGATCCAGATTTGCCTCAGCAGGTGGAGTTAGATATTACAGTAACTCCTGACAAGTCAGCAGAGATATCCAACCATCCTGAAGAAGACGAGGAGGAAATCTCAGTTGAGGTGAAGGCTCCAGGACCAGACATCAGACAACAACCAGAATCAATTGCCACCAGTCGACCAAGAAGAGAAATTCGCAAACCGGCTCGGTACACTGACATGGTTGCATATGCATTACCAGTCACCGGAGATGATATTCCATACAATTACAAAGATGTTATTCAGAGTATGCAAAGTGATAAGTGGAAAATGGCAATGAATGAGGAGATGAAATCACTCCATCAGAATCAGACTTGGAAGTTGGTTCCACTTCCGAAAGGAAAGAAACCAATAGGCTGCAAATGGGTTTTCGCAAAGAAGGAAGGCTCTCCTAGCACTGACGATATCCGGTACAAAGCCAGACTGGTAGCAAAAGGCTACGCTCAGAGGGAAGGAATTGACTATAATGAGGTATTCTCACCTGTTGTTAAGCATTCGTCAATTCGAATATTCTTGGCTTTGGTTGCACAGTTTGATCTCGAGTTAGCCCAACTCGATGTCAAAACTGCTTTTCTGCATGGTAATTTAGAAGAAGAGATATATATGTCTCAACCGGAAGGATTCAAAGTACCAGGAAGAGAGCATTGGGCTTGCAAGTTGAGCAAGTCATTGTATGGCCTGAAGCAGTCACCGAGACAGTGGTACAAACGATTTGACAGCTTCATCCAAGGGCAGAAATATACCCGGAGTCAGTTTGATCATTGTGTCTACTATCGCAAACTTCAAGATGGTACATTTATCTGCTTGCTTTTATTTGTAGATGATATGTTAATTGCCTCTAAAAGCAATGTGGAGATCAACAAGCTGAAGGCTCAATTGAGCTTAGAGTTTGAAATGAAGGATCTTGGAGAAGCTAAAAAAATTCTCGGGATGGAGATAACTCGAGACAGGGCCAAGGGCAAAATCTGTTTGACTCAGACTCAGTATTTGAAGAAAGTTCTTCAAACTTTTGGCATTGGCAATGACACAAAACCTGTGAGCACACCATTGGCACCACATTTCAAGCTAAGTTCATCAATGTCACCAAATTCTGAAGATCAGAAGAAGCAAATGGAGAATATTCCATATGCAAATGCAGTTGGTGCCTTGATGTATGCTATGGTGTGTACCAGACCTGACATTTCACATGCTGTAAGTATGGTAAGTCGTTACATGCACAACCCAGGTAAAGGCCACTGGCAAGCAGTGAAGTGGATTCTACGGTATATTCATGGTACTGTAGATATTAGCTTAAAGTTCGAGAGAGATAAGAAAAGTTGTAAGCATCTAGTCGGATATGTGGATTCGGACTATGCTGGAGATCTTGACAAGCGCAGATCTACTACTGGTTATGTTTTCACTATGGCAGAAGGACCAGTGAGTTGGAGATCAACACTACAGTCAACAGTTGCTTTGTCTACTATAGAGGCAGAGTACATGGCAGTAACGGAAGCTTTCAAGGAAGCAATCTGGCTTCATGGATTGACTAAAGACTTGGGAATTGTGCAGAAGAATGTTGAAGTTTTCTGCGACAGCCAAAGTGCCATTTGTTTAGCAAAGAACCAAGTTCATCACAGTCGAACAAAGCATATTGATGTTCGTTTTCATTTTGTTCGAGAAATAGTAGAAGAAGGGAGTATTCTTCTGCAAAAGATCAAGACTGCAGATAACCCCGCAGATATGCTTACGAAGGTGGTTACAGGGGTCAAGTTCCAACATTGTTTGAACTTGATCAACATCTCACGAGCTCGGAGTGCCTAAGGGCACTTATGGATGCAGCAACAGTTTTTTGAAGAAAGCTTGCTATCTGTATAGAGATTGCAGGTGTGGAAGATCTTTGTTTCACATCAGGTAGAGGTGGAGATTTGTGGGGTCTACCTGTTGTTTTCAAATTAAAGAGGATGGTTGGTGGCCGCCCACGAGGGCGGCCACCAACTCCACCTACCTTATTTTTGGTCACGCCGAAACATTTGAATTAGTTTGATAAATATATTATTATATATATTTATTAAATACACAAATACCCCTATATACTCCTATAAATAGGGTCTTACTTCATTCTTAAATTCATGTTCACTGAGTTAGATTCCTGAGTTCAGAGAGATCTATTCTCTGAGATCTATTCAAGAGATTCAATCTGTAAGATCTACCTAAGGGTGAAGTAATACAAGAGTGCTGCCTCCTGTGGATGTAGGTAATTTGCCGAACTACATTAAATTTGTCGTCTTATTTTTTCTTTCATGCTTTACCATAATTCCGCACAACAAAATATTAGTAAGGAAATGATTTGATAACTTAGGAGGTGCAGTGTGAAAATGCACCAGAGTGCGTTTTAGGTTTTATAAAATATTGAACTGAATAAATCAGATTATATATTTTTCAAATCAAACATAAAGTAACCTCAATTAAAACCGAATCAAATCCAACCAAACGTATCAATTCAGTTCGATTTTGCGGTTTGAACAAATAGGAATAAGGTCACAAAAGATGAATGTTAAGAGGGAACCCAGATCCTTTCTTCTATCTAAACGTGGCTCTCACTACGTTGTCCCAGTCTGCATGAGTCAACTTAATTGATTCAACCATGTTTTTGGAATTTTGTTGGTCCAAAAGAAAAATTTTGAACAAAAACAAATGGGTGGTAGCTAATCACTACAGTAGTACAGTGTGTGGTCATTAGTACCTTCTTCTTCTCAATCTTCCACACCATGTTTTCCTCATTGTCAATTAGTCATTGACTTGGTCATATAAGTATATATTAATGGGAAATATGGGAATCTAACAGCATTATTAATTCCAGTCTCAGCTGGTGTAATTTCTAGGTACTTTCTTGCTTAGGCCAGTCTTACCTGTCTCAATCAAGCTGCAATAAGAGACATGTGATTGGTTTATAAAATGAAGCCCCTAAAGCTTATCTATTCTTGACTTTGAGCAAGAAATTCAGACCTTCATTTAGTTACTTGTCGACCTTCTTGAACCAAGTTCTTACTATCACACAAACTTTAACTCAGTTCTAAAAAGCAACTTCCCAGTTGCTTAAAATCGATAATTCTGCTTGTTTTGATCAGAGCAGATCAATGGGGGTGGATTCTGAGTGCGAAAGCCCTCAAATTCAGATGAAATGCCCAGAAGAAGAATCAATGGAAGCTGCATTGAAGTTGCAGAAATTTTACAAGAGTTACAGAACTCGTCGGAGATTGGCAGATTCAGCAGTGATTGTGGAGCTCTGGTAATTTCTTATTATTAAGTTCAGGAAACTTAGAAATGTTATGTTATATGGAAGATGAAAGATATTAGAAAAAGTTGTCTTTATGATGTGTTTAGTGTAAGTGGTTTTGGATACAAGGTGGCAAGCAGGAGAATATGCTCGATTGAATCACAACACCATTTCATTTTTCAATTACTTGGAACCAGAGAGTGTAAGCCAGCGATGGAACCGAGTCTCCTTCAATGCTTCAAGGGTGAGATGAGATGATATTATCTTCTTCTTTTCTTTTCTTTTTTCTTTTTTAGAAATATTATTTTAACTATAAAAAATATTAAATAATAGATAAAAGAACACTGTTCACTGTTGCCCTTTTCTTTCTCTTTCTTTTTTTGTTTGTGTTTTTGTTTTTGTTTTTGTTTTCTGGAAGAAATAATACTTCTAAACTTTATGGTATTCTTTTTTTAACTTTTGGCAGGTTGGTAAAGGCTTGTCTGAAGACGCTAAAGCTAAGAAACTCGCTTTTCAGCATTGGATTGAAGCAGTAACTTAATTTTTCCCATATAAACCTCTTTCTTTCTTGTTTCTTTATTGAATATTAAAAAATTATTTTTCGGGGCTGAATATTGAATGTGAGTGATTAGATTGATCCTCGACATCGTTATGGGCGGAACTTGCGCTTTTATCATAATGAGTGGTGCAAAGGAAATTCTGGGCAGCCATTCTTTTACTGGTAAGATTCTTCTTCTATTTATGACTTACATATAGACATAAATAAATACATAACTCAAAGACAATCCAACAGAGAACATTTTGCTAAGAATGTGAATGAAGTACTATTATTCTTCAATTGCCTGCTTTTTGCAGGTTGGATGTCGGAGCAGGGAGAGGAGTTGATCTGGAGGAATGTCCAAGAACACAGCTTCAGCAACAATGTATCACGTATCTTGGACCTGTATGTTTTCAAATTAATTCACCATTGATTACATATTAATCAAAGATTATTTCAACCTGAAGGTATGTTTCTGTTACAGAAAGAGAGGGAGCACTATGAGTATGTAGCTGAAGGAGGAATGATTTTGCACAAGAAAACCAAAGAACCAATGGATACAACTAAAGGGTCTACAGAAGGAACTTGGATTTTCGTCATGGACACCTCTAAGAAACTCTATGTCGGAGAAGTACGAGTTTGAATGGTTAGAAGAGATTTTTTGCAGTACTGCTTCAGTTTCTCAAAAACTAATGTTTGAGTTTTTCATGCTGTTCAGAAAAAGAGGGGCACATTTCACCATTCCAGCTTTCTTGCTGGGGGAAGCACCTTAGCAGCAGGAAGGCTTGTTGCTGTGGATGGAGTGCTTAAGGTAAGCGCATGTATACCTTTTTAAGAAGTTCAAAAGAGAGAAATAAAGGGAAGTTTTGAGTTCTAAATTAGAAGCTCTAATCCTCGGGTTCGTAGTCCATCTCAGCATACAGTGGACATTACCGCCCAACTAATCAAAACCTCAAGACTTTGTTGGACATCCTCAGTGAAAATGGAGTCAACCTGGATGAAGTTCAGGTAAATGTAATTCAAATTCCTTGGGTTCAAATTGCTCTGCATCAATATGCTTTTGTTCATGAATACACACTAGGAAATTGCCGCATTGACTATGGCTCTTAGCGTCAACGAGACTACATCCCCGAGGCCAACAATCACAGGCCATCTATCCTAGCACGGCTCATTGGCTTCTATGTTCAATACTTAAAAGTGTACCTAGTCCACGAGGGTACTGTCATTGTTATTTGAGAAAATGACAATTTATGCAGCCTTACCTTCACATTGAAAATGTTATTTCTAGATACATGACCCTAGGTCACAGTAGAGTAATCTCAAATTGTTTCCCCAATGCTAACCTTCTTTTTTGTCATCAGTGCTTGATCCCTTAATTCTTCTGCTTGCAATAATCTACAATATTTTTGGCATCAACTTCATTTTGCCAATTGTGTTCTTTCATTGTATAACTCAAATGTTTCATGATGCCAGACTACAACTTCTCCTAATGAAAATGAGATGGATGAATACCATGAATCAGATCTCCAAGAGAGTGCCACTGAAATCACAGCAGAACCTAAACCTCCCCGTCTTGAAATTCGTAATGAGTTGGAGAATAATAGTCCTCTAGAGCATAGGGAAGTCACCCGAGCTGAAATCAGGAGCAATAGAGACAAGAGGACATTGTCTGCTGGTGTTCCAGCACCAAGAACAGATGTTCCCGGAAAAGCTGCGATGGAGAGGATCAATTCCAAGAAAGCATCAAGTTCATACCAGCTGGGGCATCAACTATCCACAAAATGGTCAACTGGAGCTGGCCCAAGAATTGGGTGCCTTGTAGACTACCCGTCAACGCTGAGGGAAGAGGCATTGGAGTATCTGCAACTATCACCAAGTCATAGCACCCCACCCTGAGCTTCTTGGGTAATTTGCCAGTTTTGTTTCTCCAACACTCATCCCACATTTGTTCTTCTCTAAATCTAGTGTTCTCTTTTTACAAATGAGTATTTTCCTTCCAATTAGGTTTCAGCTTCTTCTGCTTATAGCTTTGCTGTTCATGTAAGATGTACCCATGTCCAATTCCTTTTCTAGGTACCTTTCATTTGTATCTTTGCTATAGACCAGAAATTTCCGATAAGTTAAATCACTCATGTTTAAGAATGGTTGTATCAACAGAATCTTTTCCCATCTGGTAACGTTTGGTTAGTAAAATGGAACTAATACACCAGGTCATTCTTTCCCCAGAAGGATTGAACAGGATTCCGCCATTTGGCAGGGTAAAATTATATGAATGAAGGTGATGCAAAAAATTAAAGAAAAAAGAACTTGAATATATGAAGGAAGTTGAATAATGAAATAAAGTTGGACTATGGATAGATGCAGCATGACAGAGGAAACTAGGGATTGTTTTGTCATTGGTTGGAATGTTTAGTAAGCAAAGAAAACAAGCAGGTGTACCAAACCAGTGATTTTGGGGTAGGTGTTGTAGGCTCATCAGACCAATAACTCTATGAGAGGCTGAATCCCAACTAGTTGCAGTCGAGGGAAAAAAGATTGTGCAATCAGATGCAGGGGTTTGGCTGGCAAGGCAAAGGAAGCAACCATGAGTAAAGCTCGTGGCTTCTAATATGGAGTGCATCAACTAGCATACAAAGAGCAACCTCTTTGGTTGTGGCATCTCTCCTCAATTCAACTTATCTCTCCATAACATGGCTAAGTATTAATGCTTAAAAGTGTTGTGGATCAATGAAAAATATCAGAAACAAATGAGAAAATGATGTTTTTTCATGAAAAAAAGGGGAAGGACAATTGCATATTCAGGAAGTGAAAGGGCAGTGACTGTTTTAAACAATACTAATAATCAATCCCTAAAGCCCATTAATTCTAGCATGAAACTGGAATTCATACAAGAAGTCACAAAAAATTGCTCCTGCAGAAAAACACAAATGCAATAGATCATAAACATTTGATATTCATAAATTTTCTTCTACACTGCCAGAGAAATTTCAAGTAAATATGATTGAACTGAGTGCACACTAAAGACGCATTAGACAGAAACATTTCTTTGTTTGTGCTACATCTTCCAATCATTTTCAGTGAACATCTACACCCACTAATTTTATTTTGTTTTTTTTTTGGGAACAGACACCTGCTAATATGAGGAGACACTTGTTGGCATAAACAAATATGAGAAATGCACTCAATATAATTTGCATATCCAGAATCCTTAATGATTAAATGTACTCACAGCTAAGCCAATTACAGTATTAAACAGAGCATATCAACAAGCATTATCGAAATCGAGAGACAGTAGTGAGTGGGGCTCAGTTGCTACAAATTGCTCACTTATATTCAACAAGACTACAACGTGTAACACCAGAGGCTAGATTGTCAGAAACGCTTCATGGACACACCCGAGTCAATGTGAAGCATGACAGGCTTTCAAATTATTGTTGCTTGGTACTATAGGCAAGGACTCGCTGCTCCAGCTGCATTCCAAAGACCCGTAAGAAAAGTTCAGACAATAAAAGAGAAGAGGTATTAAAAGAAATAAACGTGCATCAATGAAAAATCAAGTTAAACAAAATGTTGACTTCCAACAAGGCAACAACATCTAATTTATTTGTCTCTGATGAAGGGGATTGTTTTCAAAGATTAACAAAATAACTAAATCTAGGGGATAGACAGACAGATGATCATGTTGGTAAACTATAGCAAACCCAGACTGTCTTCGAAGTGACACCAAAAGTACATCAATAATAGAGTTTATCTAACTGATCTTCAATTCAGATTCATCTTAAAGATTTTAAAATCCATCTAATTCAGATTTGAATATGGTCACTATTTTGTCTGCCCAGGCTATTTAATGTCACAGATGGTAGGAAAACTTGTGAAGTTAGGTTCCTAGAAACAGGTCCCAGTGTTGTCAAGTAGTTTCCTAGGGACACCTAGTCATTCGCCTAAGCACCACTTATGTCTGGCAATGGGCCTCTTTTCAATTTCTAAGAAATTTAAGGGGACTGTTTAATTTTTTTTTAAAAGTTATATATAAAACTTCCAATCAAAGCCATCTTCCTTCTTGAAAACACAGTGCTTAACCAACACAGTGCAAAGACCATCCAACAACTGCATAACCAAGGAGTAGGTGTTGACACCTATTCTCGAGGGCTTGGAACCTATAGGCTCTATATAAGAGGATGCCACTACCTCCTCAAGATGAAAGCAATGACTTCAAAACTACTGAGAATCTCATTCAACAAATAGTTCACGTAATATAAATGTAGAAGGACTTGATTACCTAGGGAAAACTAATGAAAATAAATTCTTCCGTAGAATTAGCATGGTTGAGGTAAAAAATGTTTGAAAAAAATCAAAGATGCTAAGGCTTTAGAACCAGATGAGATTCCTATTGAGATTTGGAAGAGCTTAGGGAAAATTGGAGTCGTGTGTGGTTAACCAAATTGTTTAGCAGGATTGTAGCAACTAGGAGAATGTTGAATGATTTTGGAAAAACATCTTAATACCCATATATAAAAATAAAGGAGATATTCAAAATTGTGCAAATTATAGAGGGATTAAATTGATAAGTCATACAATGAAATTGTGAGAGAGTAACAGAAAATAGAGTATGAGCTGAAACTTTGGTGTCAAACAATCAATTTGGATTTATGTCCAGAAGATCAACTGTGGAGGTTATTTAGTTATTAAGGAAATTGATGGAGAGGTATAGGGAAAAGAAAAAAAACCTCCATATGGTCTTTATTGATTTAGAGAAAGCTTATGATAGAGTACTTAGAGAAATAATATGGTGGGTATTAGGGAAAAAATGAGTTACAACTACGTACATTGTATTGATAAAAGATATGTATGATAGGGCAAGAACCATAGTTAACATCAACAGTAGGAGAAACTAACAAATTTTCAATTATAGTAGGTTTATACCAAGGATCTGCCTTGATCCCCTACCTTTTTGCACTAGTTATAGATGAATTGACTAAACAAATCCAAGAAGATATTCCTTAGTGTATGTTATTTGTTGATGATATAGTATTGATTTATTTGCATTTGGAGTAAATGCTAAGTTAGAGGTTTGGCGGGAGGCTCTAGAATCTAAAGGGTTCAAGATTAATAAGACTAAGACTGAATACGTTAAATGTAATTTTAGTGGAAGTAAAAATACAAACAAAGAGATAGTAAAGATTGGAAGTCAAGAGATACTAAGGAGCGGAAATTTTAAGTATTTGGGATCCATTATACATAAAGAAGGAAAAATAGGTGAGGATGTGAACCATAGGATTAAAGCACGATGGGTCAAATGGAGGAGTGCTTGTGCAGTTCTATATGATAGGCGCATCCCATTGAAGTTAAAGGAAAAATTTTATAGAGTTGCTATTAGGCCAGCCATGTTAGGCAATTGAAAAACATCTTAATAAACTAAGTGTAACAAAAATGTGAATGCTAAGATGGATGTGTGATACAAAATTAAAAGATAAAATTATAAATGAGCATATTCAGAGCACGATGGGTCAAATGGAGAAGTGCTTGTGCAGTTCTATATGATAGGCGCATCCCATTGAAGTTAAAGGAAAAATTTTATAGAGTTGCTATTAGGCCAGCCATGTTAGGCAATTGAAAAACATCTTAATAAACTAAGTGTAACAAAAATGTGAATGCTAAGATGGATGTGTGATACAAAATTAAAAGATAAAATTATAAATGAGCATATTCAGAAAATGGTAGGAGTAGCACTAATTGGAGATAAAATAAGAAAGAACCGACTAAGGTGGTTTGGACACATAACGTAAGCCTTTAGATGCATCAGTTAGGAAGAGTGACCTACTAATGCTAGATGGTAACAATAGAGGTAGAGGTAGACCGAAAATAACATGGATAAATATAATTAAAAAAGATTTAATTTTTTGTAATTTGAATGTTGACTTAGCCCTCAATAGAGCGTAGTGGAGGACGCGGATTCATGCAACCGACCCCCATGTAGTAGGGAAAAGGCTTAGTTGAGTTAAGTTAAGTATACTTGTTACGATCTCGATCCAGATTTATAGAATCCAAAGGTCTTACGATCCTACAACATATCTTTGTTCAAGATACTAATCAAAATCTTTTCAAAAGAAGTATCATGATTCTAGCCTAATTCTAATTTATCATGTTAAGTTGCAAAAATGGGGCCTAAAGAGTAAAAGTTAGAGAATTCATGACACCTAAAGCTCAAAGCTTGCTCAAACCAAGAACAAGGATCGAAAATTCGATTTCGACTCGACTTCGATCACTTGAAAATTGGAATTAATTCGGAGAAGTTTGATTTGACTAGGAGAATTTTTGTAAAAATTTGCTAAATTAGAGAAGTTTAGAGAATTTTTACATATATACTTAAATATCTAAATTTATTATACTATAAGCTAAAAACTAATATAAATAGACACTTTTAATACATAAAAATACCAATAAATGACCTAACAAAATCAATCTTGTTAAGTGGGTTGATGAATTTGAAATGGTGGATTTGGTCTTAATTTCTTTTCTTTACTTAGATATTTAATTTTGTGGTGGCTTGCTTCTCGACCATATACTTTGCTAGTTTGAATTCCACCATGCTTAATTTATTGGTTTATTATTTAAATGTATCATTTTTTTAATCTTGTTTTATAAGATTTAAATAAAAGAAGATGACCTTAACTCTTTTAATTTATTTTTAAGTTTTTATCTTATTCAACTTTATTTATTAATTTATTTATTTTTGCTTCTTTTCTTCTCTTTTTGGTAAAGCATATCCCATAAACTACATAACTTGTTAGCTTGTTAAATTATTTTTTAAAATTTATATTGCTATGTTGGTTGATGAAGTTAAAAATAATACATAATTATTGGTATTTCTTTGATTCCTATTGATAAAACAACATTTTTTTTACTTCTTTGTCGAATTTCATCGAAATTTGTTGAATTTTATCAATTTTTTTGTCGAATTTTTGCATTTTTGAATTGAAAAAAAGAAATTTCATCAGAGTTTATCGAATTTTATTGAATTCTTTGAATTTATCGAATTATTTAGGTAATTTTTTGCATTTTTAAGTTTACATCCACTTCGCACTTCGATGGTGAAAAAAAGGGAAAAAATTCGTGGAAGTTCACCGAATTTCGGGAAATTTTTGAACGATGACCAAGAAATGATTGCATAGAACCATGAGAATTGGGATAAGACATGACTTGCAAGTGTTGAGGGATTTTTTTTCAGCTTTTCTCTTTTCTTATCTACTTTTCTTACTTTTTTACTTCTTCATATCAATTCCTTCTACTTGGTTCGAATCAAGAAGGATTTTTTCTTTCTATTTCCAAACCTCTTTTTTCCCTCTTCTTGTTCTTTTTTCTTTGTTTTCCCCTCTACTTGCAATTTACTCCTTTTCTTGCCATTTTTGGTTCATTTCATACTTCTCTATTTTTTTTAACCTTTTTCCCTCTTCTTTTGTTCATGTTTTTTTAAACTTTTTCTTCTTTAATACAAATCAAAATAAATGAGATTTGCTGTCATCGTGTGTAAATATTAGGAACTAATTGAGATTCTGGGACATATTTCTACACATTGAAATATGGCAGATAGATTATGTTCAATTATACGTGCAATTGACTTCATATTTGATAATTGATCAATGGTCTGCAACAATCTTAACCTTTTTTTGCACAGTCAACGATCTGATCCTTGTTCTCCTAGTACCGTTGTGTGTTTATAAAAATGTAAACAAGGGGTACACTATTATGCTAAATTATCACAATTTTCAATGAATTTTTGTCCTACTGTTAGTTTAGTTATGTGCTTTCAATATTTAGACATTTATAAGAAAAAAAATATTTTCCATAGCTAATTAAATCTTCTGATTCATGATCCAGTCTTACAAATTTGATTCTCTAGAGCACCTCACTGATCCAACGTAGGATCCCAATTCTAACAACTTTATGGCATTATAGAGCCATAGGAAGCATGATAATTCTATGGAAAAGAGTGAAACAAGCAAATTTGTATATCTTTAGAAAAGAAATATGTATTATTCCTCGAAAACTAAGCCATGTGTCATGCATTACCTGAACCATGGTCTCAAATTTGTTTCTAATGCGACAGTATTCATGCTTGATCATATTCAAGGCCTGCATGCACCTGAAAGGATAATATTTCCATTAAAGAGGGAAACAAAATGATCAAGACATAAATAGCAGGTGTTCCAAAGGGTCAAAGGAGAACAAGAAAATAAATCAATCATGGAAAGCTAAAATAAAAAGATTTATAACTGCATGAATAAAAAAACCAGCCCAAAATTTGGAAATAGCAAACAACAGAACGGTATCTCTAAAGGCTTAAATTATAAATATTCTATTACTGTACAACAAAGATAAGCCACTAGAATTGTAAAGAAACAAATCAGTTAGATTTGATGGATGGTCCTAACTACAAAATACCATAAAATACGATGTTACATCCATCAATCGTTTAATGTTTATTACTGAACATTACAACACAAATAAAATTAGAGATCATTAATCATTTAGAGCCTTCTCAGAGTAACTGTTAGTAAAGCATTAAAAATAAAATAGTGTGGCCATAACAATTCTACAGGAGAGCAGGTAACACCTTGATGGGCCCCCTTGAAAACTTTTATAATCAGCTGTAAGGCATCTCCACACTTCAATCACCAAAGAGAAACAAAAAGAGTAAAAACATTACACTTTTATTTTAAAAAAGTAAAGTTGTAAGATAATGTTTTATTCCTTATAATAAATATGGTCAGTTTTAATAGCCAATTGCTAAGTCATGAAGTCTACTGCTTGCAATTCAAAAGAAAGTCTAATTATCAAAGCTTACATGACAAAGCAGCACATTTAGGTTATACCTATGCTAGACTCACATGACATCCTGAGTAGCATATGTAAACAGTAAACACTTAAACTAACACAAGATTTTTGTGAATCTTGGACTTGAGTCAATGTCTAGGATTGACTTTTCATTATTTGGTAGCAGAAGGATTAGGCACTTTCCTCCCATTAATACTCTCCTTAAACACATTTTCCTATACAATTTTCCAAAAAAAAAAAAAGTATTTTTTTTGATTTTATAAGCTCCTTCTATGATAGTCTCACATCGCCCAAGAAGACAGTTTGTAACCTATATATGTGAAACTCTATCCAACCACTATCGATATGTTTTTGAAGAGCTTGGGTGGTGAATGTGAGTTCAAAACTGAACTATATCTAGTGACAAGGGCTCCTCACAAATGGTTAATAGAGCCAATCCCCAACTATAGGTGTGCCCATAAAGGTCTACGGCCCCTAAAGGCGATGGATTGGTGCTTTGGAGAAAAGCTAGTGATCCAAAATCAATATATTAGACTCTTTCCAACCATTAGCAAGAACTTTTGGTTAAAACCTCACAACTAAGCCCAAAAGTGGTTGAGAAGAGACAATATTGTAGTAGAGATTCTGGTTCATGCGGATGGTTCCTCAATTATGATATAAGAATGGATCTCCTCCTTAGTGGTATCGAGGCCTTTTCCAAGATCTTGAGTAGTGAGGAAGTAGAATAGACGCAATGTGAGACCAAAACTAAAACATATCAATAGGCGCAGGATTGTTACTCCCTCCTATCTGTTAAAATAATAAAAGACACAAAGATATAACGTGGTTCGGCTTTATGGCCTACATCCACGGGAGAAGAGAAAGGATCTTTATTCTTGTGTAATGTCTTAATGGAGGGACTCCATATATATAGACATACAGGGCTATGTACTTATGGCTACATTTATAATTTTAGTAACTGTTATATTCCTTAAAGGAAATAAATCCTTAAGGAAATAATTCTGTACAGGAAACATATCTATCAACAATAGGAAACAAATCTCAACACTCCCCCTCAAGCTGGTGAATAAAGGTTTACCATTCCCAGCTTGGACACATTCGCTTGAAATGCAGTATGATTTAACCCTTTAGTGAGCATATCGGCGAGCTGATTATTGGTAGACATATATGGAGTACAGATCAACCCACTATCAAGCTTCTCTTTAATAAAGTGTCTATCAATCTCTATATGCTTGGTTCGATCATGTTGAACTGGGTTATGGGCAATGCTAATTGCAGATTTATTGTCACAATAGAGTCTCATAGGGCCATCCCAGTGTATTTTCAAATCTGTTAAAATTATCTGCAACCATAATAACTCACAAACCCCTTGTGCCATTGCTCGGAATTCTGCTTCAGCACTAGATCTGGCCACTACATTCTGTTTTTTACTTCGCCATGTCACCAAATTCCCACCAAGAAACGTACAATATCCAGTAGTTGATCTTCTGTCAACTACTGAACCAGCATAGTCTGAATCAGTATATGCTTCAAGAATCATTCCTGTGTGTCGTTTAAATAAGATACCCTGTCCTGGAGTCCCTTTAAGATACTGTAGAACGCGATTAGCCGCTTGCAAATGAATATCTTTAGGATTGTGCATGAACTGACTTATTACACTCACTGCATATGCAATATCAGGTCTTGTGTGAGAGAGATAGATGAGTCTTCCTACTAGTCTTTGATACGTCTCTTTATTAACAGTCGGCGCTTCTTCAGCTTCTCCAAGCTTGTGATTAAGATCAATAGGAGTATTCATTGGTTTGCATGCTAGTTTTCCTGTTTCTTTAAGAAGGTCTGTAATGTACTTCTGTTGAGAGATAAAGATTCCATGTTTAGAGTGTGCCACTTCAATCCCTAGGAAGTATTTCAATCTCCCTAATTCCTTGATCTCAAATTCTTCGGTCAAACACCGCTTCAAGTTTTGTCTCTCGTTCTCATTGTTTCCTGTCATGATGATGTCATCAACATACACTAATAGAGCTGTTACTCCCCCTGAAGTCGAGTGCTTAATAAACAAAGTGTGATCTCCTTGGCTTTGTTTATATCCCATACTTGTCATTACTTTGGCAAACCGACCAAACCATGCCCTCGGAGATTGCTTAAGTCCATACAGGGCCTTTTTTAATTTGCACACTTTATCTGTGGTGCCAAATCCTGGAGGTACTTCCATATAGATTTCTTCCTCTAAATCCCCATGTAAAAATGCGTTTTTTACATCAAATTGTTGCAGATCCCAGTCATAATTAGCTGCCAATGACAAGAGAAGTCTCACAGTATTCATTTTTGCAACTGGAGCAAATGTTTCTTGATAGTCCACACCATATGTCTGAGTATATCCTTTGGCTACCAATCTTGCCTTGTAGCGCTCTAGTGACCCTTCTGCTTTGTATTTTACTGTATAAACCCATTTGCATCCAACAGGTTTCTTTCCTGGAGGTAAGTCTACCAACTCCCATGTTGTATTTTTCTCCAGGGCTTCCATTTCCACATTCATAGCTTGTTTCCAATTTGTATTAGATAAAGCCTCGGATAATGACGTAGGAGTCTGGATATTATTTAGGCTGGTAAGGAAACTCTTATGGGTTTGTGAGAACTTCTCAAAGGATACAACATGAGATAATGGATACAAGGGATGTTTAGTGCATTCCCTTGTTCCCTTTCTAATGGCAATGGGAAGGTCATTGTCAGGTTCAGAGGCTAAAAGATCATTGTTAGTTTCAGGAACTAATGAAATTTGAGGGTTCAGGGTTTGTTACCTCATTCTCCGGGATTGGTTCAAATTCTTGAGCTTGCATCGGTTCAGGAGCTGCGGCTTTATTCCTTGAGTACACTCGTCCAGTCATCCGATCCTTAGGTTCGTCATTGGTTACAGGGGTTGAGGGAGATTCAGGTTTGGTTTGTTGGAGAGTAAAGGGATCAAAAAGGTCAAAAGGGTTATCAATGGAGTCCCGATCCTTATCTTCCATGATGACATTCTCCCCCGGAAGAGAAGGAGCGGTAAAATAGGGCTTAGGTTCATAGAAAGTGACATCGGCTGAGACAAAGAATTTCTTTGATGGCGGATGATAGCATTTATATCCCTTTTGAGTGGAAGAGTATCCGACAAAAACACACTTAAGAGCTCTAGGGTCCAACTTTCCCCTGTTGGGTTGGTGAACATGGACAAATGAAACACACCCGAATATTTTAGGTATAAGATTATTGGAGATTTTAAGCTTAGGATAAAATTGACGTAGCTTTTCCATAGGACTTTTGAAATCAAGGGTCCGGGATGGTAGACGGTTAATAAGATGTGTTGCAGTAAGGACAGCTTCCCCCCAATAGGACTTAGGCATATTATGCTGAAATAAAAAGGCTCGGGTTGTATCAAGTAGGTGACCG
The DNA here is from genome assembly GCA_035771175.1 of Paratinospora sagittata. Lineage (NCBI taxonomy): Eukaryota > Viridiplantae > Streptophyta > Magnoliopsida > Ranunculales > Menispermaceae > Paratinospora > Paratinospora sagittata. Next base: position 32,086,954 of record CM069597.1, on the reverse strand, counting down.
TTTTTTCTTTCAGCAACTCCATTTTGTTGTGGAGTGTGAACACAGGATGATTCATGAATGATCCCCTCAGTTTGGAAGTAATTGGTCAATGTTTGATTAAAATAGTCTCGAGCATTGTCAGATCGAAATCTCTTGATTTTAGCACCAAACTGGGTATGTATCATGTTATGGAAGGTAGGGAGAATAAAGCTCACATCGGATTTTTGTTTTAATAAGAATATCCACGAGACTCTAGTACAATCATCAATGAATGACACAAACCATCGCGCTCCAGAAACATTAGGGATTGGAGAAGGACCCCAAATATCACTATGAATGAGATCAAAAGGATCTGAACTTCTGTCATTGCTAAGTGGAAAAGATATACGTTTGTGTTTCGCAAGTTCACACACTTCACAATGAAAATCTTCAACATTCAGAGATTTAAACAAAAAAGGAAACATGATTTTAAGAGATCGAAAAGAAGGATGGCCAAGGCGGCGATGATGGAGCCATAGCTTTTCTTTATTGGAAAGTTTGTGCTCAGAGAGAAATGAAGTGGAACTCTTGATAGGATGTACTGGTGTCTCAAGGTAATACAACCCGTCCTGTTCCTTAGCATGTCCAATCATCGTCCCCAAGTCCTGGTCCTGAAATGCACAGTAAGTAGGGAAGAAGGTCACATTACAACTCAGATCATGGGTCAATTTTTTAATAGAGATAAGATTGGTAGATAGTTTAGGAACATGAAGAACATTTCTGAGTGTAAGGGTGGGGCTGATGTGAACATCACCTATACCAGCAACTGTGGTTAATGATCCATCAGCTGTGGCTATTTTTCGACTACTAGGACATGGGTTGTAAGTATGAAATATATTGGGAGAATTGGTCATATGATCAGTAGCACCAGAATCTATAACCCAAGAGTTAGCAAAAGATTTATCCGAGACGTTAAATCCAATAGAAATAGGAAAATTACCTGAATGGGCCAATGAACAGGTACCTGAGGGTTTGTCAAGAGTGCCAAGCAAAGATTTTAATCTTTCAATATCGTCTTGGCTGAATCCGTCTGTCACCGGGGAGGCTGCAATTGTTGGTTCAGTAGACAGATGTGCTTGACCACTGGTTTTCTGCTGTCCTCCGTTGTAACCCCAGTCTTTACTGGAAGTTGAAGGCTTGCCATGAAGTTTCCAACACTTCTCCCTTGTATGTCTAGTCTTCTGACAATAAGTGCACCTTAGATTGTCCCTATTGTCTCGATTTGGGACCTTTGATGATTCAGCGCGCGGAGTGTGTGTCCTCTATTCATTTCCCCGATTGGCGATCATAGCTGAGCCTTCCAACTTCTGAGGTGTGAGCATAACATTTCTTCTGCTTTCTTCAGTCCGGATAGCAGAGATAGTCTCATTCAGAGTTAGTAACTCTTTGCTGAGAATTTGAACTCTTACTTGATCAAACTCTGCATTGAGTCCAGCCAAGAAGTCATAGACTCGATCCTTCTCAATATAGTTTTTTAAAATTACAGCATCTGCCGGGCATTTAGTCTCAATACACCTATAATGGTCAAGTTCTTGCCAGAGATTTTTCAAAACATTGGCATATTCAGTGACTGTCATGTTGCCTTGTTTTGTTGTTCCAACTTTCACTTTGATTTCATACACTTGGGCTGCATCATGGGCCTTAGAGTATGTCTGATGAACGGCATCCCAAATGTCTTTGGCAGTAGTTAGAAACATGCATGTATCGCTAATATTTGGCGCCATTGAATTCCATAGCCATGCCATTATAGAAGCATCTTCGTTATCCCACGCTCTAAACTTAGGATCTCCGGGTGTAGGTCCAGTGCCCAGAAGATGACTTAGTTTTCCTCTGCCCTTCAGAAAAGTACGTACCAGCTGAGACCACTTCAAATAATTTTTTCCATCAAGTCTGTAGGCGGCTTGAATGTTCGGTAGTTCTCCTTTCTCTATTTTATCAACTGTTTCTTCTATCTGCACTGTTTCAGAAGTAACCGACATTTTCCTTTTTTTTTTTTTTTTTTTTTTTTTAATGTCGTTCTTCAAGGATGTGAAGAAGAAGAAACAGTTACAGACGAAGATAGATCTAAAAGTGAACAGTGATACGTGATCGAAACAGGTGAATAGTGATCCAAACCAGTGAACAATGTCGAAACAGTGAACAGTAATCGAACCAGTGAACAGTGATCGAGATGATGAACAGTGACAGAAATCAGGTGAATAGTGATCCAAACCAGTGAACAGTGTCGAAACAGTGAACAGTGTCGAACTAGTGAACAGTAATCGAACCAGTGAACAGTGATCGAGATGATGAACAGTGACAGAAATGTTGCAGGCGATGCGTTTGCCGTTGTGAAACTGATCGCGATGCGTTTGCAGTTGATGTGCGATGAAGAAGAAAGAAGAAGAGATGCAGAATCAGTTGCAGACGATCGCGATTTGCAGAATCAGTCGCAGATGATCGCGGTTTGCAATCAGTCGCAGATGATCGCAGATGACGATGAGGCACAGTCGCATGGACAGACGAGGAAGACGATGAAGATGATGAATAGTAACAGTTGCAGAGACTACGAACCAGTTGCAGATGGAAGATGATGAATCGCACGAACCAGACGAAGAAGACGATGAACAGTGAATCGATGAACAGCAACAGTTGCAGACTAAAAAGGAAGACGATGAATAGTGATGATGAACAGTGACGATGAACAGTGCAGGTGCGATTTGTGTTGCAGATCGGCGGCAGCGGAGATGCAACGAGCAGCAGCAACGGTGATGAAGATGGAGGATTTCGGCAGCTACGGCGATGAAGGCCGACAATGATGATTCCGGCGATGAAGGCCGAAACAGATTTCCCAGTAATAAAAACTAGGTCTCTGATACCATGTTAAAATAATAAAAGACACAAAGATATAACGTGGTTCGGCTTTATGGCCTACATCCACGGGAGAAGAGAAAGGATCTTTATTCTTGTGTAATGTCTTAATGGAGGGACTCCATATATATAGACATACAGGGCTATGTACTTATGGCTACATTTATAATTTTAGTAACTGCTATATTCCTTAAAGGAAATAAATCCTTAAGGAAATAATTCTGTACAGGAAACATATCTATCAACAATAGGAAACAAATCTCAACACTATCTCCCAAAACCAAGAGCTCTTGTCATTTCAAAGTAAGGTGTGTCACAAAAGATGACCTTTTAATCAATACATGCATCCATCCATCCACATACATACATATAGTCATAGACCGATTGGTGTTGCAGGGTTTCCAAAAGATGCCTATATCAAACACCTTATACCATGCCAGACACCAACACAGGTTGTAGTTTCTTGTGGCATAAACTAGATCACCTCCCAATCACCAACTTCTCATGTAGGAAGAACAAAACTGTATGTCTGATAACTAAGAAAAAAACATTTCCAGAAAATATAGTTTCCTAATAAAAATATTTTTACCTCAAGAAAACTTTCTTATTGTTGTTTGTACATGAAAAAAGAGTTTCTTGCATGTATATTATACAAAGAGAAGGGAAGGAAAGAACTTCATTGAAAATAAGCATCAGTGTGTTTCATGAGAAAATAAATTGCCTATGAGATGTGTGAAAGTTTGGGTGGAAATACAGATATATGCGGGCCCAAGAAAATCCTAACAATCAAATACTCAACTTTCTTATTTCTTCAAGAATAGAAAGATAGCAATTTTCTAACCTATAAATCAGGCCGTAAATGTAATTGTAAGGGTTCTCTCAATGCCTAAATATGATGCACATGGGTCCACCATCAAAAAACCAACATTTGTTGAATATTTATATAAACAAAAGTAGATATATTAGAAAAGAACTCCAAAGTCCAAATAATGCACACATAGCAAGTTACTAGTGTTATTATTGTAAGGTTGACATCATATGAGCATATGATAGTTTAGCAACAACAACAACACTCAACTCATCAAAGCTTTTTTCCAAACTATATGAGGTCAACTACATGAAATTGCTTCCTCTACCCACTCCATACAAGCCTAGAGTTATAATACAAGTATTTATATCTTTCCTACATTTGATTGATGTTATAATAGACCCAAATGTGGTCCGACCCTTCCTCGAGATCCAGCATAGGCGGGAATTTTGTGCACCACATTGTAGTTTTATTTTAAGTTTTCCACTTCTTCTATCATGGCCATTAATTTTCAATATTTCAATATTTCAATATTCCTAACTAGGAAGTTTAAGATCTTTATTGTATCTTATCAAACCATTTCAATTGGTTATATCTCTTTTATCTCCAATTTGGACTACCACTATCATTTTTCAACATCTCAAATATTATCTTTTAATGTTTTGCCACATTCATCTCGACATTTCATTGCTGTTACACTTAATTTATTAATTTGTTTTCCTAATTGCCCAACATTAGGTTTTGCTTTGTAAAGTGTGGTGGGCCTGTAGTTGTCTCGTAAATTTTCTTTCAACTTTAATCGATGCATTGATTATAAAATATTGTAGAAGCACTCCTCCACTCAATCCAACCTATTTTTATTAATTTATTCTATAGTTTACATATTCTCTTATCCCTCTCTCTCTCCTAATGAATAATTAAGCCTAAAGATCTAACATTTTCACTCTTTGACATCTCTTTGATTCAGTCTTCTCTATCTCTTCGCCTATATTTCTACTTAAAGGGCTTATGCAGTGCACGAGACTCCCACTATTGCAGATGGAGCACAACCTCAGCTATTGTGCCAAGGCCGGCCCTTCACCTACATTTCTACCTCTCGGTTCCTAGTCCTACAAATATTAGCAAAATGATGATAATAATAATAATAATATAAAAAGAATAATACCAACAACAACAATAATAATGATGGTGATGACAACAACGACAATAATTACAATGATGATGATGATAGTTTTATGATAATTCCTATATTGAAAACAAGGAGTACTACCGTTGAAAATAGTAATGAGTTGGAAATTTAAAATGAGTTTTCTTATGACATGGTTGAATTACCCTTTTAACATCTCGACATATCTAATTCCAAAAGCACTGTTAGCATATAAATTAGACTTAAATTTATAACATGCTAGGACTTCAGGCTGTAAAGAACAAGGCTGGTACATTACATGCTCTTAAAATGAAGAGTAAAGGCATGCCAGCATATGACTTCTTACCCGTCCTTGTCATTCTCTTCACAAGCTTGACGGAAGTTAACACATGCAAGTTTTACAAGCTGTGCACCAACACTGCAGAATCAAATAGGCAAAGTAACATTCTATTACCAATACAATTAAAAAGAAGACCTTGTACATTAAACACGTAAACTTTGGAAAATATTTATTCTGCTTCCTGCATGTACTATTACTATTCTATACTACTGGAGATAAACACACTCTGATGGCAGGGTTGTTCGATCAATGCAGCTAGGTGGAGCATAAATTTCAAGAAACTTCAAGTCTTCAACGAAGAGAGAACATTCATTTAATAAATAAAATGGAGGGAAAGAATCTGTTAACTATAAGGTCTTAATGATCACGATGGTGACTACTTTAGTTCTTTTGACGCATCTTAAACATTGATGGCAAATAAGCTTCTATTTCACCTGGAACTACTTCCTTTGAGTTGATGAACATAGGCGTCTATCTTGTGGTAATCTACAACAGGCTGAGCCCTGCAAAAGATTTAAAACGGAATCTAATGAGTACATCATTAGCCACCCAAAGCCACAAAGTAAAAGTAAAATATCAATTTGTGGATTACAGATATTTGCTCAGTTCTGCTAGAATCCTCTCTGAGTCTTCACAGAACAAAGTAATCACTTCCGCAATAAATCCAGGGTTGTTTGCATCTTGCAGAGCTTGAAGTTGATCGAATTGCTGGTCCAGCAGATTCTGCAATTTGATAACATCCACAAGCTTTCCACTATAACAAACTATATAAATTTAAGAAAAAAAAAATCCTTCCTTTCCACAATAAGCTACAGTATTTTGTTCACTTAAGTACGACAATCAGAACAAAACTCCGTTCACAATCAACTAATGGCACGCGCAATAAGAAGCGCATCTTCCCCCGTAAAGCTCAAATCTTCCATACTCACAAAAACGAGATCATCAAAGTAACTGTTTCAAACAACTCAAAGTCCACCGAAAAAACAAAGACCGATAAGCAAATTTGAAGCTCCTAATAGATCAAGCGCATTGACAAAGAGAACAGAGCCAATGTTCGGAAGAATCTCGAGCAAACCAGTTTTAAAAAGAAGAAACGCAAAGAAAAGTCACACCGAAGCAAAATCGGCCAACACTCGAATAGACCGAAAAACAAAGACCGTGTGACAAATTTGAAGTTCCTGAAAGATGAAGCATTTGCTCTACCAAAGCAAAATCGACTCACACTCAACAAAGACCGTTTCACAAATTTGAAGTTCCTGAAAGATCGAACATTTGCTCTACCAAAGCAAAATCGACCGAAATACAAATAACCTTTTTCAAATTTAAAGTTCCTGAAAGACCAAGCATCAATAACGAACACACAAATAAACTAAAACAGAGACGATTCTCAGAAGAATCTCGAGCAAACCAGCATTAAAAAACAAACAAACGAAGATCGAACCAACGCCAAAACCCAATCGGAGGAAGAATCGACCGATCAATACCTCCTCGTACATAGACGAGACCAATCCGTGGAGCTGTTGCTTGAGCACAGGCAGCGACATTTCCCGCTTGGCGTAACCCTAACAAACTAATTGCAGAAGAAAAGAAGACGAAGAAGAAGGAAGGGGTTCGTTTGTTTGTTGTGTTCCTCAGTCTCTGTGGTTTTTAATTAATGTATATGCTTTGCTTCTCTGAGTCTACGATACGAGAGTGAAGAAAAGAGAGGAGAAGAAGAAGAGCGAAAAATGTTGCGGTCGTCATTTTCAGTTCTGAAAAGCACGCCCAAAATCCGATTCGATAAAGATATGGGAGCATCTCGTGCTTCCTCTTTCGCCAAGCGATCTTGTCTCTACCGCCGAAATTCGCGCGATCCTGTACGCGAGCTTACACGAAGCCGAAACTCCAATAATTCCACGGACTTACCAATTGTGGACGTTCAGTTCGTGCAAATAACTAAAATGCCACCGTTTAAATGTGACAACTCCAATCTGATATTTTAAATTAATGGCAATTATTTTAATCAATTTATTTTAAAAATATAAATAAATAGTGTCTTTTTTTTATTAGTCTTTATAAATTTTAAAAAAATATTAAGATATAATTAATGGAGCTAAGTCACAAATATGATATAAAACTAAGTTCATACAAATTATATGAAAATAAACTTTTTTTATTATACCTTTTAAATTAGTTAAACTTAATTTGCAACTGAGCACAAAATATAACACTCTGATGTTTGTATTTCACTCACTATATTTTTTAAAGTTATAACTTTTATTTGTATATTCGTTTGAATAATTTGAAAGAATTAATTGAGATGATAAATAAAAAAAAGGGTAGGTTCTAAATATCTAATCAAGTCTATACAGAAGAGCTCAGAAAAAACCTTCCGTAGCCATTTAAGCAATGGCTGCGGCGGTAATTTAAAAATAAAAGCTGATTTCGTTGACACTCTATATCGTGCAACACGCTTCTTTTGTGGACTTTTGATATAATTATTTTTTAAAAATAAAATAATTTTATAAATATTATTAAAATATAAATATTAACCTTTTTATTTTATTTTATTATTTATTGTTCAATCAACACGTTAAATAAGTACCACGTAGGTAGTGTAGGTAGTATTTTTTACAAAAAAGACGTCTTTTCAAAAAATAATTTTTCTTTAAATTTTTTTTTTTAAATGAAAGAAATATGTCTTTTAAAAAAATGTCTTTCCTTCAAAAAAAAAAAAAAAATTTTAAATAAAGAGAATGCTTCTTTTTCTAAAAAGACGTCATCCTTAAAAAAAAAAAAAAAAAAAAAAATTTAAGTCAAGAGTTCGAGAGTTATCCCATTGCCAGCATAATAAGTGTAAAGCTGAAAGAACCAGGTCGTCTGTTCACAAACCATGAAAAAGTCTATGGCTTCACACATGCAACAACCCCTCCTACCGTCACATAAACTGGATGCAAACTTGCTGCTATTCCCAGCAAGATCTCCCATCTGGGTTTCTCCTCATTAGAACTATCAATTGCAGACACACCTCCATTGCTTCCTTCCATAGCTTTAATGACAGAAACCCTCGATTTCCTACACTTATTTCCTACTGCAGAAACTGTAAATTTTCTTCTGGGTATTATTAGATTAGAATTTTTCTGAGGAAATCTTGAACAAGAAATCAGAGACTAGTAGCATTTTTTATTTTGAGGAAACTCTAGTAGTAATCTTGTGTATATATATATATATATATATATGTGGGGAAAAATACATGATTACCCTTTAAAAAAAAAAAATTTCACAAATGCCATTCACATACAAATAATGACCCATTTGCCATACTTTACTGTTCATTGCATAGTCAGCATGCCAAACAAACGCCACGTCAGCGCGGAGGTGGCATTTTTTTTTAAGTGAAGGGAATGCGTCTTTTGAAAAGACGCCTTTCCTTCAATTTTTTTTTTTTGTACAAGTGCAAGGGAAGGCGTCTTTTGAAAAGACGCCTTCCCTTACACTTGTAAAAAAAAAAATTTTTGAGGGGAAGGCGTCTTTTGAAAAGACGCCTTCCCTTCGTTATTCCAAAAACAAGTGCTTTGCTTCAAAACCAATTGATCATACCCACAAACCCCACCAGATTCCCCGCATTCCTCGCAGCGTGAGATGTTTACAAGACGCTTCACTACAAACCCACCTCTCAACACATCATTCACAGTCGATTCACCATCCTCAAGCCTCCGAACCGCTGCTTCTTCAACTTGCACCACAATTCTCCACTTACATCCCATTCCAGTAATCACATCTTCCGGCGGTGGATTTCGAAAATAATAGTTACCACTTTCTTTATCGCAAGCAAATCGAGTATGAAATGGTACCGTACCGCACTATAATCAGGATTGCAGCCGTAGAACAAAGTTAGATTTATGGTTCCTGGAGTGTAATTAAAGAGATTTATGGTTCCCCGCAACGCCCGCAAAAAATAAGAAAGAAAAAATTAAAAAGATTCCTCAAATCAACAACCTAGATTCTCACAAATCATATAGAATATTTGCAGAGAAGTAAAGGATATGATCTTCTAACTGTTGTATTTTAATTTAAATAGGGGATTTTTAAGGAGGCATTAGTGAACGATGCATCTTCAATTAACATGCTTGAAACAAACGGTTCTTACATAAGAATTGATCCCCAGTTTTTATGATCACTAGTTGCAGAGAGATTCAGTATCATTGAAGAAGAAGAAGAAGAAACGAAGATGATGAGACTTTCCATAAATGAAAAAAAAAAAAAATTTGAAGGGAATGCGTCTTTTGAAAAGACGCATTCCCTTCACTTAAAAAAAATGCCACCTCCGCGCTAATGTGGCGCTTGTTTAGCATACTGACTGTGTAATAAACAGTAAAGTATGGCAAATTGGTCATTATTTGTATGTGAATGGCATTTGTGAATTTTTTTTTTTGAAGGGTAATCATATATTTTTTCCTATATATGTGTCACCATATAAATAGCCTTTACAACTCTAAGGATGCTTTTGAGTTGGGATGACAACGTGGATGAATGCGAGACTGGTTCCACGTGACAGAGGATCACTGCCATTGTCGGTGCATTTTTAATGCTTGTATGGATTGCATTTAAAAATATATATATCTTGTCATCAAACGATTTACTTTGTAAGTAACATAAAATATTACTTTATAAATAATTAAATTAAAAAAAAACTAATATTTTTATTTAAATTACACATAGATTTATTTATTAAGTGGTATAAATTGAATAGTTATCATTAATAGAAGGCTATTAACATGATATCTATTTGTAGATGGTCATATTTAGGGGTGTAAGCAACCCAATCAATCGAATCCGACCAAATTCGATCGTTTAGGGTCAGATCGGGTAGGGTTTGATTGATATGTTAGGTTGGTCGGATTAATTTTTTAGCAATCCGACCTCTTAAAATTTATAAATATATTATATATAATAATAATAATAATAATAATAATAAAGATACTAAAAAAACTATTATATACAAGGCCTCTAATTAAGAAGGTTCATAACTCTCAACTATTTTTTTTGAATTTTTGGATTAGATGGTAAAAAAAATTGGATAAGAATTATGAGATAGGTGTTTGAGACTAAAAGAGAAAAGTTTTATTTTAGTCTCAAATTGCTTGTTGAGAAGAATGTGATACTCTCCTTCTCTATAAAAGCCCATCAACTCCCTATTCATCATCATTCTTATAATTCAAATTTAAGACTATCTTGGTTTGTACATATATGAATTTTTCCTGAAGAAATCTCATCTTTTAAAGTTTAAATAGTAATTTAATAAGCTTCCACACGATAATCCAACATATTTTATTACTAATAAAAGCTTAAATAGTAGTTATTAAGCTTTAAAAAAAATTAGACTATTTAATAGGGGCCCAACCCGACCTACCCAACAGGTGGCATCGGGTTGGACTCATTGCCACCCGACCTCATCGGGTCGGGTGGATTTAGGAAAAAAAACCTGACCCGACCTGATTCGATTTCACCCCTAGTCATGTTGACAGCCTCTACTTTTTTTTGTCACCTCAACTTGCCAGTAAATTATGATAATTGCATTAAAAAATTTTATTTTAACTCTATTTATTTGTCTTACGTGACACTTAATTTTTTTACAATACACAAGATTACTACTAGAGATGCTCTTAGGTGGACTGATTCTCCAACAAAGTTAATATATTTTATACTGAGAAGAATATCAATGTTAACACGATGAGAACATATCACGCCTCTGTCCTAGCTATTAGAAGACGATATTAACTAAGCATTTCTGCATAAAATAAGGCAAAACGCAATTGCAACGTCAGGAGCATCAGTTCCCCACTACTCTCATCCTCCATAGTGTTTCAAATATGTTCATTTCATATTCTATATTTTAATCTTCAGATATAATATTAACACCAATGAAACAATATTATAATGGGTATTGAAAGGATCAAGATTAGCTGCATACATGAACAGATTCTTAAAGTTTAATAAAGTGGGAAACCATATCTCTAGCTTATTTTTCTTTATATCTGTATTAAAAGTTGAGAAGCAACATAGAAATATTACAGTATCTTATGGGACTAAAGTAGCCAATTGACATGGAACTCTTTATAAAACAGTGTTCAAGACTGATAATCCACACACATTTTGTTGGCAAGAAGTGAAGAAGAGAGATGTTGTTAAGTAGCAACAGCAGCTTCTGCAGGTGCTTTTGGTTCAGCTTCTGCTTCTGCCGGTGGTGCTTTTGCTTCAGCCTCTGCTGGTTTTTCTGCTTCTGCAGCTTTTGGTGGTTCAGCTTCTGGTTCCCAAAATGAAGTCTTCTTTCCTGTCTTAGAAACAGTTTGCAGAACTGCCTCTGGCTGGACATTTCCTTTCACAGTTACTTTCTGCTGCTCAATATCGACGTCGAACTCATCCACGCCTGATGGCAATCATAAAGAGATCCAAGATATCAAGATAATATCAGTTAACATTCTTGTCTTAGAAACTTGACCCTGCAACTTCTAATCTAGTTTAAAATTTTGGATAAGCTTGACCATCCATCTTTCTTTTGAAACTAAGGTTCATGTAAAATAGTGCCTCCCAAATTAAAATGAAATAAAATAAATTCATCATAATAAAAAGAAAAAGACAAAAAAAATTGCAAAAGAAGGCAAAGAGAATCGCAACCTTCCATTTTGGTGAGGACCCTCTTCACAGCCCCCACACAACCCTGGCAGGACATACCGACCTTGAGTACCACCGTCTGCCAAAATCAGAAAAAGATTTTCAGGTTTCATATACTGTAAATGCCTACAATAGAAAGAAATAGGGCTCTCCTGCAGTGTTAAAATCTCAAATTACCGGATCAACAAGGGGTGACCGCATTCTCGCAAAGCTACATTAAATATGCCAATGGATTAAACAATGTAGAGGCATAGAGGTAAGGAACGTGGAGGTCATTTCAATAGAATACTCAGTCAATAATACTTAGTTAATATTTTCCAGTTTAGATTAGATTCGGTCACTGACAAACTAGCATACATACATGTGCTGTTATCTCCATGTAGGAGGTGTTGTCCTCAAAGGAATTACAGGCCTTTAAATGGCCTGTTTCCCTACATTAAGAGCTCCTTATTATGCAGTTGCATGGCACATGGATGCCCTCATATTCCATCTTTATAAGAGAAATGAACCACTTTTTAGTATTGAATAATTAAAAAATCAATGATAAGCATTTATTTTCTCACATTCTTTTAAGTTAACAAAAAAAAAGGCTGCAAGCAATCAAAAGCACTTACACAAACCTTGAGTCACAGTTACTCTATTAGAAATGAATATTGAAACATAAAATTCAGGGAAAAACCATAGTTTGATGGAAACTGATGAAACTGATACTTAGATGCTTTATGCATAGAGGTGGGATGCATTAAGCAGCTCTTGAAGAGGTGCCATAGAAAAGTATTTCGGCCAAGCTGGAAATAGTCAACATCATGCAGGAAAACCAACAATGGTGTAAAATAATTACCGCTTATCAGTTCTAAAGTATGCATTAAAATGATTTAGAGTCACCACCGCTCCACACTGTTTTCTAATCAAACTGCCATAGTCAATGCCTGTCAATGAGCCTTCAATAGGTATTAGCAGCAGTTTAGAGTCACAACCACCACCACCACTCTATTTGTTCATCTAACTGTTCTAAAGAATTCAATTTTTTTTTTAAAGAACAAAATAAGAAAAACACTTAGAATGAATTTGTCCCATATATTACTTTGCTCTTGTAGCATCCATAATGTTTACTAACATACAACATGAGGGAAACTAAAAAACATTATGATTGAACTTTCAAGCACAATTCAGATTTAAATTACACACAAATTCCAAACAGATCCAAAATCCAAATAAAAACCAAAAGAGGAATCAGATCCAAATTTTCTTGGCCCAACTTTTCAAGTTTTCTTTGAAATGGGAAAAAAGGCAAAAAAAACAGAAAACAAAGAACAACCTTTGAAATTTGTGAGTGCACCGTCCCTGTACCACACTAAATACAAAAATATAAAATTACTCACAAAATAGAGAAAGACGGTAGATTCTACATGCAAATGGGAAAAGAAACACAGAATAAACAAAGAGAACTGGAAGAAGATGAGCCCATGTGAACAATAACTATAGCTTTCGTTGATAAACACTAATTCAACTAATGTCATAGCCCCTACTGTTAAATGACCACTCTTTTTACTTTTACAGTACAGCATATTCACCTGAATAATTAGTGAAAGTGACGAAGCTTACATAGCAGAATAACACCATGTATTTATACACCATGAAAACTGCAGGTCACATTTTTTTTTCCTTTTTTTTGGTCAAAAAACTGCAGGTTACATTTGAAAACAATAATTATGACTATTATCGAGACACAAAATCTATTAAGAGATATGACTTTGTTAGGAGATGCTTAGTAAGGCATGCATGCCTCATAAAACCAAAACTCTTTCCAAAATCATGTTACAAGAGAGCTGTTGTGAAAGTTAGCATGCCTGTGTGGTAAAATGCATTGCTGGCAAAAAACTAGAATGTTGATGGTGTATTACGACTAGAAAGTAACATAAACCCATATTACAAAAAAGACTGACAATTAAAACACAAGGAAAAAAAAAAAATAGCACCAAGACCAGCCGAGCAGGTATAACAATTATCCTGGAGAATAATTTGAAAACCCAACAGAAAAGTCAATCAACCCCTCAACAAAGTAACAAAAATAAAAAATAAAAAATAAAAAATAAAACCAGTCTTCTACTCAGTGTAATAATATCTGAATATATTAGTCATTTACATGGCAGCTCTTTGTTGTATCACTATTTTATATAGCCAAGTATAATTATTTTTCATGACTTCCTGCTGTGTTTTCTTTCTCTCACTACCTCCTCATTAGTATGCTGTGAATTTTTCAACAATGTACTAGTTTAAATGATTGCGGGCAAAACCGTCAGTTTACTGATCAACGAAGAGATAACACTGCACAAGGGCGCTCAACCTGTGCATATATAAACAATAAATATAAAATATACAAGAGTCAACTATTTCTTATGACCTCAAAAGCCATTATACCACCTACCCAATTTTATAATTCCAATAAGAGTAAATTATATTTGCAAAAGGAAAAAAAAAAATGGACTGAATCTAAATTTCAAAAAAAGAAAAATGGGTTGAGATAAAATACTAAAACATTTAGGTCAAAAGGATATGCAGGCACAATGACAATTCCACCATTTTCTAGCTTCACATTCAATCCATAGGTCCAAGGACTAGATACAAAAGGTGTGCTCAGGATCACGAGAAAGATGCACTGCAGAGAGGCGGTGTCCTAATTGGACCTTGCAACCTCTAAGTCACAATGGAGCATCTAGTTTCAAAATTAAGTTATAGATCATCTACCCCCAAATAATACTTTTGTTCTTTGTGATATTGTTCAGTGAATCCATGAATTCAAATATAATATAGTATCATCACAAAAAAAGTGCAGCAACGAAGCCCCCAATCATAAAATTCTAAATCTCAAATCAAATCAATACGTAATACACATTTACACCCAGGAATCTATATATCCCAACAGAAAACAAACTCCGCAAACCAATCACATACAGACTAAATGGTACACAAAAAGAACCCTAGTCCCTAAACATCAACCATTCAAATGATCCTCAAGAACAACACAACACATTAGATGAGATCTTTGTGATGAATAAAAAACTGTTGAAATTTACAGAATCATGAAAAGAAAATTAATTAGATTATACAATTGAAAGAGTAAGATTTAAATGAAGTCAAATAAGAACAGCGAACCTGAGACATCGCCAAAGACAGACGAGAGAAAATCGAATTATAAAGATATGAATTCAAAGAGACTCGAGAGTTGTATCAAACACCTTCCTTAGCTTCGGCTTTTATAGGCGAGCAATTATCGGAAGACCCAAAGCGTGGCAGTTTCGTAAATATCACCATAATTCGAAGTGTTTCCGTGTCCAACTTGTAAATTGATCAGGACCGTTAAGTAACATTACCGCCCATATAATATATAGTTTTCAATAACAGGATTAAAAAAAAAAAATCATTTTTATTACTTTATAATAACTCATATTTTTAAATAAATTTATCATTAATTTTTTTAAAATAATATTAATAGTTAGTTATTGGGTGACACAGTTTATTTATCCTATTAATTAACATTTAAAATAAATTTTTAATTTTTAAAATACTTTTACTGGGTGACACAGTTTTATTTTATTACATAACATTTGAGTAAGACTCATATTTTAAAATACGTTTTTACTCTTTAAAATATTTTGCTTAACGACAAAGTTTTATTGTTTTGTTTTTTTATTGCATGACCTTTGACTTAATGATATGATTTATTGTATATTTAGATCACATAACTGATGTCTCAATTATCTAATCTAATCTAATCCTTTTATTTTATTTCTCAATACTTTAGGTGTCTACTAGTTAGGGATTAACTTATTTTTTTTAAAGCCACGTGGAAAGAGATAGCGTTAAGAACACAGAACTTCCTGTCGACAGGAAATACATGAGCTTGAGATACGTTGTAGTACTGGAACGCTGATGCAGTACAAAAGAGTAGTACAAGGCGTTGGTTGGACACTCTTTTTCTGATTGAAGGCAACAAACATGATGAAACAGTCTCTTCAAAGATACCACAAGAGAGCCCACCGGACAAAGTGAAAAAAGATGTTGAGCATCTTCTAAAAGGTGAATATATACCTAATTAATTATTGTGGAATTTAGATTGAAATTTCATATAAAATAACTCTAAAACAAATTATAATCCGAAGCACACCAATAATATTAGATTGTCTCAATCTATGCATCTACCATCGTATAAGATGAACGGGTTCAAATCTTCGCAACCTCATATAAGCTGAGGAGCCCTTTTAAAGTTTTGTTGTAATTGGGACGGCCTTTGTTTGATCTATTAATCTAACATGATTTGTATGAATGTGATTTAATGTAATAAATATTATAAATTAAAAATAAAAATAATAAAAACAAATAATGTTTAAATGACATCATTTAAATTTTAATTTATGAGTAATGTTATATGTACGTGTATGTATTTAAGAATGTTATATAATACACGTGCATCCTTAAAATATCTAAGATAACTAAGTTTCAGCGTCGAAAAATAACGTTACCAGCTGACGTATATAAAATATTTTTCTTAATTTATATCGAAATTAATTTTAAAATCAAACCACTTACATTGTACATAATTAAGTGATGTCATCATTTTAGTGAACCCAACTTCACAAATAAAAAAATATATAGTTAGAGGTCACATAATTTTATTTTATGTCCTCTTAATATTTCTATAAACTAAACAAGAAGCTGGCTATATATTATGAACCATTGCAATATTATTAATTATTATTATTTACTGCTGACCAACCCACCAACAACCTAACCAACCATATTTACTCAGTCATCCACTACGTCCCAAGAAACAAACAATATTTGAAAAAATAAAATAAAATAAAATAAAACTATTAATTTAGATACCTGACTATATATATAATATACCTACCAAGCACCCAAACATCCAAACCTAGCTATCTATCTATGTATAACATATTCTTCAAGAAATAATAAAAGAGTAATTCATGTTATATGTATACTGGGTATCAACTTTATTTTTGGACGCTGATACTCAATTTTTTTTAGATGTTGATGATATTATACAATACACACGCATCATCAAAACATCCAAAAGAATTGAGTGTCAGTATAAAAAAATAATGTTGTCACCCAGTTCGTACATAA
Source organism: Paratinospora sagittata (assembly GCA_035771175.1). NCBI lineage: Eukaryota > Viridiplantae > Streptophyta > Magnoliopsida > Ranunculales > Menispermaceae > Paratinospora > Paratinospora sagittata. The sequence continues at coordinate 32,069,989 of CM069597.1, read as the reverse complement.
AACATTTTTCATAATACTATTATTTCATGCCCTAATCATTCCAAGGAACATTATTGTTCACAATAACGATAGGGCTTCTAACGCTGTGTTTGGAATCACTCCATTCAAGCATCCCAGAACCAATCCCAACAGAATCCTTAGCTTCCACCAAAACTTTAAAACTCTTCTTCTCATGCAACTCATTGAACTTCAATGTCTCAGGAACCACTCTCACCGTAACTCCCTTACCTGCTTTCACTTTCGCCTTGTAAACAGACTTGTCGTACCCAACATTCGTGACGGTTCTCACAAACACCGCTCTAATAGGCTTCTTTGGGTCTCTTGCCGTGAATTGCATTGATGGATAGTTTAGGCCATCGCTGCCTTGTGCTGTGGCGTACTTGGAGCAGTCGACGTTGTCTTCTCCTACGATTATTCCCAAATCTATGCCGTCGTAGCCGTCTTTGCATAAGAAGGGAATGTAATCGCTTGTTTTTATGTCGTAGATTAGTCCTGGGTGGACAGCTTTTGATGGGTTGATGTTGCCGGATCCGTATTCAAATGTGCCTTTGTCTGATTCGGTTTTGATCTCAGTAGCTGCAGATTAATCCAACAAAAACAAGGGCATATCATTAAAATTAATACAAGTAATTGGTATAAATTAAGTTTTCATAATAGCTAGCTGAGTATATATAACAATCATATAATATGGTTAGATGGCAATGTTTCTATCAATGTCTATGACAATATAATTATAGCATTCTTGAATGACACTATACTTGCACTTAATCCAAGCAAATCTACTCGGGTGCTAAAGTCTCTTAGATCAACATAAAATCTCTTAATACATGCGGCTCTATCTTGATTCAATGGACTCGAGCACTTTAGTAGAGGGGGAGTAGTCATATAGATTTTAATTAGTACTCATTTTCAAAACACAACTTATTAAATACAAATAAGCTGAGTGGACTCGGAACTAGATTCAATTGGGTGCACACGTTGAGTCTCTTCGATCATCCTCAAGATGTGCATATAATAAGACAAGCTAGGATGAACCAAAGGACCTGAACACGTATACAATGATCAAGTTGAATCCACGCTCCGAGTCTTGTATCATTGAATACATTGGATGCCCTAGAAACATATATAATTCCAGGCATCCAACATACATCACGGGCCATGTGCTAAAAAAAATGTGACAGAGAGCAATTAATACAAAAATTGAAAATTCTACTCCAATTGCTACAAATAACTGCCGCACTAGATTTGAAACTTTAAAATATCAAAGCAATACACTTTTCATTATGGAGGTTTGTCACGTCATATTCGTAGCAATCGGCCGTGTAGAGATTTTAATCTCCTTAGCATTTTTTTGTGAAAAACTGTACAAATTAATTTGTATTTAATTAGAAGAAGAAGAAGAAGATAGATATATCTTAATTAATTTACCGGTAGTCATAAGGGCGGATTTGATAGCAGCAGGAGACCAATCAGGATGGAAGGACTTAACATATGCAGCCGCTCCAGCAGCATGTGGAGTAGCCATGGAAGTGCCCGATATCACATTATAATCCACGTATCGGTCATCAGTACTATACTCGGTCACAGAAGTCAATCTCGTCCAACCAGCCAATATATCAACACCAGGAGCGGCAATATCAGGCTTCAAAATCAAATCACTAACGCTATTCGGTCCTCGACTCGAGAAGTAAGGCACAAATGGGGCTGGCCTCTTCTCAACTCTCGACTTCTCTATAACAGCGGTTGGCTTCCTCGTTGTGTTTATGTATTTTGCAATCAAATCGCCAGCGTCGCTGCTTACTACAGCGGTTGGGATAAGGAAAGTGAAAGCAACTTCGCCTACGACGGGAGTAGAGACTATGGTGCCAACTCCACCGTCTTGTTTGAGACTCATGTCTTGCATTTCTCCTTGGCAGTACACAATTTTGCCTTTAACCTTTCGAGGGTCTAAGCTTCCCGCATCGCACATGCTGTTATGGATAAAGAAAAACACCCACCAATTACCATACTACACATCAACACATCAACATGGAAATGATTTTGGGTCATAAAAGCATATTCTCAAGTTTTTGTTCAATTAATTAATTGCTCCATTTCCTTATTGAGTAAAGCTACTTACGTTGACATTCAAATGTATATCTAAAGTGTATGTCACCTTATACTATTGAATTTTTTCGAATTATGTGTTGGTATGTAATATAGTGTTTAATAATGATGTACACTTTGAATGTCATTTTTACTTTCCTTACCTTGGATCAAAAGAGGATGAGTGATTGGCAGAATGGATTCCATCTGTTAAAGGGTAGATCTTCTTCTTGGGTGTAAATGTATTGAGGACGTTGGTTCCCTATGATTTCCAAAAAAAAAATAAAAATGAATAATTTCACTATGTAAAGAAAAGGAATATATATATATATGTTAATATAAAGTTGATGAATAGGGTTTTTTAGGGAATTACAGAGAATTTCTTGCCATTTCCCAACTTGAGATCAGTGACGAACTTCCTATCAATACCAGTAGCAGCAATGGTAAAAATCCAGTGAGCAACATTCTCAACAGTATAGGTGTAAGGCCCATCATTCCCAGCTGCACAAATAGTCATAATACCCTTCTTCATTGCATGGAAAGCACCAATGGCTATAGAATCTTTGAAATAACCAGTACCAGGCCCTCCAATAGAAATAGATAGCAAATCAACACCATCAACAATGGCATCGTCAAATGCTGCTAATACGTTCATGTCACTGCACCCATATAACCAACAAGCTTTGTACATGGCGATACGGGCCAATGGAACACCGCCTCGTGCCGTTCCTTTCATCAAGCCGTAGAAGTTGGCTCCGTCGACTTCTATTCCGGCCACCGTCGAAGATGTGTGGGTGCCGTGACCCTCATAGTCTGCCGGCGTGAGAGGGTCATTGCTCGAGCCACTGTCGGATAAGTGATAGTACCTTGCACCTATAACTTTGCTGCATTAATATTAGGAATTAATATTAATTAGAGGCGTTCTATGTATTATAGAATTATTTAACAAGATTCAATTGTGTATTTTTATTTTTATTTTTTATGATATATAGTATTTCTATAAATATTTGCTACAAAATGTCACTTTTAGCATTTTTTTTATTTAATTGAAAATTAATAAATATAGATAATTTCAACACACAATTTTTTAGTTTTTCCACGAGATATCCCTACACCTTTAGGATATGAGACTAGTTCTCGTTTGAGGCAAAAGAGGCATAATAGACTTCTCCTAACGAAGACACCTTCAAGAATTAAACCGTAAAACTTTTATAGAATGACTGACTCAGCCTGCTTCTACTGAGCTAACCACCCGGTAATAACACTCTTCATTGTATATATATAAATGAAATGGGGAGTAAATATATAAAATAGATTTGGGTGTTGAAGGGTAAATATGTATACTTGTTGCAGCCAGTGAAATTGGGTCCTTTGTCGCATGAGCCCTTCCATTTGAGGGTATTAGGAGGTCCGTAGCCCGAGTCACTGAAACTTGGATTATCCACATAAATTCCTGAAAAAAAAAAACAGTATATATATATATATATATATATATATATATATATATATATATATATATATGTGTGTGTATATTAATTTCTTGTTTTTGAGTACTAATCAATTAATTAATCTGAGTACTAAAATAAAATAAATAAAATAAAATAAAGAAAAGTATATAGAAATAAAGGTTGACCAGTATCTATCAAGCCAACGATGATATTGCTCTCAATGCCAATGTTTCTTTTTGCCGACTTAGGGAGCTTTATAAAATTCCATGTTCCTGTTGTGCGAAGCTTTCTAACAGTATTTGGAAGCACTGATATCACACCTTTCGTGCCTGCAAAAAACCCAACAAAAATATTAATTATAACAATAACTTATACTTATTCCTATCAACAATATTAATTAAGAAAAAGATTAGAATTTCAATATTAATTGTTTTTCATGGTTTCTATATATATATAACTCCATGGGTGCTAAATTTTAATATATATGTATTGCATACGTTTTAGATGTTCTGCCTCATGGGGCAGAAGCCGAGCAGCAAATGCATTGATGCTCCTTCCATAGCTGTGTAGTCTGTGCTCCATTGCAAGTTTCTCACTGCAGATGAATTAGCAATCAAAACATTGTCAAATGTTAATAAATTTCTCATTAACTATTTTCATCATCAACACCATAAAAAAATATTAGAAATCTCTTCAATTAAGTAGTCATATATATAGTTTCAATCTGCTTACTCTCCAATGGCAGTAGTAAGAAGACTGTGGTGATGATCCACTGCTGGTGTTCCACTTCCATCTCCCATGTAAACAATATAGGCCTACATATTCATCAACATTATATATATTAATTCAAAAGTATATAAGAAAAAGAATTAATTAAGAAGAAATAAATTACACCAGAAAATGAAGAATGTACATACCTTTCTTTCCAGTTCTTTGGTTCCATTGCTCAAAGAAAGCAGTAGAGCTAAGCCTATCAGCATAAACTTTACTGAACCCATTAATGCTAAGTAATGTACCTTTTTTTTTACTTAAGCAATTAAAAGGTTTGAACGGTTTGTATTCATATATATAAGAGATCATTAAGGATAAACGTGGAAAAATATGAAGTTATTTGGTTAAGATTGCCGATAAATCCCAGGGTCAAGTTATTGAAACAGTCAAGATTAGCTATATAAATGAAGAGAATATATGATCAGTTAGTAACTGAAAAATCTAAAGAATCCTACTTCGGTACCTTGTTTCCCAAGAGCTTATATACATCTGCCACGCCACGTCCGTATACATACCAAGAAATTAAATAAAATGTTATTTTTATATTCAAATTTAAATAGATATAAGTTTTAATTATATAATTCAGAAATAATCAAAATCTTGTCATGTTGCAATAAACAAATCATATATATTCTTTGTACTTTTGCTCAATATTCCTGGTTTATATGTATAAAGACTTCAATTAATTATAAGTACTTAATTATATTAGATGATAATAATTTAATTTATACATAGTCTATTATTATTACTGTAATTAAATTGTTTCTTCTGACCATTCTAACATCTTTATAAAATGCACTAGATTACACTATAATTCACCCAATGCTCGAACATGAATTAGTTTTGCGTGAAGGGTAAGAACATCACGTGAAAAACCAAAAAAGAGAAGGCTTATCTTTTGAACTGGGAAATACAAAATTATAATTTATTATTAATTATAATGATGGTAAAACTACAACCATGTACTCACAAGAGTAACAAACTACCCATAAAATATATATATATATATATATATATATATATATATATACATTCCACTTCTGTTCCCACATTCATGAGAATGTGAATAATTTAGAGCAACAAGGTTGGGTTTTTGAAGACATTTATAACTGAACTTGGGGAGGGGAGTACAGATGATAGTAGCTGTGCTTCATCTCCTAACCAGTGAAGAAGACAGAGATATCTGCTGCAAGCGCACAATGCCGGCAGCTCCGCCGTAACAGAGCCATCTCTCACTACCTTTGTTCGTGTTCCATCTCACTCTGTGCATTGCTACAATCTTGGGAGGGAAAACGTCTATTTTGGCCTCTGTTTCCACTTTCTCATTCTCCCCCCTCTCTGGATTTTCCGTCCCTTCTCGGGGACAGCATTCCAATTCTGGATCAGCCTCTTTCTTCTTGCTTGGCTTTAGCTTCGCACTTTTGTTTTCACAAGCAGTAGTTGCGTCCCCAGAACTGGCTAGCAACAATGGATCATCCCCATAACCTACAGCTGACAAAAAACAACAGAAGTTAGATTACAAACTTATGAAGCATATTGATACTTGTTAACAATAGCAAAATTGTTAAGCTTACTAAGGGATTGGTAGTTTGGTGCTTGGCTGCTCGCTCTTTTTGCCTGGTTCATCGGAAAGGGAATGTTTGGCACTGGAGTGTTCACAACAAGAGTTGTCTCCTCTTCGGTTAGTGAACCGCATATGAAATGTGGAGCTCGATTCCGTGATCGATCTTTATCAACTGCTTTGGTCGTAAGCTAGTTGTAGTGATAATTACATGGGTTTCAAATTAGAAGGTTAGAAGCAGCTTTGAATTTAAATATCTCTGGAGGGAGAGGATTAATATATTCAAGTAGGACAGAAGACATAAGATGTTATTCAATAAATATGTTAGCTATTACATAAGATGATAAATCTCACATGCGCACATTCACACTAATTGAAGAGAAGACTAAACTACTAGCCCATTTCAAATAAGATTCCCAGGATGCAAGAGACAGAAACTGAATTAGCTCTGTTAAAATTACAGAAAGTTGAAAGCAAAGGAAGGCATCACAAAACTTCTAACAACAGTCATTTTAACCACGCAGAAATATCAGAACAGAGTTTCAGAGGATGATCTCATTTCATGCTAATCAATTCACCATACATGTAGTCTCCGATTTTTTAATCACAGAAAACTGAAGACATGGAAACGCAATACATGTTGTTGTAAAATAAAATAATGAAAGACACAAAGATGTAACGTGGTTCGGCTCTAAGGCCTACGTCTACGGGAGAAGAGAGGGAATATTTTCTTATTCTTGATGATGTCTTAATGGAAGGACACCAAATATATAGACATATACAGCTATGCACACATATAGCTATAATTACAATTTTAGTAACTGTTAAATAAAATGACTACTAAAATTATCATTTTTCCTTAAAGGAAATAAATCCCACAGATTGTGCTCTTCTCCACAACACTTCCCCTCAAACTGGTGAATAAAGGTTTATCATTTCCAGCTTGGACACATTTGCTTGAAATGCAGTATGGTTTAACCTTTTAGTGAGCACATCGGCGAGCTGATTATTGGTAGACACATATGGAGTACAGATCAACCCACTATCAAGCTTCTCTTTAATAAAGTGTCTATCAATCTCTATATGTTTGGTTCGATCATGTTGAACTGGGTTATGGGCAATGATAATTGCAGATTTATTGTCACAATAGAGTCTCATAGGGCCATCACAATGTATCTTCAAATCTGTCAAAATTATCTGCAACCATAATAGCTCACAAACCCCTTGTGCCATTTCTCGAAATTCTACTTCAGCACTAGATCTGGCCACTACAATCTATTTTTTACTTCGCCATGTCACCAAATTCCCACCAAGAAACGTACAATATCCAGTAGTTGATCTTTTGTCAACTACTGAACCAGCATAGTCTGAATCAGTATATGCTTCAAGAACCACTCCTGTATGTCGTTTAAATAAGATGCCCTGTCCTGGAGTCCCTTTAAGATACTGTAAAACGTAAATAGCTGCTTGCAAATGAATATCTTTAGGGTTGTGCATGAACTGACTTATTACACTTACTGCATATGCAACATCAGGTCTTGTGTGAGAGAGATAGATCAGTCTTCCTACTACTCTTTGATACATCTCCTTATTAATAGTCAACGCTTCTTCAGCTTCTCCAAGCTTGTGATTAAGATCAATAGGAGTATTCATTGGTTTGCATGCTAACTTCCCTGTTTCTTTAAGAAGGTCTGTAATGTACTTCTGTTGAAAAATAAAGATTCCCTATTTAAAGTGTGCCACTTCAATCCCTAGGAAGTATTTCAATCTCCCTAGTTCCTTGATATCAAATTCCTCGGTCAAACACTGCTTCAAATTTTGCCTCTCATTCTCATTGTTTCCTGTCATGATGATGTCATCAACAGACACTAATAGAGTTGTAACTCCCCCTGAAGTCGAGTGCTTAATAAACAGAGTGATCTCCTTGGCTTTGTCTATATCCCATGTTTGTCATTACTTTGGCAAACTCACCAAACCATGCCCTCGAAGATTGTTTAAGTCCATAGAGGGCCTTACACACTTTATCAGTGGTGCCAAATCCTAGAGGCACTTCCATATAGATTTCTTCTTCTAAATTCCCATGTAAAAATGCATTCTTTACATCAAATTGTTGCAGATCCTAGTCATAATTAGCTGCCAATGACAAAAGAAGTCTCACAGTATTCATTTTTATAACCGGAGCAAATGTCTCTTAATAGTAGTCCACACCATATGTCTGAGTATATCATTTGGCTACTAATCTTGCCTTGTAGCGCTCTAGGGACCCATATGCTTTGTATTTTACTGTGTAAACCCATTTGCATCCCACAGGTTTCTTTCCTGCAGGCAAGTCTATCAACTCTCATGTTGTATTTTTCTCCAGGGCTTCTATTTCCACATTCATAACTTGTCTTCAATTTGTATTAGATAAGGCCATGGATAATGATGTAGGAGTCTGGATGTTGCTCAGGTTGGTAAGGAAACTCTTATGGGTTGGCGAGAACTTCTCGAAGGATACAACATGAGATAGTGGATACAAGGGATGTTTAGTGCATTCCCTTGTGCCCTTTCTAATGGCAATGGGAAAATCATTGTCAGGTTCAGAGGCTAAAAGATCATTGTTAGTTTCAGGAACTAATGAAATTTGTAAGGAGGGTTCAGGATTTGTTACCTCATTTTCAGGGATTGGTTCAGATTCTTGAACTGACATTGGTTCAGGAGCTGCAGCTTTCTTCCTTGAGTACATTTGTTCAGTCATCCGATCCTTAGGTTCATCATTGGGTACAGAGGGTGTAGGAGATTAGGGTTTGGTTTGTTGGAGGTTAAAAGGGCCAAAAAGATCAAAAGGGTTATCAAGGGAGTTCCGATCCTTGTCTTCCATGATGACACTCTCCCCCGAAACAGGAGGAGCGAAAAAATAGGGCTCAGGTTCACAGAAAGTGTCATCGGCAGAGACAAAGAATTTCTTTGATGGCGGATGATAGCATTTATATCCCTTTTGAGTGGAAGAGTATCCGACAAAAACACACTTGAGAGCTCTGGGGTCCAACTTTCCCCTGTTGGGTTGGTGAACATGGACAAATGATACACACCCAAATATCTTAGGTATAAGATTATTGGAGATTATGAGCTTAGGGTAAAATTGACATAGCTTTTCTATAGGACTTTTGAAACCAAGGGTCTGAGATGGTAGGCGGTTAATAAGGTGTGTTGCAGTAAGGACAGCTTCTCCCCAATAGGACTTAGGCATAGTATTCTGAAATAAAAAGGCTCGGATTGTATCAAGCAGGTGGCCGTTTTTTTTCTTTCAGCAACTCCATTTTCTTGTGGGGTGTGAACATAGGATGATTCATGAAGGATCCCCTCGTTTTGGAAGTAATTGGTCAATGTTTGATTAAAATAGTCTCTAGCATTGTCAGATCGAAATCTCTTGATTTTAGCACCAAACTGGGTGTGTATCATGTTATGGAAGGTAGGAAGAACAAAGCTCACATCGGATTTTTGTTTCAGTAAGAATACCACGAGACTCTAGTACAATCATCAATGAAGGACACAAACCATCACGCTCCAGAAACATTAGGTATTGAAGAGGGACCCCAAATATCACTATGAATGATATCAAAAGGATCTGAACTTCTTTCATTACTAAGTGGAAAAGATATACGCTTGTGTTTCGCAAGTTCACACAGTTCACAATGAAAATCTTCAACATTGAGAGACTTAAACAAAAAAGGAAACATGATTTTAAGGGTTCGAAAAGAAAGATGGCCAAGGCGGCGATGATGGAGCCATAGCTTTTCTTTATTGAAAAATTTGTGCTCGGAGAAAAATGAAGTGTTACTCTTGATAGAATGTACTGGTGTCTCAAGGTAATACAACTCGTCCTGTTCCTTAGCATGTCCAATCATCGTCCCCAAGTCCTGGTCCTGAAATGCACAGTAGGTAGGGAAGAAGGTTACATTACAACTCAGATCATGGGTCGATTTTTTAATAGAGATAAGATTAGTAGATAGTTTAGGAACATGAAGAACATTTATGAGTGTAAGGGTGGGGCTGATGTGAACATCACCTATACCAACAACTGTGGTTAAGGATCCATCAGCTGTGGCTATTTTCCGACTACTAGGACATGGGTTGTAGGTATGAAATATATTGGGGGAATTGGTCATGTGATCAATAGCACCAGAATCCATAACCCAAGAGTTAGCAAAAGACTTATCTGAAACGTTAAATCCAATAGAAATAGGAAAGTTACCTGAATGTGCCAATGAACAGGTACCTGAGGGTTTGTCCAGTGTGCCAAGCAAAGATTTTAATCTTTCAATGTCATCTTAGTTGAATCCTTCTTGCACCGGGGAGTCTGCAACTGTTAGTTCAGTAGACAGATGTGCTTGTCCACTGGTCTTCTGCTATCCTCCTTTGTAGCCCCATTCTTTACTGGAAGTTGAAGGCTTGCCATAAAGTTTCCAACACTTCTCCCTGGTATGTCTAGTCTTCTGACAATAAGTACACCATAGATTGTCTCGATTTGGGACCTTTGATGATTCAGCGCGCGGAGTGTGTGTCTTCTGATCATTTCCCCGATTGGCAACCATAGCTGAGCCTTCCATCTTCTGAGGTGTGAGCATAACACTTCTTCTGCTTTCTTCAGTCCGAATAGCTGAGATAGTCTCATTCAGAGTTGGCAACTCTTTGCTGAGAGTCTGAACTCTCACTTGATCAAACTCTGCATTGAGTCCAGCCAAGAAGTCATAGACCCGATCCTTCTCAACATAGTTCTTTAAAACTACAGCATCTGCAGGGCATTTAGTCTCAATACACCTATAATGGTCAAGTTCCTACTAGAGATTCTTCAATACATTGGCATATTCGGTGACCGTCATGTTGCCTCGTTTTGTTGTTCCAACTTTTACTTTGATCTCATACACTTGGGCTGCATCATGGGCCTTAGAGCATGTCTGATGAACGGCATCCCAAATGTCATTGGCGGTAGTTAGAAACATGCATGTATCACTAATGTTTGGCGTCATTGAATTCCATAGCCATGCCATTATAGAAGCATCTTCGTTATCCCACGCTATAAACTTAGGATCTCCAGGTGTAGGTCCAGTGCCCAAAAGATGACTTAATTTTCGTTTGGCCTTCAGAAAAGTACGCACTAGCTGAGACCACTTCAAATAATTCTTTCCATCAAGTCTGTATGTTGCCTGAATGTTTGGTAGTTCTCCTTTCTCTGTTTTGTCAATTACTTCTTCAGTCTGCACCGTTTCGGAAGTAGCCGACATTTTTCTTTTTTCCTTTTTTTTTTTTTTGTTAGGTTACAAACTCAAAAAGGAAAAAATAAAAATAAAAGAAGAATATCAGATGAAGACGAAGAAGATGATGCAAAGAGAAGACGGTGTTGCAGGAAGAAGAAGAACCAAATGCGATGAACAGACGATGTTGGCTGTAAGACGAAGAAGACGAACCAGGAGCCGCTGATGAAACCGCAGATCGGCACAACAAAAAAACGCAACAGCAGCAGCAGATCGTCAACGACAATGATGATCGGGTTTCTTCGAGCAGCAGCAACTGAAACACAGTAGAAATGGAGACGAAGGCGTCAACGACGATGAGGATATCGACAGTGACGATGAGGAAGACGCAGTAGCCGATGGTGATATAATAGCAGTGATAAAGACATACGCACCAATCAGCAACACGATTAATGGCGATGAAGGCCAATGAGGAAGGTTCCAACAATGAAGGCCAAAATAAAACAATTTCGAAGATGAAGGTCGGAAGAAAAGAAAAATTTTCCAGTTGTACGAACTTAAAGCTCTGATACCATGTTGTAAAAATAAAATAATAAAAGACACAAAGATGTAACGTGGTTCGGCTCTAAGGCCTACGTCCACGGGAGAAGAGGGGGAATATTTTCTTATTCTTGATGATGTCTTAATGGAGGGACATCATATATATAGACATACAAGGCTATGCACACATATAGCTATAATTACAATTTTAGTAACTGTTAAATAAAATGACTACAAAAATTATCATATTTCCTTAAAAGAAATAAATCTCACAGATTTTGCTCTTCTCCACAACACATGCACCTAGAGTAATGGCCATTCCACTACACGTAGAAATTCTGAAACAGGAAATTTTTTGGAGAGGATCATCTCCTTACCATAGATATCATATTTCAATAATTCAGCTCATCCCAGAAAACCAAATCAGGTTGTTCAAGTTAGCAGTGATCAAATGGACAGCCATAACTACTTCTTCAATACCTTTCTTTTATTAGGATTGGGACAGTGCAAAGAACCTCTTTTAGGAAAAAATAATACACATAATGAATTAATACTCAATACCAAAAGAACAACTTGAGTTGAAATTTTTAATAGGGCAAATTAACATTATTAGAACCACGAATCAAACATGCAGAAAATTGAACAAACCTGAAAGTGGAGAGCCAAGCCATCTGCACAGCAGTATGCAACAAGACCTGAAAATTTAGAAGAATATGTCAAAATTCTTAATTCATTCAACTGTGTTGTGTTCTATAACTAACCAATAATTTATAGACAACAATCACACAACTGAACCCGGACTACTCTTCTAAAATTAAAATATCAACTGAATGAAAATAATATAAGATAACATTAATCAAGCTCGAAATCAGCAAGTTGATATAATTTAAAAGGCACGAGAGAAGCTGCCAGGGGATCAAGCAGACTACACTGCCTTGATGCAAAGACTCTACGTCGGGCCTGTTTGTAACTCTATTTATCCTCTATTAAACTTCAAAATAATCAGCCAACATTTTCACTCGTCAACTGTATTCTCAGGAGTCTTGGTCCTCCAAATACCTTAATAGACTCGGTAATTATAACATATGAGCATGAGAGAGTACCTGTTAGTCTTGATGCTTGAACACTCCAGATAGGAAATGATGAGCAAAAATAACTGAATAGCCCTTGTTGCAGTGTCCCACCAAAAGGTTTTCCAGTCACAGGAACATCATACGCAGCCTTCGACAAGCTAAGGATCTTTAGTGTACCATCATCAAGAGATAAAATGACACATCTACAGAATTAAGTAACAAATGTATTAATACGGTTAGTGATTGTTCGTCAAGAATAGATGCCTGTTTTAGCACTTCTATTTCATTTGCAGAAAGAAACAACACCTTGGATCAGACAGCCAGTCCAGACTATATACAACCTGGCGCACTGGATTGGGGTTCCATAGAGGACGGTATGGATCACTGCAGTGGGCAAGCAATTAGCTTTTAATCCAGAAGTTGCGAAAAAAATTGATAGCTAAAGTGGTGTAATTGAATCATAAGAAACATACTAGTGCTAGCTCTACATGTAAGTTGAGATACTGGTTTATGGATCCTTTGGTTTTTATCAATTAAATCTTCCCCACCCCATCAATAACAATTGAAAAATGCAAACTAAATCAATTTCACCAGAAACCAATTGATAAAGAGAACCTATACAAAGGAAACAAACTGGATGATGGTGCTACAAAGATAAGATTGTGTGATTAGATAAAGACCTCTTCCACTACAAGCATCATCAAGAGAAATTACATCATACTCAAAGCAGAAGTGGAGTCACTCATTATCATCGTTTTTGCACTGTGTGCCACTTTCATAAGCTCAGAAATTTACTCATTTTCTTATTTTAAAATGAATGTTCTTTAACCAGAGTACTATAGTAGTTTTGAAGTACTTGATCAAGTTCATAAAGAAAATGAATAAGATCTCTAATGCATTGGTACATAAGAATCCCTATGTCTATTGCAACCAATCTCACTAACAAATCAATTCCCCCATTAGAAGAATTTTAAAATAAAAATAAAAAAATTATAGAAAGAATAAATGGAAATTCCTCTAACCTTTAAGATCATCTATCAAGACTAAATATGTCTAAACTAGATCAGCCAGAGTGTCACAAATTAGCATTTATCACCCTTGATGATTAAAACCTGATAAATAATCTATCCATTTGACCCATCAAACCGCATTTCTTCATTTAGGTCTATATAAATTCGCACCTTGCCAAATCAAGCTACCCCTATCTTTCCTAAGCAAACAATGCTGATGAATATATGAAAATTTACAAATTACAGGCCTAAACTTTCTCATGATAATAGTAACCAAGCTACTCTTATCTATCCTACGGAAAAACTGTCCCGCAAAAAGTTCAAATATGATCCTAGTACAAAAAAGATTTGTCCTACAATATGACCTCTCTCTCCAATTAATAGGACCAGTTCTTCACTACATACACAAGCACATTAAAACAACTTGAGATAACAAGAATTATTTCCTCAACAGCCTCATCCTTGACAATCTAATGAATGGAAAAAAAGATGTACCCAATGCATGAGGCTCCCACCAATTACAAGGTCTAGGGAAGGGAAGAATAAAGCCTACTTGAACATTGGAGGGGTTGTTTTTTATGTGAAACCATGACCTCCAATTCATAATGGAAGAGCAGGTAAACAATACTTTTTTTATTGTTCGCCATCAATTGGCTAAGTGAAGTGGGTACATAGGAAGCTTCTTTAGAAGGTCGGATAGTTGAGAAAATCTTTTATGTTTCCTTGATGGTCCAAACAATCCCCATTTTAGGAATACACGGAGGGTGGATCTTATAGATGCTTTATGGTGCATTTGGTTAGACCGAAATAGACAGATCTCTGAGGACCATAGTAGGGAGACAAATTGAGTTTCGGAGCTCTCCCATTTTAAGGCTTCCTTGAGGGTAGCTTGTCGCAAATTATCCCTAGGATACAATTTGTCAAATTGGCTATGGGGTTGATGAATTGTTGAAACTAGCCTGGGGCCCTTTTGAGAACTCCTTGTCCTCTTTTGGCCTTTGTACCTTTCTTAGTAAATGCTTCTTTTTGTCTATATAAAAAAGGCAACAGGCAACCTGGCACACAAAGCTCTCACCTATGCCCAAAGAAGGGTTGCACCACTTTTGGTTCCATTGCACACAACCTTACCCTGCATCACAAGAGGTTGTTTCCACGATTCGAACCTGTGACCATTGGTCACACAATGACAACTCTTACCATTGCATCAAGGATCCCCTCCTTCTTCTTACACACACCCACACACACACACTTAGCTGTGTATTTACATATGTATGTATATGTATATGTAAATTATTACCATTGAGCTCTCCAATGATTTTGAGAGGGAAACGCCACAAGAGTTGCTTCCATGTACATGAAAAACATCTTATTCACTAATGCAGTGTGTTCCAAAGTGAGATTCTTTGGATTCATTCAAAACTTCAGAAACCTCTCCCTACACCCTCTATAGCTTTGCATGCAAAATCTAACTCACAAAAAAAGGACTTTTAGTTCCCAACACCAGATGTTCATTCATCACTTCAAAAATCTTTCACAAATTGAAGCTAGATCAAGCAATTCAACCTAGAATAATGATTAGAACTCCTATTTCTTCACAGAGAATGCTTGATAAATTCCTCTAGGATTTTGTAATTGCACTAACCCTTTCGATATCTTAAATTAGCTCTTTAAAACTCTCAAATTGATTTCCATAAATAGTTGTTGAAGTAGTTATGGAAATCCCTCAAACCTCATAGAGATTGATAAACCCTTAAATCCTTAAACCTATGCAAAAGACCAGACATAGTCCACTGTTGAAGATGTAATTTAGGGTAAACTGTTCAATAACACTATCAACCCTCCATTGCTTGAATTAGTAAATGTATGCCATCCCTCCATCAAGCATAGTCATAAAGTTTGAGTTCAAGAACAACTCAAATTAGGAGAGATTGGGGAAGAAAAAGGGCAACAAAATCAACATGCCAGAAAAACAAGGGAAATGATCATAAATAAATAAAAATAAATAAATAAATAATCAGTTTTGATGTTAAATAAACTAAGTCACTAAGATAACTTGTAATGATAACAACCTCCAAAATATCAATTAAGAAAACTAGTAAGAGTGCATGTGTGTTTCCATGGATTTTAAATTCATCAATTAAAAGTTGTATTTTTAATTAAACATAAAAGTTAGAATTATGGATATAACTAATATTATTATTTTTTTGATAAAAATATTAAAATGAGAGGAGAAAAGAGCAAATGTAAAGATTCACAAGGGTAAAATAGAGAAATTTCACATGAAGTGAGCTCAAAAGTAAGAGACATGTAGGGGAGTGGAGATTTATTGAATGCTATTTTAGCCTTATAACTAATTTTAAAATTATAAAATACAATAGTAATGTTTATAAGGTTAGTTTTGGAACAATGACAAAAATGGTGATACGCTGAACTCTCTTCAAGTATTTGTATTATATGCAATACAAATATAAATGTGGTAAAATTGTTACCACGATATTTCAATTATGGTATAAAAAATAATAATTGAATGATCTCAATATTTCAATAATGACTATTAAATGTTTAAACTCAGTGGGTGGCCCCGCCTGACCTGAGGTCGCCTCGAGCTGTCAATAGTGGCTATTATAATTCAAGCACATGAAAGGGTACTAATAATACCATGCAATAGAAATTCACTTTCAATAGCTAAGAGGAGAGAAGGCATTTTGTAGATTCCAAACTATGCTTAGTAGTATCAAAGAATGGTTCTGTAGGTCTCATTGAATGACATAGAAAGAAATGGGCGCGCGAGTGTGTGTTTTGGGGGAGGGGGATACTTGATTGTGCAAAGTTATTGCGCAATTATAGGTCAAATCTGACCAAGTTGAGTTGTTCTAAATCTATCAAAGCCTACTGATTCTCCAGAAACATTAACTCAACTAGTGACCCTTGGACCTGCTGTGTTTGACTGATACACCATGTATCTATTTGTTGCAAGTACATAGCCAGCATGCTATTGACATGTGATAATCCAACTTACCTGATTCCTTACAGTGTAAAACTCTCTGCAGATACTTCTTGTTTATTCGGAATATAATGGTGGAGATATATTTTATAAATTTAACAAATATGCTTCATTTAAAATGAGTCATGCTGGTTCAACAGCAGTATTGGTTAGTTGATAAAAATGCAAAGAAAATAGTTGAATGCACAAAGGCTTCATCTAACAGAGTATTATAATGTAAAGCAAAAAAGTTATAATTACCGAATGTCCCAAAATCTCAGGCCTCCATGTCCACCAGTTGCAATTAAATTTGCACTCTCTTCACCACTGAAAATAATAAGTTTTCATTTCAGACATTTTATAAAAATATGAGGAGAATAATAACGCCAAACTATGAAGATAAAGAAAAGGAAAAGGTCCTAGGTGGTTATTAAAGCCCTGTTTGGTTTGTGATTCGGATATAGCTTTCCATACCTGAAATGCAGAAAACATGAAAAACATGTTTGGTTGATCAAATCTGAAAACACTTTTTCAAAATTTACTTAGAAAATTACCTGTTTTCTGTTGAGGATAAGGATCATTTTCTGATTTTTCATTTTTTGATTGAATAACTATTTTCGAAATGGGATCCTGAACCGACCTTACCTGGGATCGCAAATCCCAAGTTTGTCTATGAAGAGCGGATCTAATTGTATTAGTGTCTATAATGGATTTCTTCTGTGTAATACTAAGAGAAGCAAATCTATTCTATACCCGATAAGTAACAATCCGCAATGGGGGGATTGGATTGATCCCATTCTCTATGAGTGAATGCATAGATACTTGGTCATCACAAACCAAATGCAACCTAAGTTTCTCAAATCTATTTGATACCATAGTCAACAATTTATGGTTCTTTTGCAGAAAGACAACGGTATAAGTTGCAACTTTGAGGACCTCTAAATTTCAAACTGGAATGTTCCTAGAGGAGAGGGAAAGGGGAAAAAAAGGGTATGCAGAAGCACAAGACAGGCTGTAAGTTGTAACAACAGAAAGACAGTAATCATTTGTTCAAGGAACCCAGTATGCAAAGAGTATACAGTTAATGTCCAGGCACAGAAAGGGGAATTTCCAGAGATAATAAAGTATAAAAGAAAACAAAATTATACTCCTCCAACGGAAAATAACTAATCGCAGAACCTTCAGATTGACATGAAGTTTAATAATTATTTGATCACCTATTATCAGCATTCGCATATTCACAAAGTGTTATTATATTCACTAATTGCTTGCATGATATGTTCCAAAGACCGTATGCTTGACATTATTGAATGCATTAACATACTACAAGAACTACAATACACTTTTAGTTTCTTTTTAAAAAAAAACATACTACAAGAACTAGAAATAAGAAAATGTTTTTTATAAGAAAAAAGAAATGCTTAAAATGGAAATAATCCAACATAACTTTCTTTCGGAGCCCAAGCAAGAGCTCTTATAGGAAGAGTATCTGCGCTGAAGCATAGCAACGGTCTTGTATCTGCAAATAGGCAAGAAAACAATGAGTTCACCTTTTCTTCTCTTCACTAGAACTGAAAAAGTATATCCCTTACAACATTTGAGATTGTACACAGAACAGTAGAGCATTACTTCAAGTAACTTAATGAGATTCTATATATATATATATATATATATATATATATCCCTAGATGAACTCTGCCCCATCCCTTGTCTCATACAAAATAATGAAGATAGAAGGACAACTGAAGACAAAGCTAACTCATGGAAATACCTCGAGGGGAACCACTTGCAACGAACTTCCAAAGAGCAACCTGAATGAATCACAGCATACCAGCTTTCACCCCAATATTTATAAGACAGAGTATATGCAAATAAGACCGAAGATCCTTTTCTTTTCAATTTTCTTTTCTTTTTTTCTTTTTTAAGATAAAATGGGCAAGTAATAAACAATAAAGCTGTTTTACAGAATTTGTTCCAATGTGGAAAAAATGTGATAAAAAATCCAGGAAAATTTTAAAGCAACATATCATTCTGCAAAGCAACTTTTGACAAGACAATGGAAAATTTTGTGATTTGGAATCTCGAGCTTAGTAAAGATTTTCTTAAAAGATAGGAAGCGTACTATGCGAAAGCTTCATGCACCGGGCTGCTCTTGCTTTTATAGAAAGCGTACTATATAATTCTTGAAAAAAATAAAAAGAAAAATGAGACATGGTGGAGGTGCTACCGTTCCATCATGGCATCCAGCTAGTATTAGATCATGAGGAAATGTAGGTGACCACTCCACAGTAAGAGGCATGCTGTATAAAAAAGCAGCATTTAATTTAGAAGCAAGAAATTAAAAAAAAAAATGATAAAACTCAACTCAACTCCACTGAGCCTTTGCTAAACAACATGTGATCGGGTACATGAATCTGCTTCCTCCACTCCGCTCTATCGAGGGCTAAGTCGGCATTCAAATTACAAAAAGTTAAATCTTTATGAATTATCTCTGTCCACGTTATTTTAGGTCTACCTCTACCTCTACCTCTATTGTTACCATCTAGTGTTACTAGGTCACTCTTCCTAAAGCCTAATTAGTGCATTTAAAGGCCTACCTTGTATGTGTCCAAACCACCTTAGTCGGTTCTCTCTTTTAATCCCCAATTGGTGCTACTCCTACTCCTACCATTTTCCAAATATGCTCAATATGTTCATTTCTAATTTTATCTTTTAAAGTTTTACCACATATCCATCTCAGCATTCACAATTTTGTTACACTCAGTTTATTAACATATTCAGTTTTAGTCTTACTCACTCCAACATCATTCCTATCCCCAAATCTATATCCTTTGTGCACCATTTCATATCCAACCCTCTCTTCTCTTAAATGTCCATTAAAGTCTCCTTCAATGTATATATTTTCTCCTTGAGGTATCTGTTGAAGTAATTCCTCCCATGCCTTCCCAAAATTGTGCCTTAGTTGTTGATCTAATCCTATCCGGGGTGCATATACACTAATTGTGTTGATTATGTTGTACTCTATTATAAGTTTTATTAACATAATTCTATCACCTTTTCCTAGTTACCTTGACAACATATTCTTTAAAGTTTTTTTCTACAATTATTCCTACTCCATTTCTATTTTTATGTTACCAAGTATAATATAATTTATATCAAGTCCTCTCTATTTCTCTAGATTTTTTATTTACCCATTTAGTCTCTTGTAAGCATATTATATTTACTTTTCTCCTAATCATAGTGTCTACTATCTCCATTCCTAAATAAAAAAGAATGATATAAACAATAAAGTAAACCAATCATTGAGAGACAATTGATTGGTGTTGCTCTCTTTTGGCTGTTTTTGGAAGAGCATCTCATTCCTTTTCCTTTGAAAAAATAAAATAAAAAAAATGGAAATGACTCGATCATCCAAATCACCTCTGTCTGTCTCCACACTTTAACTTTGAGCACTTGAATACTGGCTCCACTTTCACAAAGCGGGGATCAGTACCATCCTTCTGACAAGAAGAATATAAAACCTTGATTGCACTTGGAGAAGGAACATCCCATCTACATTTGGAAGAAGGAATAGTGAAGTCAGTTAAGGACAGTGCCCATTCATATGAAAGCAAAACCATGAAAACTAGCATCCCACATAGAAGATCTTACAAATGAACAATTCCTAGAGATTGGAACAAGTTAGACAAATGCAGGCAAAAAGGTTAATTGACTAGACATATGACCTGCACAAATGGATCAAATTAGCCTTGGGGTTTCGTAGTATGATTATTTGTCTAGTGCACCATCCAAAAGGCGCCTTACCAATTAAATGAATAAAATCAATTACGATAGGATGCAGGACCTGGAAATCATCATAGTTTTCAACATCCATCTACACTGTAAACCTTGCTGCTCTTGAATTTCAGTGAAAAAGGGAGAAAAGAAATAACAAGGCAAATTAATAGAGAATCAAAGACAAAGAATGCAATACTTGGTAGATGTAGCTAGTTGTTACTTTAGATCTAGGTATTAAATTATTCAAGCATTAAGTTCATAATTCAGCTGAGTTTGGGATAATTGGCAAACTAGTGAAAAAGAAGAGACCAAATCTAATGATTGGAATTCATGCTGTTCTTTATATTTTCTCTCTATGCCTTTTCCCTCTTGTTTCTCTCTTCTTTCTTATTTGCTCTCATATCACATGCAACAAAAACAAAGAAAATGCACAAGAAAAAATTAATAAGACAAGTAAAGGAGTATAGCATACACTTCCAAAGAGCCATTTCCTAACAATACCGCAAGGTAGCCCATGCAATGCTTGTATTCAAAACCACTGATGCTAAAGGGTCGCCATTTCACATCCAATGCAACTTTTCCATTATGAGCCAAGCATAATACAACTCTAGGCAAAGCAACATCCTTTGGCAGATGGGAGTTTCTAGAATTAATTTCCAAAGACAAATTACTCCCTGCTTTCTCACTGAATGTCCTAACATCCTGCCCACAGCTTGTATATGTTTGCAAGGCTGCAGTAGAAGATTCCTCATCCTTGTTCTCAGTTAGCAAATATGAAGATTTATCATCATTATTACCCTTTAAAGTTTCCTCATCATTTATGTTTCTTTGCCTTGTAGGTGTGACAAGAGATATACACGTTGGTAGCTCATTAAAGCAGTTTTCTTTAGTTTTTGTCCCTAGCCCATCTGTACCACAACCTCTCAGCACAGCTTGATCTTCCATATTCCCATCTGCCACAGTTGTAGCACGAAACTGTGGTGATTCTTCCACAGCATGTATAGGATCAAACTGGTCATTTCTGCCTAAATTATCTAAAGATTCTTTCACAACCTTTTTCTGTTTTGGTCTCCCTCTTCCCCTTTTCGGTAGCTCATTGCTGCAGTTTTCTTTATTTTCTGACCCTAACCCATCTTTGTCACGGCCTCTTAGCACAGCTTGATCTTCCATATTCGTAGGTGCCACAGTTGTAGCAAGAAACTGCGGTGATTCTTCCACAGCATGTACTGGATCAAACTGGTCGTCTTTGCCTAAATTATCAAAAGATTCTTTCATGACCTTATTCTTCTTCGGTCTCCCTCTTCCCCTTTTAGGTAGCTCATTGCTGCAGTTTTCTTTATTTTCTGACCCTAACCCATCTTTGTCACGGCCTCTTAGCACAGCTTGATCTTCCATATTTGTAGGTGCCACAGTTGTAGCAAGAAACTGCGGTGATTCTTCCACAGCATGTACTGGATCAAACTGGTCGTCTTTGCCTAAATTATCAAAAGATTCTTTCATGACCTTATTCTTTTTCGGTCTCCCTCTTCCCCTTTTAGGTAGCTCATTGCTGCAGTTTTCTTTAGTTTCTATCCCTAACCTGTCTTTGTCACAGCCTCTTAACACAGCTTGGTCTTCCATATTCCCAGCTGTCATAGTTGTAGGAAGAAACTTTGGTGATTCTTCCACAACAAGTACTGGATCAAACTGGCCTAAATTATCTGTAGATTCTTCCATAACCTTTTTCTTTTTCGATCTCCCTCTTCCCCTTTTTGGCAGTGATGGCTCTACTTTCCCTGTATTTAATGGAGCCCCAAGTGCATGAATAAACTCATTTTCTTGGTCCACATTATCTATTTTCTTCATGGTTTTTTCCTTTCTTGGTCTCCCTCTTGCCTTTTTTAATGGAGGCAACAACTGCTTCTCTTTTACATTACCTAATTCAGCACCAAGTTCTTGAACAAGATGGTTGCCACCGTCAGAAGTACCAAAGGATCTGTTTGCTGCCGTGCTCTTTCTAGGTCTCCCCCTTTGCTTCTTCAATGAAGGAAGTTCTTCCTCTTTCACACTGTCATTTAAAAGGCACCATATTTGAACAATACCTCTTCCGGTCAAAGAGGCACCTATCTTGTGATAAGGTGATTCGGGAGGATGTGCTGCAACTGCAAGATACTGAGAAGTGAAAATTCAAGAAGAAGATGATCAGAAGTACTGCTTCAAAAGAAATGAAAGGTACCCCAATTTTCAAAACTGTCAATGCCTGAAATACCCGAAAGCTAACATCCATGAAGTAGACATCACATGTAGAAAAAAAGCAACAAACATTTGGATACTATGCAAAGGTTAATATTCAAGGCCTTAAATGAAACAATGTCAAAGATCAAGACTCCAAAGCTTCTGATTGGACATGCAAGAACTACACAAAATAATAGCACAAAAAACCCTCAAAAGAAAATCACATGATCATGGATTCAAAATTTTTTAGAGCATTTTAGCCAAATTGTTTCAATTGTTAACAAAGAAAATTAAAGGATACTAATTATAAAACAGGCAGCCCAATGCATGAAGCTCCCTCCTATTTGGGTCCCATGGAAGGGTCAAACCACTTTTGAGTCTATTGTATGCAATCTTACAATGCATAGAGTTTACTAATAATATTTTTCACAATTATGTTGTTTATAAAGGCATCTAATATACTTATAAACATGATTCAAGTGGCATAAGATGTTGAAGGTAAATGCACCAAATACAAGAAGAGATGTCACTATTAGAATTTAAAGCAATGTTGTAATTACATGCTCAAATCCCTCATAGAGCCACTGCACTACTTTATAATTGTTGGTTTGGCAATGATTGAGTTGGACTCAAACTCTAAACTCACAGCTTGTTAGTAAATGTTTGTTGAAGCACCTTACTGAATCCTGTGTCTGTCACATACGTTGTCATCATATGAGTTATTAGGAATATGACAAAATGAAAAACCAAGGAAAGGAAGAAAAAATATGCACCAAAATGCAGGTGATACACCAAACACCGGTGGTTCTTTCTTGTTGTATGTGAATGTAACAAAAAGACCTGGAAATATTTCTCTCTAAACATTTTTATTAGTCTTCTTAATAAATAAATAGCTACAACTGTTGATCTCCCAAGCTAAAATCTGAATTATTTTCTAACACAATACTTTCAATTATTGATTCTCATATACTGTCTTTCACTACTTCATCAGTATGACTCGTCAATTTAATACCTCAATAATTTGCACAGCTTTAAATATCCCCTACATTTTTCTACACAAGTACTAATTTTTTTTCCTCCACTCATTGGGCATCCGTTCAATTGATACGTATTTATTGACTAATTTTGTTAACCACAAAACTCCATCTTCCCATAAACACTAGAAAACCTCAGTTATATACTATCCAGACTTAAAAAGCCTTTTTATCTTAAATTTTCCTCAAAAGAAAACTTATCTCAAGCATGCTAATTCTATAAGAGAATTTATTTCCATTAATTACCAAAGTTTTTATATTCTTCTACACTTACAATTTTTCTATATAATTTTCATTTCATAGTTTTTAAAATAAGTTTTCCAACTCTCCTTAATCTCTAATTCTTTCACTAAAATTGATTGTCATTTTTAGTACACTTAATATGAACAGTTCATTAATAATTTTAAGATCTTTATTTAACCATATTTTTTCCCCTTCCTTTGACCTAAGCTTGTACAAAAGTATATTATAGGCTTAGATGGAACTCCTCCTAGTATAACATAAACCCATTGTAGCTATTCAATTAAATTTCTGGAATTACTATACACAATATTAATGATTAACCCTATAGGTTCAAAACACAAACAATAATACTTACCAGTAATTAACTGAAATATCCCATGCCTGGTCTATGGACTATCAAGGTTTGAATAAATGGTTCAAGTCATGATCCATTGAATGGGACCAAAGTGTGACAGTAACGATACAGAACAACCCAGACCTAGTGGATCCCTTGAAATTACCTCACATTTGATGTCAACATCAGACCTTTGATGAACAGTAGGACACCAATCCAACGCCCAAACAGGCCCACCAACATATAATACAAAATCTTTGCTGCTGAAAGATCTGAAGAGTATGATAAGAACTGTAAGAACCCAGAAGATTAAAGTGCATGCACATAAGGACAGTAGGGCAGTTGAACCTGATATAGCAGTTATCCTTGAACGGCCAAAAAATTACAAAGGTAAACTTTTACTTACCCATACAAATGCACAATTCATATAGAAACGAAAGAATTTAACAACACATAGACTGTGGGTTGCTAAGTAAATTAAATATAATAATGGAGATAAATGGATAAGAATAATTGATCAAATGCAAATTTAATGATTATGCAATTTACATGTGTGTTTGCATTTCTGTTGCTAAGCGTACAAGATAAAATGCTCCAATATAGAAAAGAAAATGCAGAAGTAAGAAAAAAGAGAAATCTAATAAAGTTAATTATCATTGGAATTTGCAGCTCTTCACATTTAGAATTGCATTGTCGGCATGATATTCTTGAAGTTTTGTTCATGACAAAGAATTTTTATGCAATGGTTCTTCATCAATGTAAAGCTGAAGCCTTCATCAATCTGTTAATCAGATGACCATCATTTTGCCATCATATAAAAAAGGGGTTGTACCCAATACATGAGGCCATTGCTATTTTGAGGTCTAGGGAAGGCACGATCAAACACAGATTTACCTCCACATTGGAAAGGTTGTTTCTCGACACAAGTCACAACATGAAAATCAAGGAGATAGTTCAAGAACATAGAGGATGTTTAGAAGGCTCAACAAAACAAACGAAGGAGAAAAAAGAAGATAAATTCACAAAAACCACTTATTTGGCATATGTGAGATGAGTCAGTCAACATCCCAAAAAGCCCATAAGACAATAGATTTAGAGATTGATTCACTGCATGGGATCGATTGCATGAATCTGCTTCCTCCATTTTGCTCTATCAAGGGCCAAGTTGACAATTTTATTACAAGTTGAATATCTTTCCTAATTGTCTCTATCCAATTAGGCCTTCCTCTATCTCTATAATTATCATTAATTGTTAATAATTCACTCTTCCTAACTAGCACATTCAATGTTCTTTGTCAGAGTCCAAACAATCTTAATCAATTCTCTCCCATATCTCTCCAATTGGGGCTACTCCTACCATTTTTAAAATATGCTCATTTCTAATATTATATTTCAATGTGTTACGACATATCCTTCTTAACATTCATATTTCCATCAAACATAGTTTGTCGGTGAGCTGTTTTTTTATAGCCAAATATTTTGTTCCATAAAGTAGGGCTGGGTCTAGATCCTAACGAAGAAGTAATTCAGTTAGTTCAACTATATATAGTTTTTCTCGTTCAATGAATTTAACTGCATATAGTTTTCACTATATGATAAGCGTGGGATTTCAGCTAACATAGTTTCCTGATAGTTCACTATCATTTTAACATATAATCAAAATTTTCTATCACTACATGCTTGTGCTAAGCATGGATTTCAGCTAGAAGACTTTACATAGGGAACTGGAAGGCCAATTGTAGAAAAGCAAATGATGAATTGAGGAGGAATTGGTCGATAGATATCATCATGCAAAGCCAATATTGACATTTAAGTATCAAATGCAGGCACCACTACTGTACCTCTTAATACATCTAGTGAAGCTGGAGCTAATTAAAATCTGAGGGTGAAGCAGCATACTCTTTTGAACCTTGAGAATATTTTAGCAAATGGCCCAGCTTGCTTTCAACCAAATTTTGGGCATGTTGCAGCTATCTGAAAAAGCCAGAGAAGTTTATCATATTAAGAGGAATTTTGGGAATCTAAGGATTTTGGTTTCATCTTGATTAAACTAATCTTGGAGCGTACCCAAATTGGTTAATTAGTAATTATAAACTTAATAGCCAGTTAACAAGGTTTCCATTATCTTAAGGGAGATAACAATTCATAAATTGTTAGAAATTGTTTACAGACTTTTAGCTGAAATGCTAGAAATCAATGAGAGGCAGAGTTTTGATTGACTTCCATTGAATTCATTAACATTGCAAAATAGGATATTTCGATTATCCATATATATTAATTAATCAATGCAGTCTTAGAGGAAAAGCCATAGTTGTGACTGTTCACAGTTGAATAAAATACATAGAGGTCCAACAATCATATTGTAAAGCATAAGAATAAATAAATATTTTTTTCAGGTGTATAGTACATGTGTGCGTATAGTATAATAAAATACAATACCATATAATATGATATAAACTTATTTCATAACATTTAAGGTTCATAATGAAGTTGTACAACTTTGACTCTCACCCCCATTTGTTGGCAATGTGTCTCTTACTCGAGCAACCAGGGGGCCCAAGCGATTAGTCAAGCGAAGCCGGATACCCTCGGTTATCAAAAAAATAAAAAATAATGAAAAATAAAGTTGTACAACTTACACTCCATAATTAATACTATTATAGTAAAATCCCAAACAACAAGCAAAACCTTGAATAGTTGGCTCTATTTGAAGCACCTTTATATGGAAGAACAACAACAAAGATGGCAAACAATTTGCTGTAGCAATGTTAAAACAAAGATCTCCAATCTTGCAATTCGATTTAAATCATACAACTCGTACTTTTCAAACTCACAATTTAAGTAATGGCCATGCTGCAATTTGAATTGCAAAAATTTGACACTAATAGGAAAGAGAATGATTACTTTGCTATTTGATTTCATTTTCAAATTTGACTCCCGCAACAGATTGGTGAGATACTAATCAGCATTGCTTTGGCGATTGGGACTCTAATATAATATGTAATTCAGGTTATTAGAGACCACTAACATTTTTTTTCTTCCGTCATCCTAGGTGCAATCTGAAATGTCTGGGGTCAGCTAAAATGACCCTGTTATAGTTTTTACCTTGCTAAAAGCCTAAAACATTCCTATTGTGAACGTAATATATAAAGCCAGCTTTCTGGCCCATAGAACCTACAAGTACCTATAACTCTATTTAGACCATTAAAACTCATAAATTATTGTTGAACCCTGCCATAACTGTTGTATATCCTATATTGTTTACTAACTGCTAAACCCTAACTGATGTACATTCTACGTTTATGTTTATTGCCAACATTCAGCACCAAATGAAGAACTGGGTCCATCCCAAGGAGATTTGGATAAAGTGGACTCTTATCAGGTTTAAGATGAAATCTTGCAATGGTTGAGGTGCCCAAAATTACTCATCCAAAATTCTGGCATAGTTCAACATCACACCTCCTAATCCAACAGTGTCAAGGTGTAAACAAATTGAGCCAAATGGAACAATGTTCCAACAGGTAAGCCAGAGCTATTTCTCTGTGTCGTCCAGTAAGAAGGAACACCAATCATGTACAGAAATTCAAGAACACGAAAAGCTCCATTGAGAGAATCTCAAAACTTATGAGATTGAACATGATCAAATGTCTAATTACAAGTTACTACTACGCTTAAAATTAACTTACAACTACCATAGATTCATAAAGTAAAAAAGATGCACAACTAAAACAATAAATCTACATCAAATGAAACTACCTGGTATCAAGAATGTCTGTGTCACTTGATAGGCTCTCCATCTGCAATAAAATGCGTATAATTGATAATCGATAAGATAAAATTGGATAAGAAATGTTACTCTTGTCACGTACCTTTGGCACGTTTGCAGCAGAGAACTGAGGCAAGTTGGCCCCGTCAACTACAAGTTTTCCTTGCTGGCATCCAATTTCAGAAGCAAATTTAACGATTCTTGGCTTATAATAATATTGCTTCCATTCTCTGTTCAGTCCATAACTTCAATTCGTTGGTCACTGAATAAAATTGACTCATGATGCTAGCAAAATTTTATTGTCCTAACAAGATTAAAGAAAAATAAACAAACCCAGAAAACATAAGCTAGTTTTCCCAATGGCTGTCAAAGTGAAGCAGGAATTCCAACTCAGCAACTTTTGAGATTTTGAGAAGAGTTGCTATTTGGAGAACACAGTACGATGAATCTAAGTATACACTAATAAAAAGTAAATTATTAAGGGCTAACTCATACTTTTGTAGGAATACTTTAATAAAGATCGAATAGATAGGCTAAGAGATTATTATTACAATTGGTTTATATGTTTGTTAATGTACAATTAATATATATCTAGTCTCATTTCACTCAATTCATCTTGTTTGTGGAAGGAAAGAGTAATTTTCCACTATCACCAAAAGAAGGTTACAGGCCCCTCTATATATAAATGAAAATGCTCATCTATTTTAGGGATATTTACAACTAATCAAGAAAGGAAATCAAAACTACCTAAAACTGAAAGCTATAAAACAGGAAACTTATATCTACAGATTTGGTAACAGACTACCAAATCTCCTAAATTCATTGGATAAGAAAAAACTGATTTGTTAGCTGTAGATCTCCTCAATATTAGCCCCTAATATTGCTAACAGATCCTCAAACATAAATCTCTCTATAATTCTACACTCCCTCTCAAGCTGGGCGGTAAATATTAACTAACCCCAGCTTGGAACTCAAATCATCAAACACCTTTCTCGGTAGAGCCTTGGTAAGAATGTCTGCTGTCTGAAGACATGTAGGCACGTACAACATCTTGATTATTCCTTCCTATATCTTCTCCTTTATAAAATGTCGATCAATTTCCACATGTTTTGTTCTATCATGATGAACTGGATTTTTGGCAATGCTGATTGTTGATTGATTATCACAGAACATTTTCATAGGTTCTTCATCTGAAATTTTTAATTCCTTTAGCACCCTTTTTAACCAAATTCCCTCACAAATACCGTGTGCCATTGCCCGGAATTCAGCTTCTGCACTGCTTCTTGACACCACTATCTGCTTCTTACTTCTCCAAGTGACCAGATTTCCCCACACAAAAGTGCAATATCTTGAAGTTGATCTTCGGTCTTGTACTGATCCTGCCCAATCTGCATCGCTGAACACTTCAATATCTCTTCTTTGGTTCTTCTCAAAAAATAATCCTCTACCTGGTGTTAGTTTCAAATATCTCAGGATTCTATACACAGCTTCCATGTGTTCTTCATTTGGATTGTTCATGAACTGACTTACCATGCTAACAGCAAATCCAATGTCTGGTCGTGTGTGAGATAGGTATATTAGTTTACCTACTAATCTTTGGTATCTTCCTTTGTCCACGGGTGCACAATTTTCCTTAGCTCCTAGTTTGATAGTTGGATCCATAGGAGTATCTGCCGTCTTACACCCGAGCATTCCAGTCTCTTTTAAGAGATCTAGGACATATTTTCTCTGTGAGACAGAGATTCCCTTTCTTGACCTTGCAATCTCCATACCTAGGAAATATTTAAGATTCCCAAGGTCCTTGATTTCAAATTCTGCCGCTAGTAAACTTTTGATGGTGCAGATTTCCTCTTCATAGTCTCCTGTTAGGATTATGTCATCCACATACACTATGAGGACAGCAAGTTTTCCTGTAGAAGAGTGTTTAACAAATAGTGTATGGTCTGTCTGACATTGAGAGTAGCCATGCTTCTTCACTACCTTTGTGAATCTTTCAAACCAAGCTCTTGGAGATTGCTTGAGCCCATATAGAGATCTCCTAAGTTTACAAACCTTGTTGCATGTAGTTTGTGTCTCAAATCCGGGGGGAATTTCCATGTACACTTCTTCAGTTAGGTCCCCATTTAGAAAGGCATTCTTGACATCTAGTTGGTGGAGAGGCCAGTCAAGATTTGCAACCAAAGATAATAAAACTCGAACTGTGTTTAACTTGGCTACAGGAGCAAATGTCTCCTCATAATCAATTCCATATGATTGGGTGAATCCCTTTGCAACCAGTCGTGCCTTGAACCGATTAACACTCCCATCTTCATTATATTTTACTGTGAAGATCCATTTGCAGCCTACTGGGCGTTTCTCGGTTGGTAAGTCAGAGATTTCCCAAGTTCCATTTTTCTCTAGTGCATGAATTTCTTCATACACTGCTGATTTCCATTCTGGTGAGCCTAGAGCTTCTTGTATATTGTTAGGAACTTGGATGTTGTCGAGGTTGGCAACAAAAGCTTTTAACTTTGGTGACAATCCTTCATATGACACAAATGTGTATATCGGATGTTTTGTGCATGATCTTACCCCTTTTCTCACAGCAATAGGAAGGCCATTGTCATCATTAGTTTCAAGATTAGTGTTACCTGGTGGATCTTCACTTGGTCTAGGGCTTAAGTTAGACTCTTGGGTTTGCTCAAGAGATGCTTGTTGTTCCATCTCCTTATGGTTCTTTCTCCTCCTTGACTAGGTAATCAATTCATCACTCTTTGTTGATTGAATAGTGTCCAAATTTTGAGGTGTGTCCAGATTTTGAGGTGGATTGTTGGCTTGATCTTGAGTAGGAGGTTCTAGGAAGTAAGAAAACTCAAGGGAGAGATTTTGAGGAGGAAGTGATTCACGATTTAGTGATGGGCAGGTTTGGTCAGAATTAGGAGAGACATGAGGTAATTCTTCAATATCCCAAAGCTGATATTCTAGGATAAAATTAGTCTCCCCCTGAATATCAGATTTGGGGAAATAAGGTTGTTGCTCAAAGAAGGTGACATCCATGGAGTGATAGAATTGTTTAGTGACCGGTGAGTAGCATTTATATCCTTTTTGAGTTGGAGAGTACCCAAGGAAAATACATTTATGAGCTCTAGGATCAAGTTTGTCCTGGTGTTGTTGATGGACATGGACAAAAGCTGAACACCCGCAAACTTTGAAGGATGGTGGAGATGAGACGAGTTGTGGGAAAGGACTGAAGGAGAATTTGACAGGGAGTCTGGAAGTTAAGAACCCGAGATGGCATCCTATTTATGAGGTATGCAGCAGTAAGAATGGCTTCACCCCAGAAATATTTTGGTACATGGGTAGAGAACATAAGAGACCGAGCCACATCAAGAAGATGCCGGTATTTTCTTTCGGCAATACCATTTTGCTGAGGAGTGTTAACACAGGAACTTTGGTGAACAATACCATGACTCATGAGATAATCATTAAGGCTGGAATTGAAATACTCTTTGGCATTGTCAGTTTTCAGAATTTGAATTTTTGCTTGGAATTGTGTTTGGATCATGGTATTGAAGGTCTTGAAGATCTGGTTTGCCTCGGATATTTCTTTCATGAGGAATACCCATGTGAGTCTAGTGTGATCATCAATAAATGAAATGAACTAGCGAGAACCAGTAACATTTTTTATCCTAGAAGGACCCCATATATCACTATGAATCATGGAAAAAGGTTGAGATGCTTTGTAGGATCTGTTAGGATAAGAATTGCAAATATGTTTAGAGAATTGACAGATCTCACATTGAAATTTATTTGGATTTTTATTATGGAATAATGAAGGAAACAACATCTCAAGATACAAGAAATTTGGATGACCTAACCTATAGTGCCATAACATAATTGCACTATCATTATTAGACTGACTCACAGACAAAGAAACAGGACTTCTAGAC
Organism: Paratinospora sagittata; assembly: GCA_035771175.1. Lineage (NCBI taxonomy): Eukaryota > Viridiplantae > Streptophyta > Magnoliopsida > Ranunculales > Menispermaceae > Paratinospora > Paratinospora sagittata. The sequence continues at coordinate 32,037,987 of CM069597.1, read as the reverse complement.
ACTGAACAATCTGATTGATGAATTGCTCCTTGAGGAGGATCATTAACCTCTAGAAGATAGAGCCCCGAACACATCTTAGCACTGCCAATCGTCTTCCCCGAGTCCAAGACCTGAAATTCACACAGATTTGAGCCAAATTTAGTAACACAGTTGAGATCCCGAGTGAGTTTACTAATGGACAGTAAATTGCAATTTAATTTTGGTACAAGTAGAACAGAATCAAGAGTGATGTTCTCTGAAATTTGAACCGAGCCTGTACCAGCCACCTTTGAGAGTGACCCATCAGCTATTCGCACAGTTAAATTTTTATAGCATGGGGTGTAAGTTGAAAACAGCTTCTCATCTCCAGTCATATGATCAGAAGCTCCTGAGTCTATAATTCATGGACTGAGCCTCTCCTTGTTAGCATTTAGAGCACTTAAAAAATTACCTTTTTGTGTCAGGGATCCGGTACCAACCACAGTGGGAGCTGGTGCAGGCAAGGATTGGCTGAACATTTTCTGCAAGATCTCTATCTGTTCCTTGCTGAAGGGAGTTGGTTCGGGTGGAGGTTGTTCATCCATGGAAGCAAGGTTGCCTCGTCCTTCTTTGTCATTGGCAAACCGGGAAGGTCTCCAGTCTGCTGGTTTGCCATGAATCTTCCAGCAGTTGTCCTTGGTGTGACCAGGACGTCGACAATGATCACACCATGGTCGCCCTTTCTTTGGTCTGTGATCGTTGTTGTTGGATGGATTCCCTCTCACCACAAGTGTTGAACTCTCAGGATTTGTCACAGAATCTTGAGATCTCATCATGATCTTCTTTCGACTTTCCTCTCTCCGAACTTCTGAAAAAACTTCTCGGATATTTGGTAGTGGTTTGGATCCTAAAATTCTTCCTCGTACTTCATCAAGGTTCTTATTTAATCCAATCAAAAATTTGTATATTCTTTTCCGTTCAATTATTTGTCTATACCTGATTCCATCATTCGGACAGCTCCAATTGTGCTCCTCGAATAAGTCTAGTTGTTGCCAATACCGATTGGGAGTGTTGAAGTATTGAGTCACCGTTAATTCTCCTTGGCGGAAGTCATGAAGAACACTTTCCACCTCGAATAATTCCGATGTATTCTCATTGATAGAATATATTTCCTTGGCAGCATCCCAAATCTCCTTTGTTGTTCCATAGAGAAGAAAGTTTTCTCCAATGTCATTTGTCACGGAATTAATGAGCCATGACATGACCATATTATTTTCAGCATTCCAGACTTTGAACTTTTCATCCGTCTTGTTTGGTTTGGCAACATCTCCGGTGAGATAATCATCTTTGCCCTTTCCGCATATGAACATCATTACGGAATGGGACCATTGGAGATAGTTGTTCCCATTCAGTTTGTGTCTTGTAATGGGCATGAGGTTACTATCATTGTTGGAAGTCATGGCTTCCTGATTGGAGGTGATTTGGGAAACGGTAGCTCTTGAATTACGTTTCCCGTATTTGGTCATATGAGGGAATTAGGGTTCAGCGATTGCTCTGATACCATCTTGTTTGTGGAAGGAAAGAGTAATTTTCCACTATCACCAAAAGAAGGTTACAGGCCCCTCTTTATATAGATGATAATGCTCATCTATTTTAGGAATATTTACAGCTAATCTAGAAAGAAAATCAGAACTACCTAAAACTAAAAGCTATAAAACAGGAAACTTATATCTATAGATTTGGTAACAGACTACCAAATCTCCTAAATTCATGGGATAAGAAAAAACTGATATGTTAGCTGTAGATCTCCTCGATATTAGCCCCTAATATTGCTAACAGATCCTCAAATATAAATCTCTCTATAATTCTACACCTACATTTGTGCATAAAGCACCAAGACCATCTGACGATTTAATCATACCTTGGGCCTTTTTTTATCCAATACCCTATGCCCTTACTACTATGGCTTTTACATACCTAATGCAGGCTTGTAAATTACAACTCAATTGGAAGGAGTCAATCAAAATCAAATAAAATAAAAAATTGGAAAGAACCAAATCATTGATTGAAAATTCATATATTTGAACCAAGATTCTTACGACCATAACATAGGTTTTCAAGTTTCGATATAGAAGAAGAAGAAGAAGAAGAGCCTCATGCATTAGGTACAACTTTATTTTATTCTATCATCACTCAAGTCAACTCAACAAAGTGTTGTTCTAATTACATGAGATCAGACACATAAACCCACTTACTCTATTCTACTCTACCAAGAGATAAGTCAACATCTATATTGCAGCTTAGTAGTTGTATCTTTCTTAATCATCTTTGTATATGATATTTTAGGTCTATTCTTATTGTGATTTGTTAATACGTTACTCTTTCTAACTAGCACATCCAAAGGTCCAAAGGTCTTCACCGAATGTGTCTAAACCACCTCAATTGACTTATTCTCATTTTATCTTCACTTGAGGCCACTACTACCATTTCTTAACTATCTTAAATTATAGTTTTTATCTTTTATTATTTATCCACTTATCAATCTTAACATACACATTTATGTTACATTGAGTTTGCTAACGCATTGTTTCCTTATTGTCTAACATTCTATTTTGTAGAGCGTAGCTAGCCTAATAACGGTCATATAAAACTTTTCTTTCAACTTCAATGTCATCTATTAATTATATAATACTCCACAAGTATTCCTCCACTTAATTCATCCTACTTTAACTTCATGGTTCACATCCTCACCTATTTCTCCCTCCGGTCAAATAGTGAATCCTAAATACCTAAAATTTTCACTCCTTGAAAGTTATTTTTAAAAGCACTTCCTTCAATTCATGTGTAGAGGCTAAAGAGTTTTCGACTTTAGAGTTGGTTAGTGGATATTATGTTATGGTTGAAGGTAGACATTTTATCATCGTTTTTCTTGGGTTTTATTAATAGGTTGCTCTTGTAGCTTGTTAAGATTTATATGGAAATAACTTATCATTGTTTTTCTTGGGTTTTATTAATAGGTTGCTCTTGTAACTTGTTACGATTTATATGGAAATGACCCAATAGTTATACATCCTTTGTTTTAAAGAGAAAAATCATGTTCACATGAAGTCGAGGATTTCTATTCATCATATCTTGGTGAGAAGAAAAATTCTATATCTATTAGAGTGAGATAGCTTCCTATTTACTTTCATTTTTCTTTTGATCGTTTCCTAAACATAAGCACATGCCAATTAAAAGAATTATAAAATAAAGGGAAACAGATCATTAAAAAAAATACGTATTACAACATAAAATCCTCCACTTTCCTGCACCATGGTTCTCCTAACTTTCAAATTATTCCTTACAAGTCCCATTCTTTATAAGCCAATTCCCCAAAACTTTTTTTAAAAAACCTATAGTGACTTGGGTTTAATTTTGCAAGTTGAAATCCCCCTCTCTTCCATCGCACCATAGATATGAAAATTTCTTGCCATTCTAATTTTATAGCTCATGACTTTTTCATTTCCCTTTGTTTTTTTTTTTTTTTTTTTGTTGGGGGATGATGCCATGTGAATTGCTAGAAACATGTGAAGTGTATGGCTAACCCAATAACGAAGTGTATGGAGCAGGCTACCATGAGACAAAAGATCTTCTTTCTAAAGAGATTTGGGTGTGTGTGTGTGTGTGTGTGTGTGTGGGGGGGGGGGGGGGGGGGGGGGCCACAAAGGGGAACAACCAGAGAAGAGGAATTGGTTAAAGGCGCCTTTATGATTAATCTACCATAAAAAAATTTTAAAAAAATCAAAATAAAAACCTTGAGGGAATACTTACCATGACAGAAATATATAACAAAATGATGCAAATGGAGAACAACAAGACACATGGCTTGAATGTTGATATGACTCAACATAAGACTGGATGCAAAAATATAAAATTTGCGCAATTAGAAAGTAACTGATGGAGATTATTATTTGGATTATTACAATGAAATCCCAAAATATAAGATTCTATGGGAAATTGCCTAAATAATGAAATAGGAACAAATAATAGAATTACCTTAGGAATGTGATTGTTGAGGACAATCTCTCCATTTCAACCGTATCAAAAGCTTCTCCTTCCTCTTCTGCTCGACAAAGCTTAGAAATCATATCCATCACTCGAAAGTGATTCTCGACAGAGTAATCAAATGCTGAAACTGTAACACCATCTGAACTCTTTCCCTCCACTGCTGGTTTTCCCAAGTTTATATTGGAACCTTCATGACTTTCTCTCATTTCTCCCCCTGCCAATCTCTTCCTTCCCTTTTTACCAGCCAGTCCTTCATCACTTAAACAGTCTCCTCCCATCTCCTCCAGTTCTTTATTCTTTGTTCTCCTCCCAAAAGCAAATTTATATTCTCAAACCACATATCTGGCAAAGTCAAAAATCAGGATAAAGAACTGAGTAAAATTCAGAAATAAAATGTTCTAATAAGGAAAGAAAGAGCAAATCAAAGTAATCGAGAAGTAAATTATAAAAAATAAAAAATAAAAAGAACTAAACCCTAAAAATCCTCAACTAGTTAATAAAAATTATTTTCAGTTTCAACCACTCAAAAAGCCTTGATTTTGCTGCTATAACAATATAAATGTGCTCTCCATAACCTAGCAAAGGTACTCTCAATAGACACAAATCTTAAACCTAGTAATCATCCTTTGTGATTACCAAAATAGCAACCCTAGGAGATGCAACTATAATCAATCCAGTACAACTGCAAACAGATTAAACATAGCAACCAAATCTCACCGAAATTAATCTCTATCCAAAAGATTCAATTTTGATTCTACTTAGGTTTTTTTTTGCCAGAGGATTGTAGGAAAAGAAGAAGCAAAATAACAGGCAAAACTCAAACCCTAGACATCAAATCGTGATCCATGGAAACCATTGCTTCCACGTCGTTCACAATTAACAAAAATAAACTACGATTTTTACAAGGAATGAGACGAAGCGGCAGAGATGAGATTCTTACGGAGCAAGATGATGTTAGGAGGGTTTGTATTTCCCGCCTTCTTCCTCTGTTCTTTTCCTTCCAAATTCGTCAATTCTAATAATCTCCCTCTCTCACTGTCACTTCCGTTATAAAGCTAATAAAAAATAAAAATAATTGGAACAAAATCGTAACGACAAACATCTATTTCATATTTATTTATTTATTTATTTATTTATTTAATTATCAAAATTCTTATGTTTTAGGTGATGTCCTCTTTTATTTTATAGCGAGACTAATTCACTTAAACTCAAGATAACTGTTAAAAATCGAAACAAAAATCTCTCCCAATAAAATTTTTTACATTTATAATAATTCAAAATCGAAACCTTATGCTTAAGCGATTAGGGTTTCTTTCACCTAAGTCAATTCTCGTTGATCATCGTAAAATTTTTACCATAAGATAATGTTTCTTAAAATAATCATTAAATAAAGAGAGAGTCTCTAAGTTACCTCATGAAGTGTATACTTGGTATCATCTACAATAAACAGATGTCTTCTTCTTATCAATGGAAATGGAAACTGAAGAAATAACAAGGTTATTTTTTTATTTCTATTTTTCTTCCTTCTTTTCGGCATGCCGTTTGTTTTTATTTTTACCCTCAAATACCTAGAAAAATAAGAGTATAAACCGGTTGATACGGGTCGGGTTTTGTCCCAAATATCCCAACCCGACCAGACCGTGCCACCAGCCGGGTTGGTGGGGATTAGTTTTGAGGCCAATTGATTGCAGAAACAAGCAAAATTCAAGAGCGGGTGATCTCAACAAAACCCCACCAACAATCTAAGCGTCGACGAGAAGAATAAATTCGGAATCACTACTATTAATCGAAGACAATGAAATATGGTCGGAAGCAAAGGTTTGAACGCAAAGCAAATAAAAAGGTGTTGGTACCTAGAGGAAACAACCAGCGCCATGCACTGTATAATGTGTGCTGCACTAAACAAATCATGTAGTTAAAAACAAAAATCGAGGTTGACATCTTCCATCCACACTAGCTCATCTTCTAAAGATATACAAAATTTTGCTAGCTTATGGGCGGCATTGTTACAGCTTCGTGGAGTATACTGTAAATTAAGCACAGGAAAACCATCAATCAACTGGTAAATATGTTGTAATATTAATGGTTGCATCTTAGAATGAGGGTGTCTTCTCTGCTTTATCATCGCAACAACTGAAGCTGCGTCAACTTCTTCTTGAATAGAGAAACACATCACGTCTCTTGCCTGTTGTAATCCAATCTTCAGAGCCCAACACTCGGCCATTTCTATTGAGACCTTAACTTTCATCTGCTTTGCTCTTGCTAAAATAACTCCACCTTGCTCGTTACGAAAAATCGCACCTATACTGAAAGAGGACCGATCCTTATCAACTGTTGCATCGGTGTTTAATTTAAATACACCTAGTATTGGCGGTTGCCATGCATTTTGCTTAAACAGGCGTTGGGGTGTGAACTGGTGCTTGGCTGGTGTATTTAGTGGCTTGTGCATCTTTATACATAGTAATATATTCAAATGTCCATTGCGCTATTGCTTTACTCGGACTAGCCTTTAGCACCATGATCAACTTGATTGTAATTTCGCCAAAGAAACCACATGAGAGTTATGACCAACTCTCACTCGGTTGTTGATCTATATGAGGTGGGGTCTAGAGCATAAGCTTGGAGCAAAAACGGAAGGACGTCCTGCTTACCTAGCATGATCAGCAAATGTTTCCAAGCTTCTTCCGCTATTCTATAGATGAGGAACACTATTGGATGGAGGCCACCATTGGTTGGGCCTTGCCGTCTCTGACTTATGTTCATTGTGGGCCATGTGTAAAACTATAGTTTCTAAAAACAATAGTATTGGTAGATGTGTGTGACACTCAAATTTAATTATAGTTTTACATTTTTATTTAAAACTAACTTTTAATATATATATATATATATATATATATATATATATATATATATATATATATATATATATATATATATGATTTTTTTGTAGAGCAATGTTTAATCTTTAGAAAAAAAAAGTTTTATTGTGAGTTGTCTAGTATTCTCAAGTAAGATTAGATTTTAAATGCCTCGAGGTTTTAAAGATATCCTTAGAATTTATTTATTTATTTTATTTTATTTTTTGCAAACTTAGAAAACTATATAAAAATACAAATTGATATATATTTTTTGCTTAATATACAAAATTTATATTGTTAAAAGTATTTGCTACTTATCCTTTTATCTAAATGACATGATGCATTCATTTTTATTTTAAATTAGTTACATATATAGCGAGTGAGCCTCATGTGTCAATATATAGTCAACAAAAAATAAATAAATAAATTATTTCAAAGTTTTGATAATACTCCTATGTTTACAAGTATAAATATAATTAGTTGTAGCACTAACTTCAGGGTGTGGGCTTTTTAGCTAGAAAAAAATATTGGTATATTTATATAAGAGTAATTCTATATACACCTACTAAAAACACTCTCTGTACCTACTTATTATGTATTATTATTAAAAATTTATAATGTATGCAAGTACAAAGAACGTTTTTAGTAGGTACATTTTGAATTAACATTTATATAATATTTGAAAAGTAATATTTAGATCAAAGATAATTGAAAAACATTTTTATAAATGTCACATGTACCATATTTTTTATGTGGGCAAATAATTATATTTTGTATAAATAAATTGGATTAATAATTATATCAGGGGTGAATTAAATTCAAAAAGTTAATCCTCATGTTATAAACACTTACCTTTGAATAAAGCTAAAGTAATAAAAACAACCCCAATAGCTTAAAAAAAAAAAAAAAGGAAAGATGATCGACATGGTATTTCTCTACCAACCACTTTGAGCTTTAGTGCATAATTGATTATATTCACATATATAAAATGTGTCTATTTTGATTATTTTGATTGGATGTGGATATATTTCTATGTTGTAGGCGGAAAAGTGACATTGAAGTAACGTTGTGGTCAGTTACATATATATAGGTCCACAAATAACAATTATTTAGAAGAGTACAAATAATTAATACAAGAGCTTGACTTATTTATCAAGTTTTTTCTAAGGACGAAACACGAGTTTTGAGTGTAGGTTCAACATGTAAAACATGTGCTTATGATCTTTTTGAAAAGAATAATTAAAAAAATATTAAATGTGTATCAAAGATTCCTAAGTCCAAAGATCATAGACAAAAGAGAAGAAATAATTATTCAGACATAGAATAAGTCGTTATGGTCGACGAAAATATAATCAATCCATTAGTGTCAATTCAAGAATTACATATTGCCACAATATATCATTTATCTGTGATTTTTTCATATTAAAGTACTACAACAAATTTATATATCATTTTAAATATATCTTATTCAAAAATAGCCGTGTTGTATTTTTCATTAATAAATATATGTTCTAGTATGTCGAAGGTAAAAATATTAGAAGCAACATATAATTTGTTGCTAAGAAGTTTAATATAAAACTCAAAAATATGGTATTTCTATTTTTTATTCTCGTTGAAATAACAATTAAATTAAGGGTCCGGCCATTTTTACCTCCTTTCTTATTTTTTCACTAACCTTATTTAAAAATTAAAAAGGCAAAAAAAATTTTATGTAAAATTATCAAAACAGACAAATATTAAATTCCTTAAACCCTCTTACATCTCTCTTCACCCACCCACTCTTTATCCTAAATCCTTCAACCTTTCAACTCTCAAACTCAACTCAATCTTTAATCTTGTCATTTTCTTGATTTTTTCAAATCAAAAGCATATATTTTTTTCTTTACAAAAACATACCCGAAGATAAAAGGGGTAAAAATGGATTTCGAAACCTAAAAAAATCGCCCTCGGATTGGGTGTGTCCGATCCTGCATTAGAGGGCATAATGAAGTATGTCCGACCCTAGCAGGCCAAATATATCTCCTCTGTTCGGCCCATCAAGGTCGGACAAAAAAATAAAATAAAAACTCAAAAAATACATTATTCGACCCAATAGGGTCGGACACTCCTCTTTATATTCGACCCTGGTGGGTCAGACGTTTGCGATTCTGGCACACAGAATTAATTTCTGAAATCCATTTTCGCGGCTTCATTCTACCATTTTCACCCATTTTTTTTTGTAAAAACACATTCCAATCCAACAATATAGCATTGAAATCAATTTAGAATATATTATGATTTACTTATCAATTTGTGGTCAAAGATTACATTTAAATCACTTTGAGTTCGAGGCCTTTAAAACCCGAAATAACCAAATTTTTTTACAAGATTTTGCGATATTGTTAATGACAAATCTTTTTAACGGTGTCCTAACCCTTTGAATAATTGAAAAACTTGAAGAAATGATGAATCAATGGTGAAGAGAAAAGAAGAAACGAGAGAGAGAAAAAAGATTTAGGGCGTTAGGGTGAGCAGAGTATAATGATAATTTAGGTAGGTGAAGATAGAGGAAATAATTGATTTTAAATTTTTATATGGGTAAAGAGATAGAACCCTTAAATTAATATTTTTCATTGGATCCAATTTTGGGGCTGTTAAAAAGGAGCTAACTTTAGCAATAACCAACCAAAGCCCACCAAAGCCCAGTCAATTTTGATTACGAAGCCCGGTACAAGCCCAGGCAAATCTCTCTTGTGTCTTATTGGAAAATTAGCCATGATCATTTTGTTAAAAATAATTTTGCCAAATTTTTTTTTATGTTATGTTTGGTTTGTGATTCAGATACAGTTTTTTTGTATCTGAGAATTTGAAAATACAAAAAAATAGTTTGGTCGGTAAAAATTTAAAAATAGTTTTCTAAAATTTACAAAGAAAATATATTATTTTTAAAAAATGATAAAACATCGTTTTCAAAATTTTTACTTTTTAAATTTTATTTTTATTTTTAAATTACGGACCAAACATAGCTGAAGGTTTTTTCTTTTAAAAAAAAAATAATTACAATTTTAGTGAGTTGAAAGCTAATATAGTAATTAATTTAATAACTTCACTTTTCCTAACAGGTATCTTTTAGTTTTTAGGTCTCAAATTAGTATTTTAATTTAAATTTTGACCACCTTTGTCATAACATTTTGCTTTTATTTACTCCTATTTTAATTTAAATAAATAGGAAAATTTAATAGTAAAAGGATATGATTTTTTTTTAAATGCTAAAAGTATTAGAAAAACAAAATATTTGTTTATAAAAATTGAAATCTCACATTCACATTCTTTTGTATTATATAATATGAAAATAAATAAAATACCACATAAGAAATCTTAAAAACTATTAGATTACAAAATTTGAAAATGTGTTAATACCATCAAAACTAGGAGTATCCATCTTAATTACTCTTTCCATGATGTCGTATTGGCCATTATGAGAAAGTTTAAATTGTTAGTAAGGTAATAGTGGTTTTTAGTAATGTTTAACATCAGGCCTAATTTATGTCAAAAATTAAAAATTAATTGTAATTGTTTTTTCTTTTCTTTTCTTTTCGAGGGGATGCTTACTTAAATCTAGATACATATTTGGATAACTGCAAACAACACAATAAAATTTCCCATAAAAAAACTCCATAAATAAAAAAAAAAGAAAAAAAAAAAAAAGAAAATTCATTAGATTAAATTCAACCAAACATTAACTAAACATTTGTTTATGATAGTTAATAAGATTTTAAAGAAGAAAAAAACTAAGGAAATTGAAATCCCTACATCAATTATTACAAAATATGATATGTCAAACATTCACATCAGATTTGTAATTTTATTAAAAAATATATTATTTAATATATTAAAGTTAAAATCTAATATAACAGTAATTTATAATAATTGATGTAATATTTTTAATTATCGTAGTATTGCTCTTTAAAGAACTCCACGCACATATAGGGTTTGACATCATTTGATACATACACAAAAACGCCATTTCAATGTTTGCATCTTATTAATCCATCTACCAAGAAAAGTTAGATTCTCGAAGCTACATGAAAAAGGCTTAGCTTAAAGTAGATTAATATTCTCCCAAAGGCACAAAGCTACATGACTCAAGGCTTAGATTTAATTTTATGACAAGACATTTTGATTATTAATATTATAGCAACACACCACATGTAGCTGCTTGCCACAAAAAGTATAGCATTTGCTAATGTTGGAAGGAAGTGGGGATGAATGACAAGGAATCTACCTACTGCCCAAAAATCATATATTTAACATTTCTCAACCCACCATTTTCGGCATATATATATATATATACTAATTAATATTTTTCCATTGTCATCTTGTACGAGCATTGGGATTGGAAATAGGAAGTCCGGCCTTTTATTACCATTCTTGTAATGGATGAGGCATCTCTCTCTTCAGGGTATTGGGATGTGTGTAACAATAAAATACCCAAAAAAAAAATATTGAAATTTTATGCTATTGTTGGAATCTGCATTATTTTAATTTATATATAATGTCTTACCAACTAAAGTGACTGCAAAAGGGCACTTGACAAAGACACGCATGTTACTCATTCGATTGTACCACAGTTGTTCACGACAGTCTTAATGAGTTAAGGGACCTGATTACAGATTTGAGCCTTTATTATAAAATACACTGATAAAAATATATTAGCTATCCATCCTTTTAGGGTGCTGAATTCTACATTAGTCTCGTTTCTACAAAAAATTAGTCGAGAACACTGAAGAGTTTAGGGCCACAAAAAAAAAAAAAAAAAAAGAAAAGTAAGAAGACATGCATGCTATCCTCACATGTTTCACCTAACACCCTATTGTAATATTCATGCAATACAGATCTCACGCCTACGTCATCAATTTGCTTACTTTAGTGTAGCATATACAATATTATTATTATTATTGTTTTTATCTCAACTCAACTTTATCATCATTCATGTATTTGCATACAAGACACGTGTATCCACACAATTTCTTGGTTTAAAATCCTTTTTTTTCTGATCTATTAATTTGTATCTTTCACTGGGTATTTTCTGAAACTAGTGCATATAATTCAATTATATTATATTCATATGTATATAAATAAATCTTTGTTCCTTATTACTTCATCCATTTATATAAATAATTATTAATTAGTCTCTCTCTCCTAAATTCTTAAATTAAATAAGATATGAAGACAATTTTCTACTCAACGATGAACAAACCTATATAGGAATATACAAACAAAGATGTCATTTAGTTAATTACTCATTATATGATAGTTGTAATGCAGTTTAAGTGGAGTAGGTGATCTTAGATTGTTGAATTAGGCCATCTGGGAAATAAAAATAAATAAATAAAGACCGGTACTTTTCTAACTCTTTATATATATATATGTGTGTGTGTATGGTTCATGGTAATGTGAAAGATATACATAATTGAGTATTTTAAAACTATAACTGGACAATTTGATAAATACACATGCCTACTCAAAAGCAATAGCTGAAAGGCAAAGACAAAAGAAATGACGAATTAAGACAATTTGATTGACACATATGTATTATTGAGTACTTAAAAGTTATATATGATGTGCCAACGAGATATTGGTTCGATTGTTTGAACGACTGATTTATTACACGGAGTCAAAAGTTCAAGGCAATACTTCGGAAGGACGAATATCAGGTTTTTTTAAGTATGAATATTAGTTAAGTCATACGTGACTTAAAATTTTCATGAATGGAGTTGGTATCGAGTTATATTTGTTTCTTCTCAACAAAAACAAAAACAAAAAAAAAATATATCTGACACACACATATATATATATATATATATATATAGAGAGAGAGAGAGAGAGTGAGAGAGAAACAAAAGAGAAAACGATTCAAGACAATATGACAAACACATGAATTTTTTAAAGGCAAAAGAGAGAACAGTTCAAGACAATTTGATAGACACACATAATTGAGTACTTAAAATTTATGGTCGGTAAGTAGAGATAGAGAACGCTATATTCAAGAAATTTGATAGATGCACATATACTTTTGTCTAGAGACAAAAGAGAGTACGATTCAAGACAATTTGATAGCACACACGTGATTTTAGAGGACATTGTGTCAACAACACAATGAATTATTATAGAGAACATGTATGTAGTCACAAATAAATGAAAGGTCCCATAAAAATCATAGAGACAGGGTGAGCCCATAAACCCCATATGAAAGTAGGCATAGACCTGAGGACAAGATGACAAAACCTTTATAACTAAAAATATATAAGTCCCGACAAAAAGTGTCATAAACTCATAATAAGAACATAAATAACTAATAACCATAGTTGCCTCATATTTTGTTAGTTTGTGCACAAAAGAAAAAAGAGATGCGAAAAGAGAAATATATCAATAATGCAAAAAAAGAAAATATGCAAATGATAATTATATATATATAAGACTTGAACCTCGAATCTCTTACAAATCAAACACTCTAATATTATATATCAAACTATCATTTAACTCTATCTACATTTAACTCTATCTATGTAATTAGAAAATACTTAGTTAAATTGAGTTGTATATATCAAAACTATCATTAAATATTTTTTCTAGTTTCTTTAAAAAAAAAAAAAAAATTCCATCCCAAACAAGTGCTTATTGTTTCACAATGCTAGAAAGTGGATAGCTCACCAAGAAAATTCAGAGAACTTTTTTGCTCTTTTGCCTTTTCATGTCGGATCCCATGTGGTCCAATGAATGAGAGGCCAAGGTGTTTGCTTTAAACATATTTAATGAATTGGTGGGCCCTTAGTGAATGCAAGAGATGCAATTATATATAAAAAGGACAAAAGTTTTTATGGCTTTTAATTAAAAGTTGAAAACCTGGGACCTTTCCTATATTGGTTCATTTGATGTTACAATTATATATATAATGCACAAGTGTCCCCGCAGCGCTAGGTGACAAAGACATGGATTGGAGCACTGATAGAACTTGACGTCTTTTGTGATAATAATTAAAAAAAAAACTTTACTACTATGAAAGAGAGATTTTAAATAATTGGTTGACATAATTTTTTTATATATATTTTTAACATTGTATGTGACAGTAGTTAAATTATCTTAAATTATTTGATAATATTTCATATTACACAATTAACATGTAATATAAAGTGTTGTCGTGTGATTCAACGTAATCCAATTACTTTTACTTATAATATCAAAAATATGTATTAAAAAACTTTGTTCTTGTAGTATTACCCTTTAAAAATTATGAATAATAATAATAAAATAATAAACTTTACTTTTTGGTGAGAGATTTTTTTTTTTTTTGTATCGGTTTTTTACGCTCGTTAGGTGTCCTTCTCTCTTTTTAAGACTAGATTAATATTTTCAAATTCGAAGATTTACAGAAATAAGTATATCTCTTTCAATAAAAATAAATAGAGGACTCAAGGTTGAGAGCGAGCTCAAATTTATGATAAATTTTTTAGCCATATCTTGTAATTCACTTTTTGAACTAGTGAACCAACTCTTATTAGTAAGATAGTGATTTTACATTTTACTATATATCGACCTCATAAAAATAAATGACTAAGATACAATGACATTGAAGTTCATTTGACTAACATTCTTCAAATAGAATATTTACATGCACATGAGTAATGCTGGAGACTTGAGAGCGACCTCAGGCCAGGAGGAAACTGGCCAGGCATCTAAGTCATTTGGATCAACACAGAACCGAATGTTTTGAACAACTTTTTTTTTTCTTTTGATCAAATTTATGTATTAGGGCACCTGAGTATACTACTAAATCTTTTTACTAAAGTTTCTATACATATCATCAATTCCTCACCAACCAACCACTAGAATTATTCCTTTTCTAAAAGACCTATGGACCACAAGACATTCAAACCAATCAGATTTCAGATGACCAGGACGTGTAACCCACAATGCCCAATTCTAACATAATGCCGAGAAACGGATCAAGCATCTAAGTCCTTTATATCAACATAGAACCGTATGTATTAGATAACTTTCAACACATAACCGTATGTATTGAATAACTTTTTTATCTATTGATCAAATTTACGTATTAGGGCACCCGAGTATACTTGCTATTATATATATGGTCATCAATTCCTCACCAACCACTAGAATTATTTCTTTTCTAAAAGGCCTTTGGACCACCAAACATTGAAACGAATCAGACTTCAGATGAGCAGGACGTGTAACCCACAATGCCCAATTCTAACATGGTGGAGAAGAAGTCTTTATTTTAAGCCACAAAAAGGAAAAGAGAGACAATTAGGAACTAAGATGTTCTTATCAAATATATATCAAAATGATGAAAACAAGTGTCCTAGCCTATAAAAGCTAGCTTAGTAAGCAATCCTAATTTTGTTGGACTTGTACCGATACATAACAATAGAGATGGAACCGTGTTCTTATTTAGGTAAGAAGTTTCTTTTATTTGTGTGTTACAACACCTTTTATCCATTTATACTCCTCATACTTAATATGGGAATTCAATTCTGCCAAAAATTAAATAAATATGGGAATTAGAAGCTTTAATTTAATTGGTGGTTGAAACCATTTTATCAAATTAAAGATTCTTTTGGGTGGTCGGTGGGTAGACCTAGAAACTTATATAAATTAATTAGAGCATTTTGCTTTATTTTATATATATTGTATTATAGGAAATTCAATCAAGCACATGCATATCCCAACTTTGTTGACCCATAAACTTCAAATTATTAATTAATTAATGCATCACAAGACCAGTAAGATAGGGAAAATTAAATGAACAAATGATCTAATTAAATATTAATGATATAAGATTATATAGCTATCATTGATATAAGATTAGCTATGATCATTTACCTATGAAAATAGGGTTTAAGATTTTTTTAAAAACCTTTGAAGGTCAAACTCATGTATCATTTCTCATTTTTTTCTCTTTACCATCCTTGTACCTTAATATATCACTTTTTTTTTTTTTTTAGCGGAAATAATATTAACAGTTAGTTGTATAACTAATTTAATCACTATAACATATTATATGCGTGTGATCATTTGATATAATGCAAGCATATCTGAGGTAGTATTTAATGTTTAGCATTAAATAAAGTAAAGTTAAAAAGTGAATTGATTGCTAAAGAAATCTCTATATATAGTAAAAGAGAGATGCTTTCGTGTACGTAACCACCTTCGGCTAATAACATAGAAATTTGAATACATTATGATTTATATTAATGTCTACACATATAAAGATAGATTTCTTTCAATGCACGTGTTACTTCATATGTAAGAAGCCTTACCTTTTTTTAAGCTTGATTCTCCTTCTTTGTTGTTTAGACAAGTTTAGTATATTATGAAAATAATTAAGAAGAGATAATTAAGTAACACTTGTCAGATGGGTCTTCCGGCTTCATGCTGCTCATCTATGTTATTGGCCTCGTTAGGGACAGCGATAGCGTTTTGGGCGAAACTTGCTTTCTCGAAATGCAAATGGAAAATGAAGAAGCAAGGGGAAGGATGCTTCTTCAAATTACTCAAAAGTCGTGTTACACACGAAAATGTAATCACGATTTGGATTTTCAAACACACCAACTTCACGTTTTTTCTAATTTTGCGATACAACTGAGTATTTATTATGTTCCCAAACAAAGCCATTATCAACTCCTTCTATTTTCTCCTCGCATTTTTATTTCTATATTTTGTCTTTTATGATTTCAGTATCATCTAGGGGTGTAATGGATTGAGTTAGGTTGGATCATTTGGGTTGAGATTCATTTTTTTTTTTAAAGAAGATGGCTTTAAAAAAAAAAAAAAACTTATTGTTCTTTGTTGAAGCAACAAAGAAGAAGAAGAATAAGCAAAACAAAGAATGGAAAAAGAAACATAAACGAAAAAGAAGAATAAGAAGAAAGAGCAGAAGAAGGACAATAAGAAGAAAGAAGAACAAGAACCTTAGGTTGAGATTGGGTTGGGTTAGGTTAAGGTGCAACGAAATGGGTTTGGTTGGTCATTTTAATTGAGATTTCTTGTCTTTTTTTTTTTTTTAAAGAAGATAACTTAAATTTTTTAAAAATAATAATAATAATAAATCTTATTATTCTTTATCCAAGTAACAAAGAAAAAGAATGAGCAAAACAAAAAATGAAACAAAAAAAAAAAAAACAAAAACAAAGAAGAAGAAGAGCAACAATAACAAAAACCTGTTATCCCATGACCCAATCTGAATTGTTTCGGATTGAGATTGGTCTAGTTGGAGTCAAAACTCAATCTAACCTAAATACTTAAAGTAACCCAACCAACCCATCATCAAGTTATGTTTAATTTGGATAGGTTGACTTACGCCTTTAAAAAAAATTATATATGAGATTTAACAACATTTAAAAATACATTTGTGCAAATTATCACATGGAACTAACATACATACATGTGCATATTGTCACACCACATATAAAATTAAACAACTTCAAAAGTTAAAATTACAATTGATCAACACATGCGCTGCACGTGCATAGCATTTAAAGACCTGTTATTTTCCTGTGTTGGCCGACATACTTAGGACAGCCCTTGTCGCCGCGCTACGTGTCACTCGTCCTAAAACAGGTTTTTTTCTTCTTGCGCGCTATTTTTTTATTAAATAAAAACATAGGTACTAAAAATATTTTATATCGACATCTACATAAGTCTTAGATAGCTTATGCCGTACCAATCTGTTTAAGACTTGTCTATCATTTTTTTTTAAAACTTAATGATGTCACCCATTCAAAGGACGACACCATAAAATTTACAAAACAAAAATATAATGCATGTCACCCAATACAAAAATTTTACAAAAAAAAGCAAGAAAAAAAAAGCCTCAAGTATGTGTGTTGAATTTTTTTTTTTAAATAACTAATAATTTTTTTTAAAAAAAGAGGCTACCATTGGTCGTAGTTTTTTTTTCTTCATCTAACCACTTCTAACGTGTTCCAATTAGGCAGCGCACCGGACTTCAATAAATTTTTTATTCTCTAACTAAATTTTAAAACTATATAAAATTTTATGTATCTGTATCGCATAACTTAGTCATATTCTGCATTACATAACTTACTTCAGTGTCGTACCACGCACCGAATTCTAATAAATTTTTGACATTTACACTAAATTTGAAAACTTCATGAAATAAAAAGTTTATGTAGTTTTAAAATTTGATGATAGAGTTAAAAATTTATCGAACCTTGATGTACTTTAACAGTTAAACAAATTAGTCGGTATGCATAAAAAATAGTTAGATAAAAAATTATAACGTATAACCCATGATAGCTTAATTTTTTTTAATTTTACAGGTTTTAAAAAATAATTTATAATTTTTTTTTAAAATTTTTCCATGCAACCCATTGACATCTGCATGGCCTTAAGTTGTCTGAGATTTATTTAAATATGGATATAAAATATTTTAGTGGTTGTTGATATAATAAAAAAGTCATAAGTATAAATGTAAAAAATCCCGGAAACACACGTGACGAGTACATCCAATTTAATTTACTAACACCAAACTCAAGCGCGCACTTCTAGCCTCTTTCAAGATCGTCTATCCATTTCACTATCGAACGGTCCACAGAGCTCATGAGTATATTATATTATCCATGTTCTCGTCGCATCCAAACAACGGAAGAAAGGACAGTTTACATGGCAGTTATACATAGCCGTACACATCAAAACTAAATATTCCCTTCTGGAAACGTAGCAGTTTCGCTTTCCCAACGCAAGCCCACCTGAACCATCGGATCTACAGATTCCAAAACTCAAATATTCATTCACAACGAAGGTCCTATCGCCACGTGGCGGATTGCTTACTAGTCAAGGACACGTCGCACTATCGCGCGTAGTTCCTTCACCAAAAATGAACTAATCGTCGACAGCGAAACTTTACTCTCTGTTTTCAGTTCCATCATACGCATGATGCTCATGTTAGCATATACTCAGCTATGTTTACTAATTTGCGCCGGTTGATCTACACCTACTACTTCTCTGTCGAACCAAAACCGGTAGGCCTCCTCGAACAGAGGCGGTCAGACCAGGAGCGAAGCGGGGAGCTAGACCGGGTTCGGCTGAGAGAATCTCGAACCGGCGGATCAGAGAAGCAGCGACGGTTTTCGTCTCAACAAGAGCCAATTCCTTCCCTAAACAAACCCTTAAACCGGCCTGAAAAACCGGGTACTTAAACGGGCTAACCGGTGAGAAATTACCATTCTTCAACCACCGGTCTGGTCTGAACTCGAAACAGTCCGCTCCCCAAACCTCCTCCATCCGGCCCATCGCGTACGGGTGATACGTGACACGTGTCCCCTTCCTAACGAAGGTTCCATCAGGGAGTACATCGTCCTCCTTGGCGAACTTCGAGTCGAACTGTACAGGTGGATAGAGCCGCATGGTTTCGTAAACGGCCGCGTGCAAGTACGGCATGTCTCGCAACTGCTCGTAACTCGGGATCTCCTGACTCGGTCTCATGACTTGGTACGACTCGTTCAGAATTGCCGATTCGACCTCCGGGTGCTTCGCGACCAGGTAAAAGAAACTGGTCAACGTGGACGCGACCGTGTCGCGACCGGCTAAAACAAAGCTGATCACGATGTCTCTTAAATACGTGTCGTCGTTAGCGACCGAGTTCATGAATCGGGACAGGAGATCCTGGTGAGTCGCGAATCCGGTTCGCCGCTTCTGCCGAATCACCTCAGTAGCCAACTCGTTCACCAAGTTAATAGCCTCCCTAAGCTTCTTTTCCGAGCCCAAGTTCAACGCGCGTTTGGTCTTCCAGATCAACGGCGAGAGCGACATCGCACGCTCGGCCGACAATCTTGAGGCGAGATCGAAGGCCACCGCGAAATCCGACATGGGAAGAGAAAGATCGAGACAGCCAGGATCGAGACCGAAGGAGAACCTACAGATGTTATCGAAAGAGAACCTGCGAAACACGTCTTGTATATCGAGTCTCGGGGTTGAGTTAAAAAGAGGGATCAATCTGGAACGTATCTCGGTGGTGACGATCTCGAAGGCGAATAATCGGACGGATGAGGAGCCGAGTTCGACACTGGCCATTTTGCGCTGGAAGTGCCAGGAATCGCCGTCGACATTGAAGATGCCGCGACCGAGAAGGTCGCCGAGGATGGCGGAAAAGGGCTTGCCTTTTGGGTAGTTGTGGAACTTGGTTTTGAGGATGTATTCGACGTTGTCGGGGTTGGCGGTGACGATGTTGCCGAGGGCGTGGAGGTTGATGGTGCGAGAAGGGGATTTGCGGAGGAGATGGGTGTACCAGTCGCAGAGGTTGGGGAAGTCGAGGGACCAAGTGGAGGTGAGGTAGGTGTGGCAGAGGTCGCAATTGCAGCAGAGTTTGGAGATTCTGAATAACAAGAGGAGGGCAGAGAAGAGAGTGAAGGAGATTGTGAAGGAAAAGAAAATTAAACAAATTGGGAATTGCAGAGCTGTTTGCAAGAGGAAGAACCAGGAAGCTTCTTCTGATGATAACTCCATTAATTGAATAACAATTAACACGAAGAAGAAGAAGAAATGAAACCTGAAGGTCTAGAGAGCAGCAAATGGGGCTGTTTTATATTGGTTTCGATTTGTATTCTTTTATTTTATTATAAATGTAATTGATTTAATATTTTTATTATTATTAGTCTAGATTATTTGGTTTTTTTAGTTGGCTCGTTTTCCTTCCATATAAGGAAAATGGAAAACTAGGCGGGAGGCGGGCTTAAAAGTGCGAAACGCACGATTAACACGTGCGCGATTACGAAAGTCAGTTATGAACGCACGTACGGTACGCACTTGCGCCACAAGACGTCATGATGAAATTCTCACGTGCTTAATCTCTTTCTTTCAACCGTCACCTCCTCCCCACTTGCTAAGTAAATAATACGTATTTAATTGGGTGCACTTAATTACCATTAACACGAGTTTACAACAGGCGGGGGCGAAGGGGAATGCCGTGAGATTTTTTTTTAATTGAAATTATTTGCTTTTAAACAAAAAAAAAAACTTGAGCGCAATAGATAAAATTGAAGCTTTAAAATAAATAATTAAAACTTTAAAATTATTTATTATATAATTAAATAAAAAAATAAAAATTTTGTACATTAAAAATAACTAGGAGTATAGTAATACATAATAAACGAAAAAATTTAAAAATTAACACTTTATTTAACTCTCACCTTAAAAAAAGACCTCTCACATCAAATCAAAATAAGATCACGATAAACATCCCCTCTCTTGTACACATACACAAAAGAAAAGACTCAAATAATGTTATAAACTATTTTACTTAGAAAATCTAACGTGATTTTTACAATACTGAAGTTGTTGGATTGAGCCTAGGGATGCGTAATGTCAGATTGTTGATCTTAGATTCGATGGTCAACTTTGCAATAGGGTGCGTGTGTGTTAACTGTAATTTATTGTTGCTAAGTTGGATCTATTTAATATTTTAATTTAAGTCAATGTGGTTGTTGAGAACATAATTATAGGATAATTTTATTAGTTTTTGTTCGGGTTAAACTATGTATAGGTCACGTAAGTACTCGATTTCTTTTTTGCTTTTGTTTTTGACTTTAATGTGATTATGAATTTTATAATGTGACATCATGAATTTATATTTAAAAAATGGGTAAAAAAGGACAAAGCAGCACATTGTATGGTGTTACTGTGGATTGTGATAATGATTGCAAGAACTGGCTTTATCTTGAGTTTTAGGGTAAACAAGCAGGCTAATCTTTCTTTCTTTCTATTTTTTATTTTATTTTTTTAATTTTATAAAAAAATAATAATATAAAAAAGTTGGGTATTAATAATTTTACATTAAATATAAATAAGTTCATCACATCAAATATAATTTAAGATATTACCCTTCTTATTGTCGAAGTCTTTTGAAGTAGTGATTAAGTTGAAGACAATATCGATATTAATAAATATCTAGATTCGCTCAACATAAAGAACAACTTAATTCTTTATTTATTTTTTAATAAGCTTGTTGGCTAATCCTCATAAGAATTATAGCTTGATAGAAGGAAAAGAGGCTCGCCTCTAAGAGAAAATATATTAATATACTCACGATGGTTGCCTTAAGTGAAAGAGGCTCTCGTCTCTTAAGCAAGAAGTTTCAGTTTTAAATTTTTATAAATGCAAAAAATTCTGTTGAGAAATGTTTTTATTTCGGCATACGACAGTTACCTCGAGCCTATATGAAGTAGTCTCGCTACGAAACGAAATAAAGACATCACCTGGACGCTGGAATCTAGGCAAGTGATTTTTAATAAAATAAATAAATAAATACGTATATGTACCGGATAGACCCTAATTTAATTTCCATATTAATTCAACCTTTTCTTATATAGATATATATATATATATAATTGTTTAAGACCAATTGATTTTAAAACTTTACTTAATTTTGAATATTTAAATTCCTGTCAAAACTTCATTCATTACCATCCAATATGAAAATTAATAAATATTCTTCTATTGTATATATACTTAGTGCAACTACTATTTGTATTCTTTAATATTTTATCCCCACTAGTTTCTGAACATTCCGATGAGAGGAAAGAGTATTACATTAAAAGGTTCATCTTTTTCCTTAATTTATAATTTCTTGGTCTAAAAATTCAAATAGTTATTATAAGCTTAATCAAGCCTCAATTCCCAACGTGTGCTTTGACCACTTACATATGAAACCACTCAATTTTCAAATGTAATATTCCACCATGCATACTAGTGTTATGGTCGTGCTCATCCAAATCTATTTAACTTTGGCTAATGATGGCTATGGCCAGCATATATATTTTGAGTTGTTCTTTTGAATATTAATATTTTTTTGGCTTAATTACCCAAAAAATTTTCTTACCCCCTTAGTTGAGGAAATGACTATCCCGAATAATTTTTTTCTCACCTTTGTTTTGCCAACCAAATATTAAAAAATAAAATTTTCTTAAGAAAATTAATGTTTTCATACCAACTAACACACACCCTTAATTAAGATATAGAACAATAGCATACCATTGAACCTTCTAGATCAATCTTACAAATTAAGAAAATGATATGCTAGACATGTAATAAATTAATTGGCAAGCATGTCTGCATCTTTAATAGTACCGATATTGTCTAGCTAGGTGTGAGATTTTATCTTAAAAAAGTTTAGTATTAATGAGGGTTAGATCTTAACTTATATTTGATATTATGAACTCCATAGTATTTGATGTAAGACTACTATTTTGCTTTAGACATACCCAATAATTATATTAATTCTTAGTTGACACACATTAAGAAAAAATAATTATAGAAGGCTCACGTTAATTGTTAAATCTCAAATATATATAAATTAAATCCTCAACAAATCGGAGTTCACTAATTTTTTTATTTTATTTTTCAATCAAAGTAGCCTCTAATTTTACTTTATTTTTATCATTATTGTATAATATTTAGATTGAAAAAACGACCAAGTAGCAAAGCTTGACCTTAGAGATATAATATATATGGATAGTAATTCTTTAAAATCTCTATCCAGCTAATAAAAAGAGAGGCCTCAGCATGACAAGTTGTTCTTCTGATTCAGTGAATCTGACCTTACTAATCTATTCAAACAAAAAAATGACAAAGATATTAGCTAGCTAGCTAGATAATGTGATAAAGTATATATATATATACTAATATACATCGTTATCATCCTTCTTGTCTGGAGGTTTAGATTATTTATCTATATTTTACTTGTGACCTTCTACTTCAAGCAATGAATTTCGGGTAGGGTTGAATTAATTCAATTTGCGTAATTGTGATTTGATTTGTATAATTTATAGAGTCGATTTAAACTACAAAATACAATAAACTGCAAATTAAGATATATTTATAAAATTATGTATATTTTAAGAGTAAAATCCCCTTGCTTATGTACGGATTTACCCCATGCCACTTACGTATAGAGATATATGATCATCAAAGTTATTTTTTAACACTTTATATCATATGGACACGGCATCTTTTCCTAAATATCAAATATTATAATTAGAAAATTAAACATATTAATTAATCATATTTTTATTGGTAATATTGTAGTTATTATTTCCTTGAAGAGACGAAAACAATAGAATGTTTGAATATAAAAATTAGGTAATAATCAATGAGTGATATTGACTTAGTAAGGGTAGATTGAGTTTTAAGATTGTTCTTCTATAAAAATTTTAGAGTTTGATTCTTGGGACTTACTGATCTTCTATAAAAATTTTTGATTCTTGAATGTGGGAGTGGTTTGTCATTTTACTTTTTTTCTCGATCGGAAATTAGGCTTATATCTGCAAAGTACGGTATCTCATAAAAAAATAATAAAAAAAGAAAATGAAAATTGGGTAACGGGCAAGTAATGTAATAAATCCCACGACATTAGAAACATAAAAAAAAGAATTACGATGTGATAACTAACTTTTTGGATAAAAATAATTAGAAATTGACAAAATATTATAAAGAAGATGAGAAATTAAGCACTCATTAAACGCTTTAAATAAATATCATAAAATAAGCGTCACAATCCCATATCTCTGCGAATGTATGAGGAAGCATCTCGACAGTAAGTCAATCTATCAAAATCTTTTATCAATTTCAGCCTGAATGTTAACGTGGAGACTCATGAATTTTTATGAGAAGACTCTATATCTCTAAGTGTGCTATACAACCAAAATTTCTATAGTTGTCATCTTTAGGACAAAGAAATAAAACGCAGCTCTTCCACTTCATTAAGGAAAAGATTTGGCTAACTCTCCAGCAGTGAAAATCGAAGATATTCTCTACTGGTGGAAAGGAGGTCCTCATTAAAGCAATGACACAAGCGCAAGCTGTCTTTCCAATGAACTGTTTTAGGATCCCAAAAGCCATTTGCAACAAGATAAATTCAATGATTGCAAGGTTTTGGTGTTCAAATGAGCAATCTTCTAAAATTCAATGGAAAAACTGGAATTCACTATGTGCATCAAAGAAGCTGGGTGGTCTTGGTTTCAAATCTTTAGAAGCCTTCAACAAAGCCTTCTTGGCAAAACAGGGACGGCGATTAGTAAACAATCCTCAATCATTGCTCGTTAGAGTCCTAAAAGAAAAATATTTCCTTAGATCTCATTTTAGGAATGCAACAGTGAGAAGAGGAGCATCTCAAATATGGCAAAGTATCATGTCCGAAAAAAAAGCTTATGTATAAAGGTGTTCGTTGGAGGATTGGAGATGGACAATCTATTCATTTGTCAAAAAACCCTTGGCTAAATAGACCAACAACTTTCAAGATAATCACACCACTGTCCCCTTAAACTGATTGTATGGTGGCTGCGTACTCATGACAAACTTATATGGAACTACACCAAGGATGGCAACTATTCTGTCAAGGGTGGCTATAGACTGGCCATGGATGATGAAATGCATGCTGAAAATTCTGTAGGAAAGAAAAATCTTGAAAGGTCCCACTTGCAGAATATGTGAAGAAGATATGGAAAATGGTGCTCATGCCATAATGAGATGTACATTAGCAAAAGAAATCTGGAGTTGGAGTGAGTTATTAGATGAAGATAGAAACATGTTGCGACCTATTGAATATGTGAACTTCAAAGATTTTATCTTAAACTAGTCGCGCTCAAAACTAGAGACCTTCTTTATTACAGCTTGGGGCATTTGGTGCAATAGAAACAAGATCATCTATGGAGAAAAGAGATATTATTGTCCAAAAATCCACAATATTATTGGATGAATTTGAAAAGGTATTCATGATTCCCCACCATTCAACTAGTGGAAGGGTGAAGTAGTGGACTCCCCCTCCTCAAAATTCAATGAAAATGAAAATGGATGCAAGTTTAAATCTATCCTAAAGTCAAATAGGCATTGGGGCTGTCATAAGAGACTTAATGGGGCAAGTTGTTGCAACACTCGCACATAGTTTTTAGGGTAATTTCTCTGTATTCATTGCTGAAGCTTTAGCTGTTTGAAGTGGATTTTTATTTGCTAGGGAGATGGGAATTGTATTTGAATGGGTGGAAGGTGATTCTTGTGAAGTGACGAATGAAATTGCAGTCGAATTTCACCGACCAACTGAGGAAGGAAATATAATTGAAGACTTCAGAAGCTTATTGGCTACTTGGCCAAATGTTAATGTTAAAGCAATCTCAAGAGATGTGAACAATGTTGCCCATTGCCTCCGTAAATTTGATTTATTTCTTGAGGCTCCTCGATTTTAGGTTGAGGAATTTCTCCCATTGATCTTGTTGTTATTGAGGCTTGTCCTCTTTTTTGTTCTTAATGAAATTGAGGGGTTGCCATTAAAAAAAAAAAAAATCATTCTAAATTATCACGAGTATTATTAATTATTACTGTAGCCGTTAATATAAACAGGACAAGTCAGTTTAGTCGGCAAGGGAGAGCGAAAGGCCACGTGCCTGGCGACGAAGAAGTCTGGTATTGCGGCTATACGCAATCTTTGTGCGGCGGAAGAGCTGTGTAGTACTAGTACGGTGAGGTAACTCATGAAAATTACTTTTTGTTGATATGTTTGAGGTTGACTAGTTTACTAATTCAGATTTCAACTGCCACTAAAATAAAAATAATAATAAACAAAAAACAAAAAACATAAACTCAGGTGACACTGATATTATGCCAACGATGCGTCGGTCGTCCAGCATCAAAGTTTGTTTTTACTAGGGTTTAAGTCCCGATAATACAAAGTGATTAATAAATATAATTATAAGATACTTTATCAAATTAAAAACTTTTATGATATAAGTGCATAAAAACCAATGAGATAAATTTATAAATTTAATTGACTGTGGGTCTTGAGGGTGAAACTATTTTTGTTAATCTATTAGTATAAGAATTAATAAGTTATTAAGGGGCTTGATACCTCAAAAGTGAAATACAGGACTGAAGGACATATTACTCTTATTAACTTTTGAGCTAATTATGATGAATTCTTCTATATAAAACATATGAGAGCATCATTTTATTAAAGCATACCCAACAAATGTGTTGTGACATAAGCTTCATTTAAATAATTGATATGATAATAACGAGAAAGAAAATTAATTTAATACACTACATGTTACTTGTTTTAAAAAGAAATGGTTAAATGTCTTTATCAGCTTGACTCATATCACAGAACTGAAACAACCGCTTTCAAAAAAAGAAAAAGAAAACAAAAAAACCGAAAAAAATCATGAGGTCATTGTCTTGTCAATAAACTAAGTACCTTCTTTTTTAAAAATTTATTATTATTATTATTTATTTTTCCAACTACATGAGATACTATGAAAACTTAATGGTACTATATATAATATTACACATGGTTACCTTCCTGTCAATATATAAAGATTCAACTAGGAGTTGTAATATAAATTACGAAACAATAACACAAGTTGAAACAGACACGAAATTAACGGATTTGGATTTTGTATATAAAGGTACGGGTCAAAATAAGTTAAATCTAATTAGACACGATTAAATTTCAGGTTAAAATCAGATAAACCTGTTAAATTCAAAATTGATCTGTTTAATACGATTATATTTTGTGTTGAGACTTATGTTATGTGTGAAGACTTTTTAATATTTTATGTCATGTATTGAAAATCTAACTTTATAATATTTTATTTGTATGGTTGTATAATTATAATTTTAAAATTTTAATTTATATGTTAATTTAAAATTTATACATATTGAATAGGCTAGAATAAACTTGCTTAAGTTTTAAGGGTTATAAACAGGTTAATATATTTAACTTGTTTATTAAACGTGTCGTATTTGAGTTTACATATAATGAGACGTTATTTAAACGTGTTGTATTTGAATTTATAACATACTTTATTATACATGATTACGACACGACCGATTATGACACGATAATATAAATTGTCACCTCTAGGTTGAACCACGTTAAACCTTTTAAAAAACTTCATAAAAAAACCATGTTTTTAAAAACTTAATAAAAAATCTCATGAATTAAACGTAATTAATATTGCAACAGAACTTCTTCTGTTTTTTCCCAACTGCATGATGTACCACATATAAAAATTTAATGGTATTATAATGTTACATATGTAAAGACTTTATTGTGACAATATAAACGTTGAACCAGGTTAAATCTTTATTGCATAACACGACTGTAACATTATATTTTTATGATAGTTAGTTTTTTTTTTTTTTTAATTTTCTCTCTAAATATGTCTACAAATTATGACAAATTATAGATATATGACCTTTATTATATATCATATAATACAAAAGGCTTGAGTATTATGCAGTTTATTTATTTATTTATTATTATTATTATTATTATGCAGATTTTCAATATATAAAGGCAGAGAAGTAGACTAGAGCGTGGGCTATATAATGAATGGAGATGGCCGCCCAGCTGAGTATTGCAACTCTCATGAATAGCAAAAGCTGAAACAGAAAAATCTTTAGAAGGCCTAAGCCAACTTCCCTAGGATAAATCACCTTTTATTTGCTAATGATTTAATGGGTAGCGCGCAGCACTAAGGAAACTTACGCAAGCAGCTGCTGGGGTCTCCGTGTTCTATTAATTGAATCAAGTAGCTAGCCATACGTGTCGGCCAGCCACCTTTTGATGTCCACTTTTTCCACTGCTCTCATCTCATTAAGTGGACACACGACATTCCATAAAACATTCTGATCCATCGAATCCTTCTCACCAAAAGTTCATGAATGGACCACTCTTATATATATATCATTCAAGCCATTTGACCACGTGTGTAGCACACCTCTAGTTATTTTGGACTACAAAATTCAGAAATTTTGACCACATTTGTTGAATTCCTACAAGAATGAAGAAGCCAAGTTTGGCTATTAGTTCGTTTCTTAATCACCTGTAAAATATGATTTATAAGTGTGCTAAAACGTTACAAAAAGTAAATAAATAAAATAAAGGAAAGTACTATTATAATTAATTAAAAAAATTTAACTATTATAACTAAAACTTTATACACATTAAAATATATAAATTAAATAAATACATCCAACTAATAACATGAAGATTTAATTACACATATGTGGTTGTACTTTTGTAATAAAAATATTATTATATTTATTTATACTTGCACACGAGCTGATGTGTGAGTCATTACACATTGCCATATCAATAGAGGGATAAAACCAGAAAAAAAGATATAAACCACTCATCACTAACCACGCCAGCTTAGGTATGGATTTGCCAAGCTTAATTTTTGTATTCTAATAGATAGTGTCCAATACAATTATTTGATGATAGACAATTAGAAACTTACATCAAGAAGCGGGAGTTTTGAGTTAGAAGCTTTTTGAGACCCTTATTCTACTTTTCACTAGAGCCAGTGATAGAGTTTCTTGCATGTGAAGATAGAAAATTCACATACTAGTTGGATGCTAATTAAAAACTAAACTTAAAAGATATATCCAAAACTAAAACACGTTTCGGACCATGGCCTCAATTTTTTAGAATCCTCCTTTAGAATTTTCAACCTAAGTAGTGAGCCACTTAGTCCCAATCCCACCAACTTTTTTAGCCCACTACAATGGAATAAAATAGTAATAGCTCAAAGGGTAGAATAAAATTATCCCACCGTCTTTTTCCTTATTTCCTCTTTCTTCTCCCTTATTCTTCCTTGTTTAAAAAAAAAAAAAAAAGAAAACGAAAAATCATCAATGGTTTTGCAAAACGCAAAACCAAGCAAAATCGAAGATTTTTTTTTTTTGTAATTTTTTTTTCAATCTCAAACTTACCACCAAACACAAGATTATTCTATTTTTAATCATATCATATTCTATCCAATCCAATCTCATAAAAATAATCTTATTTTATCTCGTATACCAAACGAACCCTTAAAGTTTTTAGTTTATGAGGATCAAGACACTCGTGCATGTACAGGGGCGGAGCTATTTGTGGGCTTACCCGAATTGTAGCCCAGGTAAATTTTTCATTGATATAGTACTTCTTGTCATATAAACCTACACATTTGACTTTAGCTTTGTTGGTTGAGCTGAAACTACTTAAGCCCTAGGTTATTTGTTTGAATCCAGCTTGCACTTCATTAATTATTTTTATTTCTTCTTTCCTTTTCCATTTTTATCCTTCTACTAACATTATATAATTTCAAAAACAAAAACTACGTAACAACAAAATGAGAGAAAAATTACCCATGTTACTATTGATATTATTATTATTATTTTTAAACAATACTTCCTAATGAAAGAAAATAAAAAAGTGAGATATTCTAATTATTTAAAAATAAATAAACATTTTCTTTTAACATTATCATGCATCTACATTCATTTGTATTTTAAGTTTCTCTCTGGTATCTACCTCTCCAGACATTGTGAATGAAATTAGTAATATTGCTAAATTGTGAGTTGTTACATGAATCCACTTATTTGACTCTCCATATGAGTAATGATATTTAAATTATAAGTTTATACATTTTATAATTATCTTTTTTATGTTATTTTATGTCTTATTCTACCTTTATTAACATTATAAAATATTAATAAGTCATTTTTTCTTAATTAGCCTAGGTAAATGTCTTCTTTGCGTATACTTGAACTATCTTAAACTATCTTGGATAGGAGCGTAACTATTTATACACTTTTCTATAATATTTCTAATTTGATACTCAAATCGCCTAAATCACAGCTCTAAATTCTAGTTCTAAATTAATGGTCAAATTGTCCTAAACCTCCTACAACTCTTATTGTATCGTCAAAATTT
The DNA here is from genome assembly GCA_035771175.1 of Paratinospora sagittata. NCBI lineage: Eukaryota > Viridiplantae > Streptophyta > Magnoliopsida > Ranunculales > Menispermaceae > Paratinospora > Paratinospora sagittata. The sequence continues at coordinate 32,007,357 of CM069597.1, read as the reverse complement.
TTCTAAAATTTTTTTTTTACCCACCCCAAAGAAAAATTCTGGTTATGCCCTTGCGCATGTACACACTAAATTAAAATAAATAAAGTTAAAAAAAATGGTTAAGATATTCCAACATGGAATTCAACTTACAGAGATAGATATATGTATAGATGGGTCCAAGTATATATATATATATATATATATATCATCTGCACCTTGCATGTGCAATTGGTACCATATGCATGGTGCAAGTGGTCCACTTTTAATTTTGTGGAAAAACAGTATAGTTCTGGCCAGGAGTGTTACCAATTTAACACTACAAGCATGTATAAAAGTATTGATAGAGAAACATCTATGAAGAAATTAAGGACTTATCCTCAGAAAATATGGGGCAGAACTAAAAAGCAGATGGTCAAGATAAGATGATGTAATAAGGATAAAACATAAGCAGCTTTCTAGGCTTGTACAACTTGGGTAGCTTCGGCAGACATTTGGATTCTGACATGGCGCACACACACTACTAGTACTACTAGCTGCTCTCGTATCATCATCAAGAAGAAAGAAATATATGCAAGAAAACAAAATCCCATCTGCAATTTGCAGTTGATATATACATAAAATATATAAAATATAGTATTCGGTTTGATTTGCACAAAGTTGTCACTTTTCTTTCACTTCCTTATCCATGCCACTAAGCAGACAACAATGAAATTGAACTCCCCTTCACCCAATTAATAAGACTAGCTAGCTAGCTGTGTTGTGAAGATCATGTGATAGAGTTCTTGATTTGGACCGACAACTAGTTGTCATGGCCTTTCTAATCAGTGCAAAACCTAAGAGGCCCATTTGGTCAGTAATTTAGTATCGTTTTTTATATCTAAAAATTTATATTAAAAAAAAACCTATGGAATTCATTAAGGATGTTTTAATTGCTTTTGTTAAATTTTAAACAAGACTTTTTTTTTTTTTGAGATTTTACTTAAAAAATATTTTTTTTTCCAATACAGCACTGTTAATTATTATTTGTATAATTAATTTCATCACCATACAATATTCTCACAATATTCTCACAGAGATATTAGGCTCATTTTTTACTTATTAATTTTTTTCATCTCGGGTGACAAAAGTGAACCTAAAAGCTTTTAAGTTTTAAAATCAGCTTTTTACCAACTATGGCGAGCTATTAACTCCATATTGACAACCTGTTTGAATTTGAGTTAGTGAGTTATGCAAAGGTTATATATTGGCTAAATGAATGGTTAAGAGGGTGGGGTATCCTGTGTTCGTAACTTTTGGAGTATTGCTGGTGCCTTCAGTCTTTGTATCCACTGTCTATTTTATTGATATAATTTACAGTTTCTTATTAAAAAAAGATATCCATTGGGCATGTGACAGATGCAGACATTCATGCGCTAGTAAGGGTACTAAGCTCATCAACTTTATATATATGTATGGTGCCAAGTGTATATACAAACCACAGCTGTGGCCATCTTCTAGAAGATTGAATGGTGCAACAGAGCCTGCAGTAACAAGTTCAAGAGGACAGACTTAAAAAGCCGCAGTTCTTTTGAAAAGTTATATATGTTGTAAATATGTTCAATATTCAAATAGTATATGTATTTAAGTTATATATATATATATATATATGTATGATTTTTATCAAAAAATTATCACTTGAATTTGTAATTTTTACAGTATATGTTGATGATTTGAATATTGTAGGGACTCATAAGGAAACTAACAAAATCTTTAAATACTTGAAAAATGAATTTGAAATGAAAGATCTTGAAAAAATAAAGTTTTGTCTCGGCTAGCAGATCGAAGATTTCTCAAATAGAATTCTTGTTCATCAATCAAATTACATTAAAAAGGTTTTAAAGCGTTTTAAAATAGACAAGGCACATCCCTTAGTTTTCCAATGGTTGTAAGATTACTGAACGTGAGTAAATACTCTTTTAGCCCTCATAAGAATGAAGAAGAACTACTTAGTTCTGAAGTACCATATCTCAGTGCAATAAGTACACTTATGTATCTAGTAAATTGTGAGAGACCTGATATTGCAATTTCTGTTAATTTGCTTGCTAGGTACAGTTTCAAACCAACTCAAAGACATTGGAATGATGTTAAACACATATTGCGATATCTTCGAGGAACAAGTGATATGAATTTATTTTACTCAAAAAAGGAGAAAACAAAACTGCTCGAATATGCAGATGCTGGATACATATCAGATCCTCATAAAGCTCGATCACAAAAGGGTTATATTTTCACTTATGGTGATACTGCTATATCATGGAGATTTGTGAAGCAGACAATGATTGTTACGTCTTCGAATCATTCTGATCATCGCAATTCATGAAGAAGTCGAGAATGTGTATGGTTGAGATCTATGATTCAACATATTCAAGAATCATGTGGATTATCATCAATAAAAAATTCTCCTACAATATTATATGAAGACAACGCAACATGTATTGCCCAGTTAAAGAAAGGTTACATCAAAGGTGATAGAACCAAACATATTTTACCAAAATTCTTTTTCGCGCATGAGCTACAGAAGAATAATGAAATTGATGTCCAACAAATAAGATCGAGCGACAATCTTACTGACTTATTTACCAAAGCTTTGCCAACTACAACTTTCAAGAAAATTATATACAATATTAGGATGTGTCGATTTAAAGATCTCTTGGGCAAAGTTATATAAGTTAATTCACCCATGAAATCTTGAGGGAGAGAATTAAAAAAAAGGAGTTATTGTTTAGTGCACTGTACTCTTTTTTCCCTTCGCTACGATTTTGTCCCACTGAGTTTTCATAACAAGGTTTTTAACAAGGCTGTCCTAATAGTATAAGACTCCAGTAGAATATTGCATTTTTTTTTTTTATTAGATTTTTTTCATTGGGTTTTCTCTAATAAGGTTTTAATGAGACATATTTTACACGTGAAGGATATTCAAAGAGAGTGTTGTAAATATGTTGAATATTTAAATAGTATATGTATTTAAGTGGTACATGTATTTAAATTTTATAAATATGTATGTATATGTATCCCACATGAATCATATAGGAGCATAGTTACCCATTCATGTGAGAGCATAGTTATCCATTCATGTGAGAGTATAATTACCTATTTTTACCTATAAATAGAGAAAGGATTTGAGGTTATGGTGTACCAAAATTTTTCAAGTTGTAAGCTCTTTCTTGTAATCTTCTTGAGAAATTAATATTCATCATTTGTATTGAAACAAAATTTTGATAGTTTTACAACAATATATTAATTATTGAGCACTGCTAACTAGAACAGAATATAAACAAAACAAAAGTTTAAAACTGTTTAAATTTTGAGTTTTTTTCTTTTTTATTGCTCTTCATTATTTTGTGGACCTATTTCGATGAGTGATGTTAAATTGATTTAAAATCGTAACTTTTGAATTTATATTGAATCGTGCCTCAATGTGTGATGCCGTTGCAATTCAATAATGGTAAGGTGTTGTAATTTACTTAGTACAGCGCCCTTTAATCACTTTAGCCCACATAATTCTTATTATTATTATTATTTTTAAAATAACCTAAAGCCTCCCTAGTTAACTCATTGGAGACCGACTCACCTTAATTTATGGGATGTCTAAATATATAATGGATAAATTAACGGCGGATCCGCTCGATCACCACGACCCAACTAGTCCCTAAGGGTGATAAAGCTGAAAATTACTGACTGAATCAATAATGACCTGAGAATCGAATCAGCGACCTCTAAGCTCCCTTGAAGCGCCCCTAGCCTCGAACCATCAAACCAATGCTGCATTGGTTTAATACACATAATTCTACACTTCATTAAATACCAACAATTAAGGATTGTTCAGGCAAGCTTGTTATATATTACTGTCTATATTGTTTAGGATTCCTTAATTGATTGCTGAAAAATAATTTAGCAATTAGGAATGATATTGTTTCCTATAGCAGGCAAGATATTGTTGCGAGTAAAATTAATGTTATTTTAATTATAAAAATTACTATATCTGCATTATTCTCGTTCATTTAATATTTTTGTGTTACACATATATGTAGTGAATCATCGTATACAGTTACACATGTAGTTACACTTTTTTTTTTTTGTAGTTAGAATAACTATCACTTTTAAAAATCAATCAATATAATAGCTATTTCTTTATTTTATGCTTCAAATATTCTTCAAATGTTAAAGCCAGCTGAGCCTAGGTAGACGGGCTCAGTTAATTAAACTAGACTAATGGGCCAAATTGGGCCAAATAAATCCAGACCAACCTGCTCATTCCAGCGAATCAAATTCTTCCCAAGTTGGATCAATATTGACAATGTTTTAGGCTTTAGTCAGGCCCAAATAGATAATGGGGGAGAATCGTTCCAAGTTATTAGGCAGGGTGTGTCGGATTAAGCTTGTATTTGAATTTTACTAGTTTGATAATTTATTTTATTGTAATTTGTAAATATGTTTTTTTGGTCAAAATTATTATAAATATGTTCAAATATTAAAACTGGCTAGAGCTAACTACAAGAAGGCCAACATGTTGCAAATAGTACTGTATAGTTAAAAAAAGATTTAGTTGAAATGAGATTATGCAAATAGTATATTGCTTCTGGTTTATTTTTGGGATACAATTTTCTGTATTCGAAAACTTGAAAACCCAAAAAACACGATTGATTGATTGAGATCCAAAAATAGTTTCTTGAAATTAACAAAAAAAATAAATTGTTTTCTGAAAATAATAAAATGTTATTTTCTGAATTTTTATTTTTTGAGTTGTATTCTAATTTTTAGATCACGAACCAAATGCAGTAGTAGATTTTAGTTCAAATCTAATCGTGCACATCCCTAGTGATTGTATTCATATTTGGACATGTTCATTGCATATGATTTTTATTATTTATTGATTAAATAAAATTAATATTTTACGATAAAAATAAAATGTACATTTATGTAAATAAAAGAATAAAACTGTTTCATATAATTAGATAACAATAGGAAAGTCAGTGCAAGAGTAAAAAAGATATATAAAAGTTGTAAAGGGTATGATAAGAAATATTTGATTTCAAATGAAAAAGTATAGTTAAAATGTAAATTTACGATTTTGTCTTTCTCATCATTAACAGTGAAAAAAAAGAAAGCGTTTTCTCCGCCGTTTATGGTTTCAACCATAAGCGGTGGAGGCCTCATCTCTCACCCTCTCTTCCTGGTTTTTCTCTCCGCCGCCACTCTCGAGTCGTCTCTTTTGCCATCTCCCTCTATCCGTCTCTCTTGCCTCTCTCATCGCCGTCTACCTCTCCACCTCTCTCTTGTTGTGCGCTTGTTGCCCGTCACTCATCTTCGATCTCGTCGTTCGCCTTTTCGCCTTGGTAGCCGCTGTATTACGAGATTATTGGGGTATTTTAGAAAATACAGGGTTGTGATATTTTGTAATATATATAGGATTGTGATATTTTATAATAGGGGACTTGAGGGTTGTGAATGAAGGGGAGAGAAAATTGGTAGAGAATTTGACATGGTATCAGAGCATGATGAATATTTGGCAAAACTCCTCCATTCGCGATCGTCACAGATCCCAAAAGCTTGCTCAATTCCTCATCGTTTCTCACAGCGAGCTGTACGTGCCTAGGAGTTATCCTATTCTTCTTGTTATCTCTTGCAGCGTTTCCAGCAAGCTCAAGAACGACAAAGAGATAAACCGGAGCTCCGACGCCTACACGCTCGGCGTAACGTCCGACTTTGAGATACCTCGCGATCCTGCCGACCGGAAATTGGAGACCGCCTTTTGAAGACCGAGAGGCCGACTTCGACGACTTTGATTTACCACGGCCGCCCTTCGTCGTCGCTGTGGAACTCATCGTGAAACCCTAACGAGACGTGACGTGACGTGAGTTATCCGATCTCCGCTCCGATATCGCTGATCCCGGCCGCTGACCATTCATTCCGGCGGAAAATCTCAAACTGTAGAATGAAAATCAAAGAACTACGAGGATCAAACCTGCAGATCAAAAATCAGTGAATAGTGAACAATGATTTCCTGTTCATCTAAACGCGGTAAACAGTGAACAGCGATTTCCTGTTCATTTGCACGCCGTGAACAGTGAACAGTTTGTCAGTTTATCGTCACGTCGCGAGTTTCATCAGCGAGTTCAGCGATTTTGGTAGATTTATCGTCACCGTCGCGATTCCGTTCGGTTCGCGAGCCACTTGGATTAGTACTTTAACCTCCACGTGAGATCATGGCTGGCGGAGAAGGTGACAAAAGGGTGGATATGACGTATCATCTTGGATCGAGTGATGGTCCGGGAAACATCATTACCTCGATTTAATTACGTGATGAGAACTACGATGAATGGGCGAGGGCAATTCGAACCTCGCTTAAGGTAAAGAGGAAATTTGGCTTTGTGGACGGGAAGGTTCCGAAGCCAACAACAGAGGAGTAACTTGAGGATTGGGTAGCTGTGCATTCGATGTTGGTGTCATGGCTGACCAATACCGTTGAACCGTCCGTTCGGTCGACACTTGGAGAATATGATGATGCACAACTCCTGTGGAACAATCTCAAAAACAGATTTTGTGTGGTAAGCGGTACTCGTATATGTCAATTAAAAACGTCCTTGGGATAGTGCAAGCAAGGAAAAGCTGAGACTGTGGCAATTTAATTTGGTCGTTTGTCAAAAATCTGGGACGAACTGATCACATATGTGAAAGTGCCGGTTTGTAAGTGTGGAGGTTGCACGTGTAGCATAGTCACGCAGGTAGAAAAACTGAGAGAAGAGGAGTATCTACATCACTTTCTTATCGGCCTCGATGGAGCATATGCTTCAATTCGAGCAAATCTGCTTGAACAAGAGCCATTGCCGACGCTTGATTGAGCATATCAACAAGTGATTCAAGCGGAACGACTGCGTGGCGGAGAGTTATCCAAGGATGGACGAGATAGTATCACGGCCTTCACAATTCAGCCTGATATGCGTGGTAAGTCTCGTTTTGTGGATACTACTGACAAAATTTGCAATCATTGTAATAGAGAAGGCCACGCAGAATCCTCTTGCTTTTAATTACACGGGTTCCCCAAATGGTGGGGTGACCGACCTCGCGGAGGAAAGGGACCGGGTCGTGGTGGAGGACGGACAAGAAGAGGAGGTGGGCGTGCAGGTTCTGGCCGTGGCAGAGGGCATGGTGCACCGCCTGTTCACGCACATAAAACTGGCGGGGCTGGAACTTAATCTAGGCAGCACGCAGGGAACTCGCAGGGGCTGGCGGGTGCAACCGACTTTGCGGCTCTTGCAGGTGTTTTCACAACGCAACTGCAACAACTTCTTGCATTGTTGCACTTTGACAAAACAAAAGATCGACTACATGGTAAGAACAATCATTTTAGTTGGATTATCGATACAAGAGCGTCGAACCATGTGACGTGCGACTTGCCTATTTTGAAGAATGTGAGAAAGGTGCAATACTGCCCGGTGGGTTTGCTGGATGGAAACACGGCAGAAGCAAACCAAGAGGGGAGTATCGTGCTGCCAGGCGGATTGAAGCTTGACAATGTGCTTTATGTCCCACAATTGACATGCAATTTAATTTCTGTTACTCAATTAATCGATGAATCAAATTGTGTTGTACAATTCACTAATAATATTTGTCACGACGCCCCTGACGTAGGCTGACGTCATGACCGGCATAGTGTACTATACACTGTACATACTCATATACAGTATATAATACACTGTCAGCCTTCAAGTAGTCTCACAATCCTTCCCAACATTTACAGAAATTTTTTTCCTAATATACCACAAATCAAATCCAATATAGATCTCTATAATCATTCCATTCATTCACACATCACAATTTCATTTCATCATCCAATATATTAAGCTATATATATATATGCCTACACATCCCATCTAGATGATATTACATATATATATAATGTGTGATAAGTATACATATCAAACTAACAATATAAGCTATTTCCTCCAAGCATACATACACATACCAAACGAAGGCTCACGTGATTATCACTTGCGGATGTGCCTTTTCCCTTCGACTCAATACCTGAAATATTGGAGGAAATGGGGTGAGCAAACAACAACTCAGTGAATATAGTTCTTGAGATGACAATTATATACATTTAGAGAAATATGACAGTTAAAATCATTTCAAACACTTATTCAACACATGCAACATTCAATGAATATATTGTACATGTCAACAACATAAATTTCATGAGTTTTCCATAACACAATGCACAATCTCCCTCCTCCGCAAGGTAAGAGAGCGAGTCTAACCCTTGTATGACCGTTACAAGGTAGCCAGAACATCTTATTACCCAATTCACAGTCATTTCAAGGATTGCAACCCTTGTTAGGACAGACCTACTGACCATGAGGACTCGCAAAACCTCATCCGGGTCTAATTCCTAACGAAATGACATCATTTCAAACTCCAATTGCTAAAATCAGTTTGCATGATCCATAAAACTCAATGCATTATATATAAATATAACATGCATATAATCAAACATTTTATATTCGTACAACGCCATACAAGAACCAAATCAAGAAAACTATACTCACAATACAACACGTTCAACTTAAACCCAATCATCGTCGCTTTCGAGTCCAGCTCCAAGTTAAATCCAACTAATTTAACCTGTCACAATCACTCCATAATTCAATTTCATGTATTCATATCTATTTACATCTTTAATTTCTCAACTCACTTCAAATCACGAATAATAAATCCATTTAGGACTCATAAGCAGTTGAAGAAACTACTATCTCATTTCTATGGTCAATCTAGATATTTCCACAAGAAAGAACAGTGAAAATATATTTTCAAATCATATTTTCACGACACCATATACTTAGTTACTAAAACTATCAAATCATATCCAAAAATTACAATCTTAGCATCAAAACATCCGGAATTCAGTTCTCTACGATTCTATAATTTCAAATCACTGTTCACTATTCACATTACTGTCACTATTCACATCACTGTGCACTATATACATTGATATTCATATCACTGTTCATTGTTCACTGTTCACATCACTGTTCACTATTCACTTCACTGTTTTTCACATCACTGTTTATAGTATTATTTGTCACTATTCATTCGAAAAATGTAAATTATATTAAAATTGTCAAACGGTCTCCAAAACTCATGAAATGGAATCTAACCACATATTCGGGGTCCCTACCGTCTAAGGAGTGTTTTTCTACCTTTCTAGCGGATTTTCATTCACATTGGGTCAAAACTCCAATTTGTCAAAACGCCGTAAAACGGCTCCCATAACTAAAATTAGTTCGCTAGAATCGTTGGATAAAATATTAAAGATGATTCCGGCGGCAAGTCATTCTTGTAGGACAAATAATAAAGCTTGTGATGTGTGTCTGCGTGCAAAGCAACTTAGATCTAGTTTTCCAATTAGTACGAATAAAGCTGGTAGGATTTTTGAACTTGTTCATTTGGATTTGTGGGGGTCTTACAAGGCTCGTTCTTCATGTGGGGCTACCTATTTTTTGACAATAGTAGATGATTTTTCAAGAGGAGTTTGGGTCTATTTACTTTGCAATAAAATGGAAGTTGAATCTATGTTTCTTAATTTTGTTGCTATGGTTGAACGTCAATTTGAACAAGTGATAAAACGTGTGATAAATGACAATGGGACCGAGTTTAATTGTTTGCATGATTATTTTCAAAATAATGGGATTATTTTTGAGATTTCTTGTGTTGGGACTCCTCAACAAAATGGGAGAGTTGAGAGAAAGCACCAACACATTTTAAATGTGGCTAGAGCCCTAAGATTTCAAGGAAACTTACCAATCAAATTTTGGGGTGAATGTGTGTTGGCAGCGTGTCACTTGATTAATAGGACACCCTTTACTTTACTTAAGACTAAATCGCCATATGAAATGTTGTTTGGGAAAGTGTCTTCTTATGATGCTATTCGTGTATTTGGTTGTCTTTGGTATGCTCATAATCAACGACACAAAGGTGATAAATTTGCAAGTAGGAGCCATAAATGTATCTTTGTTGGTTATTCTTTTGGGAAGAAAGGTCGGAAATTGTATGATTTAGAAACACATGAGTACTTTGTATCGAGGGATGTGAAGTTCTTTGAGAAAGAATTTCCTTTTGCGCCAAACGAACCAAGGAATGTGGTGACTCTTATGCTGGCGAACAATGAGGATGGGGCATGGAGTGAGGATGAGGATGCCGATGAGTGTGCTGCGTGCGTTGAGGGGGGGTTGGAAGCAGCGTCCACCCTCGAGGGGGGTCTGGTGCTGCGGTGCAACCCGCACATGAGAATGTGCGTGATGAGGGGCTGGAGAATACGGTGGGGGAGAAAGGTGTGGAAATTGACGGTGAGCTAGGGCGAGGAAAACGAGCCAAAAACTCCTTCAACACGGTATCGTGATTTTGTTACTCATACTATACGGAAAATAAGTCCATCTGAGAATTCATCTGCTACTTCTTCTTCCTCAGGTACGCCCTATCCTATAACATATTTTGTGAATTGTGAACGTTTTTCTGTGAGACATAGGAATTTTCTTGCAGTTGTGACAGCGGGTCATGAGCCAAAGCATTTTAATGAAGCGATGAAAGACTCGGGATGGCGAGATGCGATGGGTAAGGAGATACGAGCCCTTGAAGACAATGAGACTTGGGTAATGGAGACTCTTCCACCCAGAAAGAAAGCACTAGGGAGCCAGTGGATATATAAAATTAAGTATAAGTTCGATGGCAGCATAGAGCGACTCAAAGCAAGACTTGTGATCTATGACAATCATCAGGTGGAAGGAATTGACTATAACGAGACATTTGCTCCTGTGGCAAAAATGGTGACGGTTCGTATTTTTCTTGCAATTGCTACTGTTAAAAATTGAGAGGTACATCAAATGGATGTGCATAATGCTTTCCTTCACGGTGACTTAAGTGAGGAGGTTTATACAAAGGTTCCTCCAGGTTTCAAAAATACAAATTCTAACATGGTTTGCAGGTTGAAAAAGTCGTTGTATGGTCTGAAACAAGCTCCTCGATGTTGGTTTGCAAAACTGTCAATAGCGTTGAAGAGTTATGGTTTTGTGCAATCCTATTCAGATTATTCCTTATTTGGGTTGTGCAGGGGAAGAACTCAGATCAACGTGTTAGTTTATGTTGATGACTTGATTATTGCAGGGAATGATAAGGTTGCAATGACAACTTTTAAAGATGACCTTGGCAGGTGCTTTCATATGAAGGATTTGAGAGTTTTGAAGTATTTCTTAGGGCTAGAGGTAGCCCGTAATCCAGAAGGAATTTTTTTTGCCAAAGAAAATACACACTCGAGATAATTTCTGAAACGAGTTTATTGGGAGCAAAGCCTGTGGCATTTTCTATGGAACAAAATCACAATTTGGCCTTTGCTAAGGGCGAATTCCTTGCAGATCCGGCGCCGTATAGGCGACTTGTAGGGAGATTGATTTACTTGTCTGTGACGAGACCTGATCTTGTATATTCGGTTCATATTTTGTCCTAATTTATGCAACAACCTCGTGAGGATTATTAGGAGGCAGCTCTCAGGATCGTGAGATATTTGAAGAAGAGTCTAGGGCAAGGGATTTTGCTTCGTGCTGATAGTGACCTACGTCTAGAAGGGTGGTGTGATTCGGATTGGGCTAGTTGTCCACTTACACGGCGTTCCTTGACAGGTTGGTTCGTGTTACTTGGTTGTTCTCCTGTGTCGTGAAAGACCAAGAAGCAACAAACAGTGTCTAGATCGTCTGCGGAGGCTGAGTATAGATCAATGGCGGCAACAGTGTGTGAGTTAAAGTGGCTTAACCAACTTTTAAGCGACTTGGGTGTGCGACATCCGAAGGGTATGAAGTTGTTTTGTGATAGTCAGTCGGCCTTGTACATTGCTCAAAATTTGATTTTTCACGAAAGAACAAAGCATATAGAGGCTGACTGTCATTTTGTTCGAGATGCGGTGACTGAAGGGATGATTTGTCCGTCATATGTTTCTACTAGTGTTCAATTGGCAGACATCTTTACAAAAGCGTTGGGGAAAGCGAACTTTGAGTTTCTACTCTGCAAGTTGGGCGTACGAGATCTTCACGCTCCAACTTGAGGGGAGTATTACGAGATTATTGGGGTATTTTAAGAAATACAGGGTTGTGATATTTTGTAATATATATAGGGGTTGTGATATTTTGTAATAGGGGACTTGAGGGTTGTGAATGAAGGGGAGAGAAAATTGGTAGAGAATTTGACACGCTGCTAGTCGTGGCTGGGGTGCCAGTGGTGGTGGCCCGGTGGTAGCCGTGGGGGCTAGTTGTAGGTGTTGTGCCGGGGTTTTGTTTTGTGTTCTTTGATATTTTTATGTGTTTCTTTGTGATGTTTTGTGGTTGGGTAGAGCTGAATGTGATAAAGGTATGATTGAGGGCCGAAGTTTTTATTTTTAAATGGAGATCATACCCACACATTTGTCTTATTTTGCTATTGACTCAAAACTTATTTTTTATTTATGTTTGTCATGTGTTTTTTGTCCTGTCGTGGGAGCTTATTTTTCACGTGTGGGAGTTTATTTCTCTCCTACGTAGGAGTTTTGCTCTTTCCTATGTGAAAGTTTGAAAGTTTGCCCTTCTATTTTGGGAGCTCCTTCTATACAGGGACGTTTGATGACCCATATACCTATCTCCTCTATGCTGGTATTTAGCTTTGTTGGGGTCTTTTATCCTTGGTTTAGTGTTAGTTTGTTCTTATCTTGTATCGGCTTGATAAAAAAAAAAACATTAATAGTGAAAAGATTGAAAATGGGCATTTTCGATAGTAATAGCTAGTGATAAAACTTCACCACTAAATTTTGTTATAGAATGAAATTGAGATATGCTAGCTATCATGGTTACGCATGGAATATCTGTTTATGACATTTGGGTGCTAATATTATGAGCCCATATCTCGACTAATACTTCATATATATTATCTTTAACTTTAATATCTCTAACCCTTGTACTGCAAGGTTTTAGTCAACAAGGCCTCACTACTACCAATAATCGAAATTCGAATGGGCCAACAAGGCCTCACTACTACCAATAATCGAAGCCTCACTACTACCAATAATCGAAATTCGAATGGGCCAACAAGGCCTCACTACTACCAATAATCGAAATTCGAATGGGCCAACAAGGCCTCACTACTACCAATAATCGAAGCCTCACTACTACCAATAATCGAAATTCGAATGGGCCAACAAGGCCTCACTACTACCAATAATCGAAATTCGAATGGGCCTTAACATTATTTCATGTAGTGAGATATTTTCAATCTCCCTTTTGAGCCTAAAACCTTGAGAAGAATTAATGAATAACTATTGCTTATACCAACAAGGAATTAGTTTGTTAGTTTGGAAACGAATTATAAGGTACGATTGAAGGACTTATCATGAGTTCGAGCTCATCTTTATTTATTTTTGTTCGAAAAGATGTTATTGTCTTTGTAAATTTTTGAATATAAAAGAATTAGTCTCGCTTTAGAAGAGAGGAAAACATCTGCCTAGTGTCAAAAAATTGGTACAAAAAAAAGAGAATAGCTATTGCTTATATAACAAATTGATGAGACTTGAATTAATTAATTTTTCTTTTCCTCCCAACATACAAATATATATATATATATATGTCCCGCAAATATTCTTCTCTCTCTCTCCCAACCAAAAGGGGAGGGATCATTGTACATGATTGAGAGTGCCACATGACAATGGAGGGGTAATTTATTGCAAGTAGGTTCGCATCCATTTGGAACCAACAGCTCGAGCAATTGAACAGACATATGCATCCACTTTATTCCTTCACAGCAAGCACAGAGTATATAAAGCATATATTAGTTCTTGCTGAGGAAAGGGCTTATCCGGGCCATGTAATTTATATTCTATGAATCTACACATCACATCAATCATACTGAAATATTCCAAACCAACCCGAATTTATATATAAATATATACAAACAATAAGATAAGGAAATTCCCACGATATTTTTTTAGGGAAAATAAAAAAAAATGTTCTCTTTCAGTAAGAACAGGTCCCCAGTACTTAATTTGGGAACACGCAACATTAATTATTTGTTTGGACCAACCTTACTATTATTTCCATGTCTTTTAATCTTGTTTAATTAGTTCAAGTGGGACAAGAATAGGGTTTAAAAGATAACATCCCTAACATGAAAGGGTGTAAAATGGAAATACATTTATTATTAGGGAAATACGTATTGCATAGCTCTCTTGTAATCGAATGGACGCAAATAACTCGTGCATACCAAACACGAACATGTTAAAAGAAAAATGTTTGATGTATGTTGGATATCAACGCTATTTTTTAATAATGACACTTAAAACTTTTAGATATTTTGGAGATGTGAGTGTATTACGTAACATCCCAACATCTAAAATAGATTGAGTGCCAGCGTTAAAAAATATCGTTGACATCTAAATCACATTTTGTAATATTAATAATGTTCATGTTTTTTTAATTAAAAGATGAAAAATTATATTCTAATAAACATTTCAAATATTGTGCGTACTAAATAATTTAATAAATATGAATGTGTAATTATATATAAAAGATAAAAATAAAATGCTAAAATAATATTCAAAGTGTATATTATTCATAATATATACCACATTTACATACAATTAAATTACTTTTAGTATAAAGGTAATATACTCTATAGACGTATCTTTTAGATGTCAACGTAACATTACTCTTAAGAAATATATGTTATTATAGTTAGCTATATCACTTTTACGCTGATATTAGTATTTGTTATGAGATGAGGTGCTCAAAGGGGGAACAACTTAATTTAATGGAATGGGGCCGGCCAAGAGCATGTGGGTTTGGTGACTACGCAGTACTTTTTTTTAACTAAAAGCAATGAATAAGGATGAATCAATCCAACGCAAAGATTCGCAGGGGATATAAAGCTACACACATGGAAGCGTGGGCATGCCGCTTTGTTCATCATTTTGGAATATGAACTTCTTCTTCTCTCTCTCTCCACAAATGTATACATATATTGCTAATACCATCGTTTCTTTTCATGCACTGATCAAACTTAAGCTAAGGGAAGGAGAGAAACGAAGCTATATATATATATATAGTTAATTTAGAGACTCCAGCTAGCAAGCAAAATAAAATGTCAAGCAAGCAATATATGAACGGTTGCTGCTATCAGGGTATAGACGAAATGGCGCCGCCGCGTGTTATTGTGATGGAGAAGAAGCTGAGTTTTCAGAAGAGATTAGAGACCATCCAGGAAGAAGGAGATCAGAGTACTCGTAGCAGTTGCAATATTGGAAAATCCACTGCTACTAGTACTGCTATTGATAGTTCCAATGTTGGGTTCACTACTAAGAGTAGAAGAGCCTCTATAGTTGCTGGTTGATGAAAGCATATCATAACATATATATATATATATATATGGTTTTCTTCTGATTGCAGTTTGGGAGTTGTTTTAGAACTTCAAAAAAAAAAAAAAAAAACCATTTCAGCTGTATTTAGTTTCCCCTTGTAGAATAAAAGTTATAGCTACCTCTTCATAAATTTCATTTCTTTTCCTTCTTGGTTGGCTTTATTTTATTAGAGAAGTATCAATTCTTGTATTCAAAATGTCTAGCCATAGAGCCACAGTACAACATCAAGCATGCACCAAGTATTTCATATATGTTGATTATTATTACATTTACATGTATATGCATGTGCTAAAGAAAACAAAAGCAAGAAAATACAATTTAAAGGGCAAACCTCACTTTTTCAAAATCCATTTGTGAGAAAAAAGGGGGCCAACATAGTTATACAGAAATGCTAAAACGACGAAAAAAATACATATCCAAAATCATATCCTTGCCTATGTTGATATAGTGAGATAAAATTACACAACGTAGCATCTAGAGATCAAAGTGATCAGGTGAACTATTTGAAAGGTGGTGTATATTATTTTGTAATTTAATAAATATTTAGATTATTCCCTGTAATTTAAAAACGTGACTTTTCGATAAAAGACCAAAATAATGTATAAAAAATATTGTGGTGAGTGTTCGATTTATACAAATTTTATGAGAAAAGAACTGTAAAAATCAAGAGAGTGAAAAGGTTAAACATAAAATTTATAATTTAGAGAAGAAAAAAGTTTTATGTACGTTTGGGTGTTAATATCTTCTGATGCTGAAACTTAACTTTCTTGAATGTTTTGGGAATGTACGTGTATGACGTAATATTCTAAAATATACATTCATTCTCAAAATATTCAAGGAAGGTTAGGTGCTAGCATCGGAAAGTGACGTTGACACCAGTGTACATATAACATTACTCTTTTGTAAATCCTATGCTTAAAATCCCGAGGACGGAGAAAGAGTGACTAATTTTAAAATTAAGATTTAAATATGAGTCAAATATATTACAAGAAGAAAAAAATAAATATATAGGCCTAAGTTTTTAAATTCTTTTTTTATCATAATCATAATATAGATTTATGATAGATCAAATTGTATATACAACTCAACTCAATAAAACATTTTCCAACTAATATAGATATATGATAGGACTACATAAATTCGTTATCTCTACAAATTAAAGGCTAAGTTGAATATTATATTTGTAATATTTTTAGTCTTTCTTTCATCTTCTATGTCACTAATCTTGAAATCCAATGATCTCTATTATGTATAATTATCCAAATTATCTAAACATATATATTTTTTTCATCTTTTTCTCAATAAAAAATTTACATACTATTTAGCTATATTTGTTATTTTTTAAAATTTTATGTACATACTAATATTTTTATTTTCTTATGACATTTAGTTTTTTTAATGTATTATTATCTACTTTTTTTTTGAAGAAGTATTATTATCTACTAGAATTACGAAAATATTTCTTTAATAATTAGAAGCTGCTTAGCGGCTATGGTTTTGGAGGGTTTATTGAACATTTCGGAGTTAGGGTTTATCATTTCGTTCTCTTCGCTTGATCAATCAAAGAACAAGTGCGTAACATAATCGAGTTAGGATTTATCAATCTGATTTTTCTCTAATCGAGTTAGGGTTTATCAATCGGAATTTCTCAATTTCCCTTACATTCATGGAGATCACAAAACCAACAAAAGGCGCCACGAAGAAGAAGAAAAACCTGTCACCAGAAGGCCAGTTCATGTTCGATCTCGGCACCTGCTCGAAGAACAACGATCTTTCCGGCGCACTATCTCTCTACGATTACGCAATTTCTAATAATTTCCGTTTAAATCACAATCACTTCAATACTTTGCTTTACCTCTGTTCCAATTCTCTCAACGATTCAACCAAAGCTTCTGCAATCGAGAAAGGATTTCAAATCTTCGATAGAATGATCGGTAGCAGAATTAATCCGACGGAAGCAACTATAACAGCCATGGCGAGGCTCGCCGCGGCGAAAGGCGATGGAGATTATGCATTCGAATTGGTGAGAACTATGGAACAGTACAAGATTTTGCCTAGGTTGAGATCGTATGGTCCGGCATTGTTTGAATTTTGTGAGAAACTGGAAGCGGAGAAAGCGTATTTGGTCGAGGAACACATGGTTTCGATGAGGATTAATCCGGAGGAACCGGAGTTGGCGGCATTGTTGAAGGTTAGCGCAGAAGAGGGGAGAGAAGAGAAGGTTTATTCGTATTTGCAAAAACTAAGGAATTGCGTGAGGTGCGTTAGTGCGTCGACAGCAGAGGCGTTGGAAGGTTGGTTTCGGAGTAGTTTAGCTTCGGAAGTTGGTGTTTTGGATTGGGACCAGGGTCAAATTAGAGATGCAATGTTGAATAATGGGGGTGGTTGGCATGGGCAGGGATGGTTGGGGAAGGGTCCGTGGGATGTCGGTAGATCGAGGATTAGTTCGGAGGGTTATTGTAGTTCTTGTTGTGAGCAGCTAGCTTGTGTTGATATTGATAAGGGGGAGACCGAGATGTTTGCAGAATCAGTAGCTTCGCTAGCTTTGGAAAGGGAAGTTAACTCTAATTTCAGGGATTTTCAGGTGAGATTGGTCGCTTGCTTGCCTGAGACCTCGAATTCCTCCTCTTGTCTCTTTATCTTTTGGTTTTTTTGTGTTGGTTCACATGAGGATAATCAATCATATCTTCAAGTGTTAAGGGGTTATGTGTCAGTTAAGTTGCGTGCCTTTGCTATGATTCCTCCTATTAATTTTAAAGGCCTCTAGTGTCAAATTTGGCTTTCGACAGCTATACCAGAGCCAATATTACTATTGGACGCAAATAAACTACATATTAGGGGTCTACATTATTATAAGAATGATAATCAATTATTTTTACATGTTTTCAATCAAAGTGAGTTAAAAGCCCATCTTTGGAAACACTGTAAAATACCTCTTATAGCAAAAATTATATCGGCAGAAATGTCGCACGTTGCTTAAAGATCAATTTTGCTACGAAAAGGGGTGAAAATAACTTATCTGAACCTCGAATTGGCTGCAAAACCCATCTTCTTCCTCCCATAGACGTTTTTTTCCCTTCTCTGGTGCGTTAGAAATGAAAAATGATGAAAAGTGTTAAAACAAATGCACCACCTCCTTATAAATAAGTGGACCCCACTAATTTTCATTTTTTTACTCTATCAGTTACACGCCTAAATGAATGCGGAACATGCATGTATTATATATCAAAATGTATGTAAAGGCACACTCTGCATTCATTAATGACATAATTAACCATTTTTAACGTGTCAATTTTGAGTTACCCGACCTGTCAACTCTTTATACCGTAAAAATACGTTGTAGCTAACTATACACGTATATACGTGCACACTCACTTAATATACATGCCTATCAACTTATACTCATGACTTCTATGTACGAAATACGCGTATAATATGCCTCAACATACGTATAAGTCAACCAAATATATTGAATAAAACTACGGGGTGTTATAATCTCCCTAACTTTAGGAATTTCGTACTCGAAATTTAAAGTAAGGAGAAATATACCTAGAGTGTGCCTTTACATACATTTTGATATATAAAACATGCATGTTCCACGTTCATTTGGTTGTGTAACTAGTAGAGTAAAAAAAAAAGGGAATTAGTGGGGCCCACTTATTTATAAGGAGGTGGTTCGTTTTTAACATTTTGTTTCTTTTTTTTTTTTTTTTTAACAATTTTCATCATTTTCCATTTCTAACGCATCAGAGAAGGGAAAAAATCGTCTGTGGGAGGAAGAGATATGTTTTGCGGCCAATTTGAAGTTCCGGTAAGCCATTTTCACCCCTTTTCGTTGCAAAATTGATCTTTAAACAACATGCAATGTTTCTACCGATGTCATTTTTGCTATAGGAGGTGTTTTACGGTGTTTCCAAAGATGGGGTTTTAACCCACTTTATTGGAAACATGTAGAAATGATTGATTATCATTCCTATAGTAGTGTAGGCCCTGAATATGTAGTTTATTTGTGTCCAATAGTAATATTGGCTTCGGTATAGCTGCCGAAAGTAGGAGTGTCAGTAGATTGGTTCAAACCGCGGAACGGTTCGGTTTTTTTACCTTAATCAGTTCGGTTTCGGTTTGGACTTTTTAAAAATCGATCGGTTCGGTTTGGTTTGTGGATAAAGGTCCAAAAAATCGATCCTAAACCGAACCGAACCGATGTAAGAGTAAAATTGTAAAATTATATTAACCTTAATCCCATTTCTTCTATTCGTTTCTCTCCTATTCTTTATTTCTTCTCCTATGCTAAACTTGATTTGGAATTGATTTTGGGAAGGATGTTTGCAATGAAACTTTGATAGTTTTTGTTGTACTTAATCTTATTTAGGAGATGACATGTAAATTGATCATTTTTTAACTTTATGGTAAAGAATGATACTATTATTGCGTGTATGTTAGACCATGAATACTTTGATGTGGATTTTGAACTTTTAAATTATCATTTGATGTTATTATTATACTATGTAAAAAAATCATTTGATAAAAAATATATTTTACAGGTTAAAAAAATGAAACCGATCAATCCAAACCGAACCAAACTGAATTGGTTCGGCTCGGATCCGTTCGGTTTAGGGGTTAGGATCTGTACGGTTTCGGTTTGGCAAAATCCAAACCGATGCCCATCGGTTTGGTTTGCGGTTTGGGGTCTAAATCGATCCAAACTGAACTGATGACACCCGTAGCCAAAAGCCAAATTTGACATTGGAGGCCTTTGGAACCTTGTTAAATCCCAATTTGACACCATAGAACTGTAGAGGAATGAATTATGGGCATTTCAATATCAAGGTCATGATTTTTGAATATCAATTGGTATTGTTAGAAATAGATTGAATGAATTCTGTAAATATGGAACACATAATTAATTAGTGGAAACGTGACAAAGTTCATTTCAATTTTTCTGTTTCAGAAGAGATGTTTTCAATAGATATTGATAAACAATTTATGTTAGCCATTTATATCTAGTTTTGAAAGGGTAGGCCTTGGTGCAACGATTGACCAAGGACTAAAAATTAGCCGAATTTCGGCGAAATTAGCCGAATTTTTTCGGTTTTTTTACCATCGAAGCGAAAAGTGGGATGTAAAATAAAAAATGCAAAAATTCGCTAAATAATTTGATAAACTTCGACAACTTCGACGAAATTCGATAAACTTCGACAAAAGTTTGGTTTTTCAATAAAAATTCGAGCAAAAATTCGATAAAACTCGACAAAATTCGACAAAATTCGATGAAATTAGACAGAGAAGTAAAAAAGATGTTACTTCATCAATAAAAAACAAAAAAAAAACACTAATAATTATGTATTATTTTCAACTTCATCAACCAACATAGCAATATAAATTTTAAAAAATAATTTAACAAGTTAACAAATTATGTAGTTTATGGGATATGCTTTACCAAAAAAAAAAGAAACGAAGCAAAATAAATAAATAGTTAAAGTCGAAATAAGATAAAAACTTAAAAATAAATTAAAAGATTTCTTAAAGTCATCTTTTTTTAGTTAACTCTTATGAAACAAGATTAATAAACAACACATTCAAA
The DNA here is from genome assembly GCA_035771175.1 of Paratinospora sagittata. Lineage (NCBI taxonomy): Eukaryota > Viridiplantae > Streptophyta > Magnoliopsida > Ranunculales > Menispermaceae > Paratinospora > Paratinospora sagittata. The sequence continues at coordinate 31,986,334 of CM069597.1, read as the reverse complement.
TAATAAACTAATAAATTAAGCATGATAGAATTCAAACTAGTAAAGTATATGGTCGAGAAGCAAGCCTCCACAAAATTAAATATTAAAATAAAGAAAACAAATTAAGACCAAAAGCCGTCATTCAAATTCATCAACTCACTTAACAAGATTGATTTTGTTAGGTCGCTTATTGATATTTTTATGTATTAAAAGTGTCTATTTATATTAGTTTTTAGCTTATACTACAATAAATTTAGATATTTAAGCATATATGCAAAAACTCTCTAAACTTCTCTAATTTAGCAAATTTTTACAAAAAATCTCCATGTCGAATTAAACTTCTCCGAATTAATTCGGATTTTTGAAGGTCGAAGTTTAGGGCGAAATCGAAGTTTCGTACATTGCGATTGACGTTTGTCCATTGTGACTTGGAAGTCACAGGTTCGAATTTGGAAATAACCTCTTAATGTGCAAGTAATGCTGTGTATATTGTGCTTCCCCCAGACCCTGCATTGGTAAGAGCCTTATATACTGGTACACCCTTTTGTTTATATCTAGTTTTCCCTCAATTCTAGAAATGTGTTGAAGAAATAGAAATGTGATTTTATTTTAGCTTTTGTTTCTATCTTTCTAGGGAAGAAGATTGATTGAAGAAGTGTTTTTGCATCTAAAGGATGCCTAAAAAGTTCTATATATATGTTCATCAAGAATACCTTATTTATTTATATATTTTTTTTTCTTTAGGAAACATCTAGATATACGTTATTTGCATAATATATTGCTAGTTGATGTAACTAAATTGGGATTAAATTAGAGTTTTGGAAATGAACTTTAAATCTACAGGACTTGATATTAGTAGGACTATGATTGAGTATAATAAATATAATTTTAATGGAAGTAGAAAAATAGACGAAGATGAAAATTGAAAGCCATGAGATACCAACGAGTAAAAACTTTAGGTATTTTAGATCAATTAATCATTAGGGGGGAGAAATAGGAGAGGATGTGAATTATAGATTTAAAGCAGGACAGGTTAAGTGGAGAAGTGTTTCTGAACTATTATACAATCAACGTGTCCCATTGAGGTTTAAAGGAATATTTTATAAGATTTGTTATTAGTTATTACGTCAGCTATGCTTTATGGATAGAATGTTGGGCATAAATAACAATATGTCAACAAATTAAGCATAATGGAATGCGAATGTTAAGATGGATATATGGTAATATATTGAGACATAAGATTAGAAATAGACATTTGAGAAATGGTATTGTAGACAAATTAAGAGAGAACCGATTAAGATGATTTAGACATGCATAACGATGACCATTGTATGTATCAATTAGGAAGAGTGACCTATTAACAATTCATGGTAATGATAGAGCTAGAAGAAAACTTAACATAACACATAAAGATAATTAAGAAAGATATAATTACTTGTAAATTATAATATAACTATCGACTTAGCCCTTGATAGAGCAGAGTAGAGGAAATGGATTCATGTACCAACCTCGCGTAGTTTGGAAAAGGCTTTGTTGATTTGAGGAACATTCAAACATGCCTGAAGATTTTCAGTGCACACACGACTTTCCAAAAGTGAAAATTGCATTTGGAAGCTCTTTTTTGTTATTTGGTCTATTTGGTTAAGTAGGAATAAAATATATTTTTGGAATGATTTGAAGATGATGAATAGAAGTTGAATGGACCTTATTATTGGACATAATGTAAATAGAATTGCATTTCTAGGGCCAAATTATTTGCAGTAGTTAGTAGGATTTGGTGATGAAGTAGGTCTCTATTATGTTGCTTGAATCAAAGCTTAGGCAATTTGTCCTACCTAGTGGAGGTAGTGCCTTAATTATTAAAATAATTATAACCTATGTTAGTCATATAGCTCACAGGTTCTATTAAATGATTTGAGTTTTAAACGACCTATAGGCTTCCAAGAGAAGTTTTGTACTGAAGCCCTAAAAAATGATGATTGGAACTTAAAGTTTGTTCATAATTCAGAAAGTAATAATCAGTTTTCAAGCACTGGGACTTCTTCCTATATAAAAAAAAACCAAGGCAGATAGAAAGAAGAGAAAAAGATGGATGTGGTCTCCCATTTGCACCCATCTAAAGTATTTTGCAAATTACTAAGCTTTTTTAAAGGTCGGAAATTTGCTCTGGGAGACCCTACTTCCAGTATAGCAATATCTAGGCAATTTAAGTAAAACATCTTAGTGATTACCTAGGTAATGCATTCACAATGATGCGTTACATACCGTGTTGTTCTGTTTGTTTTTGTTTCTTCTTCTTTGTTCTTTGTGAGATTGATCTTTTGTTTTGCATTTTCTAGAGGTCATGTTGACCTATTCCTCCGATCTCATTCTTTTTCTTCTTTCTATTGGTGATTTTACTGTAAGGTAATAGAGCTAATATCATGAAAAAAATCTTATTCATGTCAAAACATTAAGGTAAATAAGATAAAGATCTTTGTCTTGAAAATAATGATGTCGAATGTGCTCTCTGCTTAGGAATGGCTTGACAAGCATGCTGACTATGAAGCAGTAGTGGATGGTGCAAATGTTGGACTTTACCAGCAAAATTTTGAAGATGGTGGATTCAGCATTCCTCAGGTTGTACATCTTGAGATGGTTGATTTGTTTAGCTTGATTTAATTGGATTTGTTCTCTGTTTTAGAATTTGAACTTCTGCTACAAAAGCAACTCTTTCTTTTTCTTATTAAGAAATTTCTGTGGATATTTCTGAAATTGCAATAGAGCAGCTGGATGCTGTTGTGAAAGAGTTTTGTGAGAGAAGCGAAGGGAAATGGCCACTGGTTATCCTACACAACAAACGATTTTGGTCACTTATGGATGATCCTTCCAATAGAGAGCATCTTGAGGAGTGGAAAGCTCAGGAGGCCTTATACACAACGCCTAATGGATCAAATGATGATTGGTATGGGACCATCCTTTGTTTTGAGGCTTTTCTGCCAAGCTCGTTTAATAATTTTTCTGTCCAATGTTGTGGAAACTGCTTTCTATGTACTGGGCTTTCCTTAATTATCCTCAATTTCTCCATTTTTACATTTAGTTTCTGTGTAACTTGAATGAAAACTCATCATTTTGCTGATGATATATTCTCTCACATAACTTTGTGACTTAGATTCTTGTACTTGTTTCAGGCTAGTGTTTTGATGTGCCCACTATAGTTTTGATATACTATGATTTTTATTTGCAACCTAGGTATTGGATATATGCTGCTGTCAAGCTTGAGTGTTTGCTTGTCACAAATGATGAAATGCGAGATCACATTTTCGAACTCTTGGGTAGCAGCTTTTTTCTTAAGTGGAAAGAGCGACATCAAGTATGTACTATTAGATTTTATGTTGCCATTCTTGGCCTGCCTTTCATTTCATTTAATTGGTGCATATCTTTTTTTTTTTAAATGTCGTAGTTGATCTGACAAAAAATATATAATTACTTGTATTTTAAAAGTCAATTTAGCCCTTGAGGAAGTGGAGTGGAGGGAGCAGGTTTCTTGTGGTAGATCTCTTGTAGGGGGAAAAGGCTTTTAGTTGAGTTGTATATATATAATATATTTTGATAGGAAACCGGCTGGAATATCATTCATATCTTGGTATTTGTGCTCCCATATTTTTGCTTATTGTATTTTTGCCTTTTTGTGCAAGATGCTGAAATATTTTGGCTGCATTTGTTCTTTGTTTGGAAAGTAGGATATAATAGAAAAAGTGAAAATTCAAAAAATAACTTTTTGTTGTTATTTTAAAAACAGCCTTTTTATTAAGAAAAATATTAAACTATTGTTTTCGGTTCAACCAACCAAACAGCCTAATTTTTTTTTTTTTTTCAAGTTTTTTGGATGCAGAAAATTGCTTCTGAATCACAAACCAAATGGAGCCTTAGGATCTCTTGTCCTTTGAGCTCTTCCATATTCCCTGTTTTTCTATTTCTCTATGAAATTAAGAGACTTTTCTTTGAAGACGTCCATATTGGACATGTTTGCAGTATGAACTTGAGAGTTTTTGTGTGTGTGTGTCGAAAAAAAGGTTGAAAATTGAACTTTTTTCCATACTAGGAATTGCTGCTACCACACTAACGAATTCAATTTCTCTATGGGCAGCATTGGCTTCCTTTTTTGTGTTTTCCATCTGAAATGCATTGAAGTGCAAGAATGCAACCGCACATACATTCTGATTCTTTTGTTGAGAAATTTTAAGATTGACCTCATGGCAAGGTTTAAATGTTGGTCATACACATCATGGTCCACGTAATTTGTCTTTGATTTTCCAATAAAAGTCTTTTCTTGTACATTATCATGATTCAGTCAGATCAACCCACCAGTTCAACCTGAACCAGCAAACCATTCAGTGATCAAGCTGCAAACTGTCATTGAGTTATAAAACTAATATTTCAACATATAGAAATTCGATACATAAAGTAAATCAATTTTTAAGAATTACTGGTGGGCCGGTTTTTTGATTTGTGGTTTAAAGGTTACTTTACACGGTTTGTTGTGTTGCACCAGTTGTTAAACTATGGTTTTATGTTTCTGTGAATTAGATATTTCTATCGTCTGATACCAATTTGAACACATTCATTGTGGATGGGCTGCATTTCTCATGCTGTTAGTTTTCTCTTCTTTTCAAACATAAGCGTGGATGATGCATCTTTGCGGTGTTGACATACATTTTCTCAAAAGACTTCTGTTTCCACCTATTTTGCAGGTTCGGTTTTCATTCCATAAAGGCAAGTTAGCGCTACAGATGCCGCCCTCATATTCTGTGGTCATTCAGGTAAGAAGTCAATTGCAGTAGAATAAAACATATTTCCATTCTGGCATTCCTGCTGCTTTTTCTGATTTGAACAAAGCATGTGCTGTGCTATCTAATGAAGTATCATCCTTTGGATTATCTTGATAAAAGCTGTTCTGAAATTTGAAGGAATGAGGCATGCCATTGGACCTTAGAAATAATTCCAGTTAAAGCTCCTTGTTTCAAAACATTTTGTTGGAGAACTTAAAAATATGTTTTATTGGATATAGTTGGATGCTTTAGAACAATAGTAGTCAATAATTCAGATGAATATGCGATGTACTTTTTCTTTTATGGAGAAGAAATGCTTCTTGGAGATGTTGTAATGTACTTTGTTTTTTTCTTTTTCTTCTTCTTCTTCTTCTTCCCTTTTTTTTTTCTTAACGGAAATGAATACTGGCAAAAGAGACTCAACATGTTGATAGACAATTAGCGTCGCAGTTATGAGGATGTTAAGATGGAAGACTTACAAGACCTGGCAAAAAGTGAGTTTATTGGTGGGAGTAACTCAAACCAAGATAAAAGTGTTTCAGCATATGAATTTTCTATTTTAGGAGGCTTTTTGTCGTAGTCATCATTCTTCTTGCTTCTTTATGATGGTATCATTTATGAAATACAATACACTCTTTTATGCTCAATCCCATTGAATTCACTCTTGTTATTAAATAAATGAAATGGTTGATTGTGTTCTTTAAATCTAGTGGGTTGCACTGTTCATTGTCAATTATTTGAATGACTATTCTAGTACAAGGTGGTTATATGTTTCCTGTATCCATCTTATTGAGACTGATGCACTTGCAATATTATTTGATGAATTATGTGCGTTTTGTCTAAGGTGGTAGTATTGCTTTAGCTTTATATTTTGAAATAACTTATTCCAAACTGTGTTTCCAGGAATTAGAGAAAGGATCATGGCATGTACCGACCGAAGATGGGTGCAGCGATGACGCGTCCAGGACTTGGCTTTGTGTTACTAGATCAAGTCCTTGCCAACATTCTGATGAAGTTCCAATGAAGTTGATTTCTCCTGAAATTGATCGGTTCCAGCGCTCCAATCCATCTTCTCCCAAGCTCTCCGAAACAGAGACCACAATGAAAGAGAATGGTTCTCATGCTACCTTAACTTCGTTTCAACTTTTCAATGACAAGCCTCCACCAGTGACTGGTAAAAGAAAAGATAGATCTCCATCTCTCTCTTAACTGCCATCTTTAACTTCTCTAATTCTTCTTGCAAAAATATCGTTGTCGTTCTAACTTTATCTATGGCTAGTTGGGTTATTTTCCTACTCTGGAAATCACCCGAGATTTTCGAGTCTATAGAAGGGTTGGTAGCAGGAGAAACGGAGAGGGAGATGTGACACTTCCAACAGAAGCTGACTAGATGATTTCCCTTGTCTTGCTGTGAAGATGCTTATGAGCTGCCGCAGTTGCCACAGTTGCCATGCACTTTGTATATCCTTGCTGTATGGAATCATATCATAATTTATAGTTCATGGCAACCAATTTGTTTTACCATCAAATTTTTCTTATTAATATCTATCTTTTTGAAATTTGATACAAAAATTTGTGATAAAATTCATTATACTCAAGTATATCATCTTGAATTTGCAAATTTGATAATTGGAGTGATTTTCTATATCTCAATACTTGGAACTGTTATATATATCAAAGTAAAAAACCCAATCCATGACTTACAAATTGCCTTGAGGAATAAATAATAACGTACATATTCTTCAGCAATACTGATTGCATTACAACATAGAAGGCTAATAAGCAATAAAATCATTCAAACAATACATTCATGTAAATGCGTATCAAGACTGAGATGCTCCCATAGTCTCATCACGGTTCATGATCATTAATTTTAGAAGACATATCTTACAACTCCAGGGAAATGAATTTTCATGAAATAGTCTTCCCAATCAATGCATTTTGAATCGAAGTAAAATGCTCTGCTCTCCATTTCATTTTGATTCATGGCCAGTCCCAGTTTTACTGAGTTCGTGTCATCGAAGCTGCATTAGGTGAAAAGCTTAAGATTTTTAAGGTGGGATTTGAAGTTTTGAACTCAAACCATGAATCTTTGTGTCTGGCAAGTTTAGAATGATTAGTAAAGAGAATGAAATAGGAAAATGACTTACATTCCTTTGAAGAAGACATAGGGTTTGTAGAGCTCCATGAAACGTTGTACAAGTTTGATTCTTCGATTAAGATCATCACATGTAGAATGTAGATATTGAAACAGCACAACATTCATCAATTTCAAGCCCTTAAAATTAATGAAAGAAAAATGTTAATATCATTGTTTGTACCTAGGACAAGAACTAAAAACAATGATGATGATAACAACGTTAAAATGGTTGATGATTTTTAGATAATTAAGCCTAACTATTCTTTCAGCTACATATATATTTATATTTGCAAGGTAAATAATGATATAAATATAATAGTAATTTAATTTTTCATTTTCTTATTAATCTAATCGAAAAAGTGATAGAATTAAATTAACCTTCAAGGGCAACATGAGACAAATGATAACGTAGGTGTAGAAGCTGGCCATTGTGCTGAAGAGAAAACCATTACAAACTTTGACTGGTTCGCCCTCCTTATTTATCCACGGGTTCTTTGTAAAATAATTGTAAAGATATTCTCTGAAGGTGCTCAATTTCATAGGATTCCTAAAGGAAGAACCTATTTGATATATGAACTTTGATGCTTGATTTGCACGAGCTACCATGGCCACTATCATAGCATTCACAACCATGTCTCCTGGAATCTGCAAAACCCGTATTAAATACTATTACTATCTCAACTTATCTCAACTTTTAACTTTATAACAAGAGTAATGCTTAATTAACATACTTTACAAATACAATTTGTTGACATTGCTCTTAAATATTGTTAGATAGTCTCAAATTACGTGTTGATGTGTGATTCGAGACGATCCAACAACTCTTAATAGAAATGTCAACAAAGTTTGTTGCTAAAGCATTTTCCTTATATAACAACTTATACACATAAGAAGTAATAACATATGCAATAAGTAATAGCATGTACACATCACTACATAAAATATATATATATAGGCGTGTGTATGTATATGTTTAAGTCAACTGAAAACGTAATTTACCACATCCAGTATTGAGTCAGGATTTCCAAGAAAGAATGTCAACTTTCCTTTTCCATACACACCAGTTATGCTGTCGATGGTTCTGCTTTCAACAATAGTGGAAAAAATATATAAATTAATTCATAAAATGCCATTAATATTACATTATAAATGAAGAGAATGGGGGTGGGGTGGGATACGGTTATACATCGCGCCATGGCAAAATTCATACACAAACACACATATATATCTACTGTATTTACTCTTTTGGTGGAATAAAAAGATAAAATTATCTCGTACAATTAAAAATATAAATGAAGATTGATAAGAGTGAAAAGTTAAAAGTTATAACGATAGAATAAAAATAATCAAATTAAAAAAGTTCAAATTGTAAAAGATGGTATGCTAAAGTGGAATAAGTTGAAAAATATTCTACTCATTTTACCATTAAATGGAAATTTTTCAATAAAAAGATAAAAGAAGCTTTTTGAAAGATAATTTTAAAATTTTAGCAAAAATGACGTCAACATGAAAAATTTAAAGTTTTCCTTTACACATATTATAAATTTAACTTAATATCAAGGGACCCAATTAAATTATCCGGAAACTAATGCGCCCATCATGTATTTAGACAATGACCCTGTTTGAAAAAGCTTTTTTTAAGTGCGTTTAGAAGAAAAATACTTATAGAGGTATTAGGTAACAACTTCTTCTAGCTAAACTATAGAAGAATTTGGGAGACACCAGCTTTTTCTAGAAGTACTTCAAAAAAAACGCTTTTGAAAAACAGATCCAATATTGTATTACAAAGAAAAAAAAAGTATATATATATATATATATACCTGAAACCTTGAATCCAACCGGGAAATGGTTCCCTGTAAGTACTGGTGATGATGGTAGGGCGTATAATGACAACCGGCAGCTTCTCTCTATATTTCCCTATCAGCATCTCCCCCATGGCCTTCGTAAACACGTAGGTGTTTGGCCACCCGTATAATGTTGCCCTGATTAACAGTATCCCCACCCACCACATCATTAAGATTATAATTAATTAAGCTTACACAAAAATACTTTTTAATATATAATTTAGTCTCTGCAGAGAAGATCAATTTAAAGTAGGTTAGTGTGATGATCAAGAACCCATATCTCAGAAAATAAGAATTCTAAGTTTGAATCTCATCCAAAATGAACTTTTTTTTCTTTCTTTTTTAATCCTTTCTTTATAGTGCGTGGACGTTCTCAATAGCCTAAAATTTAATAATACCTACTTTTTACAAAATATTTATAATAAATAATTATTAAAGGTTTACATATTCTAATATATGCATTATTTTTTCCTTTTTTTTTTTTTTTTTTTAAGATTAAGGTTGGGTTGGAGTTAGACTTATTTTTGTCAATTTTACAATGAACATAAGAAAATATATGCCAATTTTCTTTTAACTCTTTAATCTCTACTCCAATAATATATCATAGCTTTAAACAATGAGATAATATTGATATTTGCTTAATTTTTAATAGTACATTGTAATGTATATACATGTGTGTATTCTTGGTTCAATTTAAATGTATTAATTAAAGATCACTCTTTGCAAAAATATTTTGATATTTAATTATTTATAAATTCTTTTTAAGAACTTCAAAATAAAATTGCTATATGAATATAAATGGTATAATATGTTTTTTTTTTATATTTTCTATTTTTAGATTTAGAATAGTATTTACTCACAAATATAGCAACTAAAAAGGGAGATCGAAGACATGCATGTGTTTATTATTATTTGTTTGAGAAATGCCCCTATATTTGAAAAATACTTTTTATACCCAAATATATTAGATGCTTTGAATTGACATGACATGCATGTAGTACAGTAGTAGTTATTACCCAAACTATATATTTATCAAATAACATTCACTAGCATGTTACAAGTCTAAATTTGCAGTTTATAATTTGCTTATGGATTTCTTTCAACAGAATCTTGTAATTTGAAAGCCAAACCTTTTCAAGCCCAGTTCTTCCATTGCAGCTGCTTCTGCTTCTTTTGTTGCTTCCAGTGCCCGGAGCTCAGACAATTTTTGACTCATCAGCCTCAACTCTTCTTCTATATCTAAACCCAAAGTTCCATTTAGAGCTTCACCCATCTCGAATGGTTTCTCAGATATAATTCCTGACTTCTCTCCACATACATAAGCTGAAACATATACCATAGATCAAATACAAATTAATATACATAAAAAATCTATATATATATAGGATATAACAAGAAAGTAATAATTACCAGTTGAAACATGGAGAAACATCTCTAGTTTCAAACACTTCTTTGCAAAGTCCAAAACATGCTTAGCTCCAAAAGTATTGATGCCCAATGCAATATCATATCTGCAATTAAAAACAGAACATATATATGCACATTACATATATAAACAGAAGATCAAATATTAATTCATTTGGATTATATATAATTGCTTGAATATTGCCTCTCATCAAAGTTAGTGGTTGCAGCTAAATTGACAATAATGTCGACTTCTTCAAACATTTGCTCCTTTATATCAGAGTCCTTTATTCCCAAGTTCTCCAAAGAGATGTCTCCCGCAACTGTGGTCAACTTGTTTGAAATGAACGAGTTAAAACTGCTACTTGTACCATATTTCTCCCTTAGGACCTTGAACACATCCTCCTTTAGCACCTAAAAATATAATAATTAAGAAAGTTATATATATTATATATAGCATCAGAAGGAAAAAAAAAAAAAACTGCATTAATCTTTCTGTTGAAGTAAATGCACGAATTATTGCTTAATTACCTCAGTGTGTAAACGCTGCATGGCCAACTTGGTATCAGCAGCTCTGATAAGGAGAAACAGCTTCTTCACATTAGGTTGAGTTCTAAGCACTTTCTCCACAAAGACTGCATTCAAAAAGCTTAGTTAATTAATTATTACCTAAAATGCTATAGAATAGAAAAGAGAATCGAAGAAGAATTATGGGTGCTGAGCAGTAGAGTAATACTCTTTGCCAGAAACCCAGTAGATCCAGTAACAAGGATGCTCTTGTGCTCAAGGAATTCTGCAATTCCATTCAACTCCATAGCTATAATAAAGAAAAATGAAAGAACTAGCTAGAAGATAGAGCAGTGGTACTAACAGATCAATATTGATCAATCTATGCATGCATTTATATATATACACATAATTTAAAGAGAGGTGAATACTAGAGTGTATAGTGGGCCCTCAATTAAGATTGATCAATCTGTGCATTTATATATATCCAACACCAAGAACCTGCAATTTATTCACATGTAGTAGTACCTAATATTTCAGCTATATTTATGAATTTGGCTTCTTGCTTCAAACGGGAAAGGAAGATCATCAGAAATATTTTATTATATTCTATTTAAGAATTTCTTGTACTACTTGCTCACACGTTAATATAGTAAATAAGAAATTAGGTTATAATTAGGTAAGTAGTTGTTTTATATAGTAACAATAATAGTACAGTTGACCCAAATCCTTACCGGCAAGTATATATTCAAATTATATACGATGAAGCAAATTAATGAATATCTACATTGGTTCTTATATGCCTGCATTTAATTGATCAGACATATATAAAAATATATATGTTAATTAATATTTTTAGAAAATATCTAAAAAAAACAATTTTCATAAAAATTTTTGTTTTTAATTCTAACCAATATTATTGCAAATAATTTTTCTTTGTTTCTATTACTACTATTACCAACAAAATTTAATATTTGATTCTATAAATTGAAAAGATATATAAACTACAAGGATGCTTTAATTATATATCATTTTAAATGATAACAAATTAATGGTTCATGGAATATTTTTTGAAAGCTAATAGTAATAACCTATCTGAAGTACAATTATTTATAAAAAAAAGTATAACCACAAAGTAGATTAATGTTGGCTTGCCAAGTAGCAAGTGTGACGAATTAACAGACATCCAGGGGCAGGTCCTTACTATCTGGGACCTGAGGTGAAGTATATAAAATGAGACTTATTTATACATTAATAACAAATATTTTTTTAAATATTGCGAATATATTACAACTACATATTTTTATAAATAAGCAAATAGTTTTATATACAACATATTACAACCATATCCAAAATATCAAAGTAATCCATCACAAAAAACAAAATCAAATACATTTGCAAAGGTTCCAAAAAAATAAAACATTACAACAAATAAAAAAATACCCAAAATGCATTTTCAAAGTTTTTACCAAAAAACTTATTTGGGCTCCTTTTTGAGATAGACTCAATTGTTATAATATTTTTTTTTCTTCCTTTTTTTCCTTTTTTTCAGATCTAAAATCATACTTTTAAGGAACATATTTGTATAATTATTACAATCGACACAAAAAACACAAGCACAGATTCAGTGCAACCTAAAACTACTAAATTAACACTATAAAGATACAAAATCAATACAATAAAGCTATAAAATTAACACAAACAGAAAATTATCCCAAATTTCACACAAATATTTAATATAACCTAAAACCACAAAATCAACACTATAAAAGTTAGAAAATAAACACAATAAAACTACAAAATCAATATAAATAGAAAATTATCACAAATCTCATATAAATATCAAAGAGTAACAAGTTCAGAAAAATGTCTAATGTTCGTTAATTACTTTGACAACTTCAACCTTGTTGATAAAATTGTTGTACCTAATCCAAATACAAAATCATATAAAATTAAGTTCTATGTTTGAATTGTAAAAGAAAAAAAACATGGGTGGGACGTTGCTATTGCACTTTGCAACAACTTGAGCAATGCTGGAAGTGGAAGAAAAGAGCCAAAGAAGAAGAAGAAAGAAAGAAAGAAAGAAAGAAAGAAGTAGGGGGAGCCGGACACCGAAATGTCGACAGAGAGTCGCCACCGTCTCACTAATTCGCTCAGTGGAAAAAAATGAGTAAAAAAAAACAAAATTAATATATATATATATACATATATATATATATATATAGGCTTGGGGGGCCCACAAATTTGGGGAGACAGACACAAAATGCGATTAGGGATGATGAACACTGAGTAATTTTTTTTTAATAGACATAAAAAATTGTAAACATTTTTGATTAAAAAATAGTTTAAAACAGAAAAAAAAGAATTAAAAAATTATATATATATATATATGCTTTGAGCCGCACAAATATGGAGGCCCGGGGCAGTCGCCCCTTGGGCCCTTGCCCAGGGCCGACCTCAACCCTGCAGACATCTGAACCCCTTAATTAATCTCTTCAGAAATGCGCTCAACTAAATAGTTTTAGCATCAATGGAACATCACTCATATACTAATTGATCCCGGTAAGAAATTAGAATTTTCTTGTTTTCAAAAATGTGGAACTACGTCCCAAACCTCACTAAAAAAAGCTCACACATGCACTAGCGTTTCTTTAATTAATTTTTCCATAATTACTTGTATCGTTTCAAATAGTCATGAGTTCAAATTAATAAAGAGCTCTCAAATTTAGAGTAAGATACATCATTGGAGAGCTTTGTACATGGAGTACATCATAGTTAAATATTGTTTTTTTGTCACAAAATTATAATAGTTAAACATCATGAATCATTTTAAAGAACATACAAAAATAGGGCATGGGTGACTCTACTAGGGCCATACCGGCAACATATGCATATAAGCCCGGTATGAAAGAGGGCAAAGATCCTATCAACACTAGTGGCATATTTAAATGTTGTCGCGTGACACACTTGCTTTAGTTGTTCCATAATTATATTTATTATAAATTAATATGAAAATCAAAGCTATTGCACGTCGTTATAATTTTAAAAAAGCCATTTATGTAGAACTCCATTTCTCTTTTTTCTTTTTCTTTTTCATGAAGAAATAATGCTAGTTGTTAATTATATAACTAACTTCATTACCAAATCATATTTTAATGAATGAATTAGGCCGGTTCCTGACCCATTAATCCCCCTCACTCCTTAAGGTAAGACAGTGATAAAAGGTGAACCTGAGACCTTTGGGTTTTAAAGCCACATCTTTACTAACTGCACAAACTTTTTGTTGACGTAACACGTCATTTCTCAAACACATGAAATTAACTAAATGTAAAGTATTCATAATAATGAAGTATTTGGACAAAAAAAAAGATAATGAAAAATACCAACAACCCTTTGAATATGTGCCCGTATCAAGAAAAGATAAAAAAATTTCTTAAAACGCACGTTATGATTTTCTTTCGATGATGATTTATTTGAGAAATTTAAGGATGCGAAATTAGTAACCTTGATGTTAAATTTCATCTGTATTGATGAGTGATGGATGGGAGATATAAATGCGTCAATATTAATGTTTACTTTTTATTGATAAAGCCGCCCGTGACGGGCCGTGATCAGTAAGGTATCGTGTATATATTCTTGTTCATGCATGTGGAAGGGGGGGGGGAGTTGACAGTTGAGGTGGTAGGTCACTGCTCAGCCGTCCATGACCGGCCGTGATCAGTAAGGTATCGTGTATATACCTAAAATCTTTCTCAGTTTTTTAAATTAATTAATATTCGTGCCCAACGCATCACTCGCAATGACAAATAATATTTGATGAAGACTTGTCCTTATAAAGTCAATAATTGACTGAAAGATTTTATCCTATCCGTTCGATCAACATCGAGAGCCGCGAACATTTTAGTGTTTCTCATAGACATAGAACTTGCATTTTTTGACTTTTTCTCTTCACGCCTGAAAAGACAACCAAGCTCGGCCTAATTGAGGGGCTTTTTCTCATCAACTTGTGGAAACAGTAATGAGGCCTGTGTCAATGTTCGTATATCACATGGAGGTCACGTTTTGGCCATTCGCTGTATATACTCTCTTATGAACTACACTCTTTTTCTAGGTCAAGTAAAACCTAATTCTCTTCTTCATTAATTGTTCTATTTGACCTTCTGTGGGTGGTTATACAACCTAATGGTTGAAGCAATTTTATAATAGGAAAATGCCACAAAAATGCCACTCGTGCCATAGTTCAATGGTGGTTGTAAGACCGTCTTATGAGGCGGGTCTGAATCTTGATTAATACTGATATTATTTTTAACTTAATTATTTATAGGTTCATGTGTAAAGTTCTACTAAAAAAAATCTTGATACTAATAATAGTGAGATCCTAACTTATATTTGATGTCATGAACTTGTCCGTGTATGTAAGACTACTATTTCGGTTTATATACATTCAACACCTCTCCATACTATTGGTGGAAGTATCAAACACTCTCTTGGCTTTGTCTTCCTTATGTGTATAGGCTGCCTGGTCTCACCTAAGTTCATGAGCCTTAAAATTAGTTGCATTTGGCCTTAGGTATTTTATACATGCTTTTTATTGATCTTGATAGTCCCATATCGGGATTCTCCATATATGCTGCAAGTCCCACTTAGCTTTTCGTACTAGTGGACCTTAGGGTTGGTCGCAAAGAAACTCGTGAAAGGGCTGCACGTGGTCTGGTGGATTTTAGGGGTGGCAATTCGTGTTGTCGTGTCGTAATCGATCGTGTCGTAATCGATCGTGTCGTAATCGTGTATAATGAAGTATATTAAAAACTCAAACACGACACGTTTAAATAATGCGTCATTATATGTAAATCCAAACCCGACACGCTTAATAAATGGGTTAATCAGGTTAATCTGTTTATAACCCTTAAAACTTAAATAAGTTCATTCTAACCTATTTATCATATATAAATTTTAAATTAACATATAAATAAAAAATTCAAAATCATAATTATACAACTATATAGTAAAGTTCAAATAAAATATTATAAAGTTAGTGTCGTAACACATGATAGAAAATATTAAAAAGTCTTCACACATAACATAAATCTCAATACAAAATATAATCGTATTAAATGGGTCAATTTTGGGTTTAGCAGGTCGACCTGCTTTTAACCTGAAATTTAATCGTGTCTAATTGGATTTAACCTATTTTGATCTGCACCTGTTTATGCAAAACCCAAACCCATTTATTTTGTGTTGTTTTCGAGTCGTGTTATTGTGTCATGATCTATATTTTCACCCTTAGTGGATATACGTAAGTGACGAAGTTGCTTTGACTCTTGAACCATGTATGCCAATTGTTGGAGCCCCAACAATATCTGTGGATGCCAATTGTTGGGTGTTCCAGAATAGAGAGAGGTGTTCTATGGAGCTCTGGAATGAAATTATACTATATGTTGCGTCTTAGGAAGCATCATCCAAGCTTTCAAATGGATTTTCAGTCAGTGATCAATGGTATGGGTAATGGTTGTCATGTATGCTCTGAGTGTCTTATGTATGCCAAGTTTATTAAAACCTTTTGAGTTGTTGTGAATTCACATGTGTTATGCTGTACTGTTTTTCTTTACTTAATACAATATATTTATTTATTTCTTAAAGCATTGTTTTAAGAAAAGTGTTTTCTTAAAAAGTGCTTCTTGAAAAGTAGTTTTGGAAAAGCTCTCCCGAAGCCTATATGTGCTTCTAAATAATTGATCATGACATGTTCCACCTTGCTACAGATGATGTACTCAAAGATGTACTTCTTCGTAATTGATAATGCTCATTTTGAATTAAATTATTATCTTCTAATAGAACATTATCATATTTTAAAGCTCATGATTTAATAATTAAGTATAAAATATGTTTGACTTCTTCATTACATAAATTAATATATTTTCAAAGCAGCAAATATATTAATTTTCAAATTACATACACAATAAAAGTTCATTATAGTTTTATTTTTCATTACGCGATATTTGTGTTAATTGTAGAAAAAGTAGATGTAATGAGAAGTTGATAATATTGGAACATATGATAATGTTCTCTTTTCTCTTTTCTCTCATTATCATCTTTGGGAAAAGTTTCTCTTACACATGATATTCCCCTTCATTTACATTGGTTACCCTTCCCCATGCTCCTTAGTATGTATAACTATTTCTCACCCTTAATTTGAATTTTTTACCATCTCATACAAGAAGGGTAAGTAGAGCATGAGCCATTTGAACCATTCATCCGCGTCACCCTTAGACCATTTCCCATTGGTTCATCCTATCCTTTGATCATCTATTTAAACCCCTCAAATCCACACTAGAGATGTTTTTTTTATTTTTATTTTTCTTCTTGATCACTTAAGAACTTTCTCTACTTCTCCCATTTTTATTTTTCACTGTTTTTTTTTTGTTCTTTTATGGCCTTCAAATCCATAGAAGGCTAAGTTTTTTTTTAGGACTAAGAAGAAGCTCTCCTACTATCTTCTTGGGAATTCTTAGGTAATACTTATATTTTGATTTAATTGACATATGTGTTCTCTTATGCTTTTGTTAGATATTATATTAAGCTTCATACATTATATGATGTATTTCGTATAGTTGATTTTAAAATCTAATGAAAAATTAAGGTATTTCATTTTCATCTTGTAGTGTGACTTTTTATAGTTTTCTTTGATGTGTCATATCATGTATTTCACATGCTTAGAATTCACATACATTAGAACACTAGTTGCATTTTATATTTTCATGATAAATACCTCTTGTGGGAGAACACTACTTTTTAATATATTTGGATTTAAAGATTTATCTTTATGGGTGAGAAAACTCTTTAGTTATTTTCATCCATAATTATTTTACTCAAGAAGGACTAAGAGAGAGAAAGATTGGGCCTACTCTAATGCCCTTACTTTCCATTTCATTATTGTTCCTTATAATATCATTCTTCATTAACAAAGTCTTCTCAATATTTCATATTTTTCTTATTTTTCATTTTATCATTTGTAGAAAACTATAATTTAGGCACTCATCCAATCTTTTAAGTTCGACCTTGGGCCTCTCCCAAGTTTATCACTTGTTGTATTTACTACATTATTTACCCTAGTTTACACTTATAATTTATTGCATTATCTATTTTATGTCTAGGGTATATTTATGTTATATTTTATTGGTTTATAATTCAAAGAATGCATTCTTGCATATCTTTCTTCACTTAAAAATGTGCACATAAAACAAACAACAGTAATGCACATCACACATGTACAATGGTACTTAAAAATGTGGTTGATATAAAATATTTTTCGTTTTAAAAACTTAATGTCAATATCTATGAACATCAAACTTGCATTTTCCATAATTTAAGATTATATTTGTCCTACTTCTCTTTAATGTATTGAATCATACCGGATAAACGTTGTGAGAATCAAGGGCAAATGGGGTCCTCCTTGTGGGTGCAAGACGTTGATGCGGTTGCCCTTGTCTTTCCGGTTTGTCAATACAAATCAACATACCAAAAATGTTATGTTGGTATGGCTAAACCCTAGTAGCTTGCCGACGTCAAATAGATCAGTTCATCTTATCCAATGCAAAAATGTTAAAATCAAAAACCCCCCCACCCCAATTTTTATTTTTTTGTTTGAAAAAAAAAAATCAAAACAATAGCCAAACAATATCCACTACAGCAATAATAAGTTTTAGGCACAAAATTTATTTTGTTGCTAAATGCTAATTTTAGCAATAAAAAAATGATTTTGTTGAAAAGTATTCTACTCTTTTTACGATGGATCAAATGTACATTCTTCATCTATCATGATTTATGTTCTTATATATAAGCCAACATTTATTTGATCAGACATATATAAAAATATATATGTTAATTAATATTTTTGGAAAATAAATATAAAATCAATTTTCATAAAAAGTTTTGCTTATAATTCTAACCAATATTATTGCAAATAATTTTTCTTTGTTTCTATTACTTCTATTACCAACAAAATTTAATATTTGATTCTATAAATTGAAACGATCGATATATAAACTACAAGTATGTTTTAATTATATATATCATTTTAAATGATAACAAGTATGAATGGTTCATGGAATATTTTTTGAAAGCTAATAGTAATAAGCTATCTGAAATACAATTATATATATATAAAAGTAGAATTTCTTTCTTTCATTTTCTTCATAAAAATAGAATGCTGGGGTCTTAGGGGTGACAATTCGAGCCATTTGGTTCGGCCCGGTCCCGTCGGGCTTAGAAATAACTGGGCTGGACAAGGCCTTAGAAAATTTTGGACTGGACCAATATTAAAAAACTTTGGCCCAAATCCAACCCAAAAAATATATGGACCGGGCCTTTGGACCTAGCTTTTGGATTACTAATATAACCAAATATATATTTTAAGGTTAGATAAGTTACAATAAAATATAAATTTTAGTTAAATAATTAAATAAAACATGCAAAATTTAAAATATTATTTATTTTATTTATCTTAAATACGTGTTAATTTATTCTAAATGAATTAGTTTATGTATGTAGTTGGATAATATCTTTCTTTCTTTCATAATTTTAACTCAACCCTTATTATAATTTAGTTAAATTTATTATATATTTATATGTAGCTCTACTACATATTTTTAGAGAGTATACTTAATAAAGTTTATTCGGTAAAATATACATATATAAGTTTGTGCGTGTGTATATGTGTGCATAATATATTCTCTAATTATATAATACTCTTAAATCTTAATTATGTTATGTTTTTACCATTTTATACTATAATTATATACTACATATACTCTTATTAAGAAATAGAGTAGGTATGTAAATTATTTATTTTATTAAGAAATAGACTAGGTATATGGATATTCGTATTATATACTTAATTGAACATACTCTTAATAATGTATATATAATACAAATATAAACCCTTAATTAAATAACACTATTGACTTAATTAAATATATATTATACACACTTTATACATTCTTAATTGTAATAATACACTTGATTATATTTTTTGTCATTATATATATTATAGTATTTTTTTGACACAATGTCTTATGTATGTGGTACGCATTATATTTATATACTATATAGACTTTAATTTTATAAAACAATTTTAATACGTGCACATATATATTTATATTTATTAATATATATATATATATATGTGTGTGTGTGTGTGTGTGTGTGTGTATGTGTGTGTGTGTGTGTGTGTATGTGTGTGTGTGTGTGTAACTTTGTTTTAAAAGTATATTATAATTTACATATACATACATGTATATATATATATATATATATATATATATATATATATGTATGTATAATTAGGCCCAATCTTCGGGCCTTTAGATCAGATTAGTGGGCCGGGCCTGTCCGACCCATGTAATAGTCGGGCAAGGTTTAGACCTGACCATTTATAACGGATCGGGTTAGACCCATAGGCCTCGGGTCAAATTGTCACCCGTGGGCCTGTTAGTGGCAATTGTATTAGCAATTAAAGTGTAATGCATTACGAGACATGTGAACCCCTTAATTAATCTCTTCATAAATGCAACTAACTAGTTTTAGCATTTATGTTTTAGTTTTAGGGAAGAAAAGTTATATATATATATATAAGTGGCAAAATGCCGGATCCATTTGTCCGCTTTCGCCCAACCTGTTTTAAGCACAAGTATGAACAAAAGTCTTTCAATAACCGGGCCGGGGTATGGACAAAAAATATGTGTTTATTTTAAAAATCGAGCCAAGTCCGGACATAGACTTAAAAAACTGGATACCCGGTTCCTACTTAATATAAAAGATACAATTTATATATATTTTAATTTTCCTACGGCCTAACTAAATTAATTTTTTTTAGTTATATTTCTTTTTGAATTTTTTATCTTTTTGTTATTTTATTATTTTTCTTCTTCCTTCTTGGTCACTGTCGGCATGAGATCTCTCTCTTTCTCTCGTTAAAAAAAAACACACTTCACCACCATATATTTTTAAAAAGAATACGGATATAGACAAAATTGAGCTACCTAGTTTTTAAAAATATATGGGTATGGATGAACATATATTGTCTATTTTTAAACTAGTCGGGCTGGGTACGGACATGCTATGTGACTGTTAGTATAAGACGTTGTCTATATCCTTACCCCTCCGTACCCGATTTTTTGCCACCCCTATATATATATATTAAAGAAAATATTAAAGTGACATCTAAAGTATAATCATTATTGAGCACCATTGAATTGATCAAATTATGTACCAACACATAATTCACGACAATCCAATGGTGTACACTTTAGATGTACATTTTAGATGTTAATGTACTTAGCATCACTCATATATTAATTGGTATAGCTCTCTCATATATTAATTGGTCTCAGTAAGAAATCAGAATTTTCTCATTTTAAAAAATGTGGAGCTACATTTCAAACCTCACTAAAACAAGCTCACACTTTTTTAATTATTTTTTTGATAATTACTTGTATTGTTTCAAATAGGCCTGATGCAATTAAGGTTGCTCTAATATTGATTGTTCAGGAGTTCATATTAACAAACAACCTCTCAAATTTAGAGTTAGATACATCATTCGAGAGCGTACATGGAATACATCATAATATTTAAATATTATTTTTTGTCACAAAATTGTAATAATTCTCTAATTCTAGAATACATTTTACCAACATCAAGAATCATTTTAAAGAATATACAAACATAAAGAATGGAGGGCTCTACTAGGACCATAGAGACTGGGTATAAATATAAGCCCTATATGAACGAGGCAGAGACATAAAGACAAGATGACAAAGCTCTCGTAACTATGGGCACATAAGGCCTGACAACACGAGCCGTGGACCCAAAATAAGACAATTGAGAACTTGCTCATTTATTTTGTTGACAAGGGGACTTAGACCCTCTCTACATGTGTGAAAGAGGCAGGGAGCCAACCAGTTGAGGCAACACTAGTTGACATATTTAAATGTTGTCGGAACATATGCTATACTTGTTCCATAATTATATTTATTTATTACAAACTAATATGAAAATCAAAGCTATTGTGCGTCATTATAATTAATAAAAGCCATTTATGCAAGAGTAATATATGTACGTTGTGAGTCAATATTATTTTTTAATACTGATACCTAGCCTCTTTTGAATATTTTGAGGATGTGCATATATTTGAGAATGTTATATAATACACGTATATTTTCAGAATATTTAAAAGTATTAGGTGCTAAGTCAGAAAATGACATTCACACCTAGCTTATATAAGACATTTTTCTTTATGCAATATGCCATTTCTCAGCTACATAAAATTAACGAAGCGCAACCTATTCATAATAATGAATTAATTGGACAAAAAAAAAATCAAATTAATATTCATTTATCAACTACCATTTTAATTTGTACCCGTATCAAGAAAAAATAAAATATTCTTAAAAGGCACGTTATTATTTTCATGGGAAATTAATAACGTTGATTTTAAAATTTCATCTGTATAATTATTACTGATGAGTGACGAATGAGAGATGCATTATTAATATTAATGTATTTACTTTTTTTGGATAAAGCCGTGACCACGGGCAAGGTATCTTGTATATATATATATATATTCTTGTTCATGCATTGGAAGGGTGGGGAGTTGAGGTGGTAGGTCACCCCTCAGCCCTAGAAGGTGACTTACCTAAGCCTTTCTCAGTTTTGAAACGATAGCATCAACAGATTTTTCGGCACTAACTGACCAAAAGCTTTTATCTTATCTCTTAGATCAACATGGAGCCGCATTCAAGTCATGTGAACATTTTTATTTTGAAAAATATTTTTATAATTTAAAAATTATACTTAAAATCATACTCTTGATATAGTGTATGGTAAGTAAATTTTTTTTTTTTTTTTTTTATAATGTGGTCATATAGTGTATTGTCATATCAGTTTAGTTATAGATAGAACATGCATTTTTTTTACTTTTTCTCTTCTCACCTAAAAAAATCAAAACCGCGCGACCTTGGTGTAATTGAGGAGCTTTTCCTCTTCATCATCATGTGGGATCAGTAATAAGGCCTGTATCAATGTTCATATATCACATGGAGTTGCCACGTTTTCGCCATTCACTATTTATACTCTCTTATGAACTACACTATTTCTCTAAGTCAAGTTAAACCTAATTCTCGTCTTCATTAATTGTTCCATTTGACCTTCTGTGGGTGGCTCTACAGCTTTATGGTTGAAGCCATTTTGTAATAGGAAAATGCTACAAAAATGTCACTCGTTTCATATTTCAATGGTGGTTATAAGACAGTCTTGTAAGGCGGATTTGGATCTCAATTAATATTGATATTTTCAACTTAACTATTTCTAGGCTTAGGTGTGTGTATCTTTATTGTACCAAAAGCATTTTCCATCTTTATGATATATATTATATATAAACCTTTAGTTAAAGCAAAATGCTTTAGAAATACATACTTTGTTGAAATTGTTCATGACAGTTATTAAATTATCTCGAGTTACGCATTAACACGTAATTTAAGATGATAGGCTGATAGAAGATGGGTGTAGTAATTGAGGCATCCAGGACTTTGCATTATTAGATAGAGTCCTGGCCTACATTATGATGGAGTTCACTACAAGAAAAAAGATTTTTAGTCGCGAATTTTTTTCGTAAATAAAAGTCCAGAATTCGTAAGTAAAAGTATTACTTACGAAATTTAGGCTTATTCTTACAAATGAAATTTCGTGAGGAAAACACCGTAAGTAAAAGTTTTAGTCACGACATAGTATCAAAGGATTTCGTGAGTAAAAGTATAATTTTTACTTACGACTCCATTTTCGTAAGTAAAACATTTATTTCGCAACTAAAAGTTGCCAGAATTGGCAACAAATCTAACCTTTTACTTACAATGAAATTCGTAAGTAAATGTAATTAATTCGTTACTAAATGTTATACAAAGCTATAAAAAAAAAAGTTAATAAAAAATTTTTTCTGTAATTTTTTTAGAATTTTAATTTTGACAAATAATAAAATTTAACACTAGAAGGAATGAAGATTTTTATTTATCAAATATATAATTTCTACAAACCATAAAGTTGTGAAGTAGTATGTATACAAAAATTAAAATTTGCACAAGGCAAAATTTACAAAAGTAACAAAATATAAAAACATGACTATCATGCAAGCGAAAGATAACTAAGGCGTGGTCTCCGTAGAAGTAGATGATGATGGTGGCAAGATATTCTCTTTGATCTGACGAACGTCATCCTCAATATTTGTAACCCTATCTATTAGTTTTGCCACTAAACTCTCCATTTCTGTGTTGTTCTGACCACCATATGAAGATCCATGTGTTCTTGAGGAAGCTCGTGACATCTTTTTTGATAAGCCTTTTGCCTTCTTAGCCCATCCCTTTTGATAACCGGAGCGATAACTAAGAACACGTTCCATAATCTGAAAGTCTGTGATATATGACATATTCACTTTATCTTCAGTTGGAGGCCATTGATTTTCAAATCTTATATCAACCATTTGTAACTGCATATAAATAAATAAATATAAGGTACAAACTTAAAAAATAAAATTAATCAATCTAAAAACTCATTTAAAGACTTACATAAGCACTTTCGACCTCTGTATTTAGCCAATGTTGGTTTGAATCGCAATGCATCCTCTTAAACAGTTCAATTCCTCCAACCGACGAGAAGATATTATCGTGTTGGCGCAAATGGTGGTTGGGCGTAGAAACTGACCCATTAGTTTGCATCCATTCTCTCTTTGATCGATTTCTTGAATTAGTCGCTGATTTTTTCTACAAAATGCACAATTTGTTAGTACAAATCACACCAAATTAATCATCATGCCACAAATAATAAGACAAATAAATATTTTTATCCATGAATTAATCTCTAGGCTTTCTACAAAAAAAAAATGACAGAGTCTCCTTTGTATTTTCAGCAAAAAAGGTTTTGAAAACCTGTAAAATATGTCTAATGAACATCCAACCTATAAGATATATATCCTCATATCCAAATCAATTCCATTGATTTATTTTATCATGCCAAAACATAAAATACAAAAACAAATCAATCAAAATACAGAATTGATCCATAATACATAATATACTAATTCATCATTCAAAAAACTCATTTCACTTTGGAGTTTCAAATTTTGACAATGGAATCTCTTTTATCTTTAAACTAAATTATCCCTATACTATACCTTGGTAAGGCCTACCCTTCAAGCCTACCCTCACAAGCCACCAACATGGTCTCCCCAAGCAAACCAAACATAATAGGCAACGGTCACATAATAGATAACACAATGTAAAATTGAACTTACAAATTCAGAACCAAGGGTCCGTTGGAATAAGCCCTTCTAAATAACAAGTTAACCTAATTTGGCCCAAAATTAATTATCAATCATTTAATCACAATGTAAAATTGAACTTACAAATTCAGAACCATAGGATACATATAGATATCCAATATACCTGAAATGATTCAGATGCAAAATAATCACAAAGCCATTTCCAATCATCTGCTGAATCAATTGAAGTTGGCCTTTTTCCTTTTGCAGCCTCTATATTAGCTATCCCTCCTACAGACTTAAAGTGACGATGAAGTTGGCTTCTCCATGTTCGATAAGAAGTATTCATTTGTAAATCAATCGTATCTCGAACATATTTTAATTGCAAATCAAGTTGGAATTTTTCCTACAAGACAATAACAGTTGTAAGTGTTAATTATGTGAACTAATCAATATAAACCTAATAGAAATAAATTATTACCCTACCAAGACTCTATAATACATGGGCTCCTTCTCAGAAGGAGGTATCTCTTTCCAATCTTTCACTCTAACTGGAGCAAATTGTCGTGCGATGGAACCACAAAGATTGTTGAACCATGACGCATATTTTCCCAAAGCTTGATTCATAGAAGGGTCAAAGTCCACTACTAGTGTTCCATTCTCATTAACCTCTTTATCTAATGCCAAATTACGAGTGACTCCCCTTCCTCTCTTTTTGCTAGTAGTATTCCCTATGCAGAAAAATAAAATTTTGATTAAGAACCCTAGTATAATAATAGTAATATATAAAATAAAAAGCTAAAGCTTAAGCATACATTCATAAACAACCATTCACTTATCAATAATAAAGATTATAAGGAATGAAAAAAATTCTAATAACCACAACGCAAACATACCACACACGCGTACCTGTGGATGGTGGGGAGATAAATCGTGTAGTGGATGATTCATCATGCCGCTGATGTGGGGTGGAGGATGAAGACATGTTTTCTTCTCACGAATACACCAAAAAGATCCTACATAAAGTGAATAAAATAAAATATTAATATCTAGTCTTTTCTAGTCTTTTCTCTTTATGTCATCTCATATCCTTTGCACCAAAAATATTAACCTGGAGGAGGAAGAGACCAACTAAGTTAACTAGAGGAGAAAAAGACCGAGTTAACCCCAACCAACTCAAGGGTTGGTGTAATGGTCACGAACCAACCTCAATAAGTGGGAGCCCTCAATGTGAATGTCACCCCAAGCAAGCCAACCCTTATAAGATTTTCAATGTATGAGAATAGGCCCAATAGGGAGGTTAACACAAACCTCAAGAGACTAGCTGAAACCTCTAAAAGGATCATTGAATAAAAAAATAACTATAAAATCATGATGTATTTAGCTTTCTTCAAAACTGAACTTGCAATACAAGGATTTCTCAAATGAAATCAAAGAAACAACAAAAACGTGAGGTATTAGTTTCTCTTTCTTTATTTCTTTATCTCCCCTAGGTGGGATCTTCCCAACAATGACTGAGGAGCCAATTTCGAATACATGATTGAAGTAAACCTCTAATCCCCACATTAACTTTAGGACGCCTTCATAAATCAAATTTGCAATGAGGAAAAAGAAAGAAATCTAAATGTTCAAAAAAAATGAAAAAGCAAAACAAAGAGTCCATACACAAGTAATTATCAAATCTAAAACTGACATGAATATCTTAACGACAGAATGATTTTTTTGGGGTCATCCAGAATTCCAAAGATGCAACAAAATGAACAAGATGTCAAGATAAGCTCCAATTGCTCTGCTTTTTTTTTTTTTCTTCTTCTTCTCTCTATCTCTCTCTTTCTCTCTAAGCTCCCAAATGCTGAAACTCATAATTTCATAATGTCCACTCCCAACTCAAATCTGAACTACTAAAGGTTTATGGATCTGTTGATAAGTTCATATTTGCAACGCATGAAACAGAAAAGATCAAAAAACAAATACAATTCACCAATGCCCTCAGCTCATTTCCCATATTCAGAAAAATAAAACAACACATCTCACCATAACCACATTCTAACAGACATCAAATATTTCAAGTCCAGACATTCAATATTGCCTTCTCAAACATCGATTAATCCACCATGAACCACAAGAATCAAAGAAAAGGATTAATTAAATATACACATTAATCATGTTAAAGCCAAAAACAAAAATTCAAACATTTTGCATTCAATTGACAGTAAAACACAATTTCAAAATCTCAACTAATATACATGAAAAAAAGACTCAAAAAATCAAGACATTCACACAACATTCAACCAAATTTAGAAAATTCAACAGCAATTTTCTGCTAACAAAACCTATAAAAAAAAACCCAGAAGATGAAAAAAAAATCAAAATAAACACAGAAAAAAGTAGCCATTTTTAAGTATCTTCTTAAGGAACCTTTTCTAGCAGCTTTTTAAAGAGAAAAAACTCCATTGTCTGTATGCACGAATATGGAAAAAACCCAAACAGACCCATGGAATCAAGAAACAAACAAATACACATATCTCTTATATCTTCTTCGCGTCTTCTTCACAAACGGCGCACAGACGAGTGGGTGAAGAGATGAAACCCACTCGTCTTCAACGAGAGAGAATATTGAGAAGGAAAGAAAACAAAACCTGCGCGTCTTCTTCGCAAGAAAAAACCTGCTCGTGCTCGTCTTCTTCGCAAGAGTTAATCGTTAACGGCGCCTCAACCGGAGAGAATGAGAAGGAAAGAAGCGAGAGGATGAAACAGGGGAAAGAAGTGTTTTCGCGCGCCTCAGCCAGAGAGAATGAGACCAGAGAGAATGAGATGAAACAGGGGAAAGAAGGCGGGTTATTGATTTTTTTTTTTTATAATTTTTTTTATTCAATTACTTTTACTTACGACATAGTCGTTACTAAAACCTTTCACATTCGTAAGTGATAAAAAGTTAAGGCGCGGTGTGTACAAAAAATGGGCGGGATGAGATTTAATATTTTTATTTACGATAAATATAGTTTTACTTACGACATAAAATTCGTAAGTAAATATTAACTTTTAACAACGACTTTTGTTTACGATTTTGAGAAATCGTGAGTAAAAAATAGTTTTACTTACGAAAATTAAAGTCGCTACTAAAAGTCTCGTGACCAAAAGTCTTTTTTCTTGTAGTGGTTCCAATTTGTTTTACCATCATTTTTTTCTTATTAATATCTATCTTTTTGAAATTTGATACAAAAGTTTGTGATAAAATCCATTATACTCAAGTGTATCAGCTTGAATTTGCAAATTTGATAATTGGAGTAATTTTCTATATCTCAATACTTGGAACTGTTACATCAAAATAAAAAACCCAATCCAAGACTTACAAATTGCCTTGGAGAATAAATAATAAGGTACATATTCTTCAGCAATATGATTGCATTACAACATAGAAGGCCAATGGTGCTTGTCTTTGTTGTTGGAGCCGTTGGTCGATTCATCATGTATAGAGAGAAGCTAATGGTGTTGTGGACTAGTGCGCTGCTCGTGTTCTGGATGGGGAAGATGACATTTATTCTTCTGATTGTGTGCCTTTGGAGCTAAGTGTTCTGTTATGTGAAATCGTGGTAAAGCATGAAAGAACAACAAGACAACAATATTTAACGTGGTTCGGAAAATTACCTACGTCCACGGGAGACAGCAAACTTGTATTTTCAGGGATTACAAATATCACCCTTAGGTGGATCTCTCACATTAGATCTCTCAGAATATGAATTTCAAGAATGAAGTAAGGCTCTATTTATAAGAGTATTCAGAGGTATTTTCGTAATTATAAAAAATATATTTTAATATATATATTTTTTATTTGCTGTCAACTTTCGGCTCATTCGGCGCCGCCCACTTTGAATGCGCCATCCAATTTGAATGTGCAGGCGCCCATGTGGGGAGGTGGACCAACCGATTTTTTTTTTAATTTTTGTCGCCTATCGCCAACTGAGGTGGACCCCAAGAAATCTCCACCACCACCGCATGTGGAACTCATACTCCTCCACACCTGCAATCACTCTACAGATAGCAAGCTTCCTTCAAAAAACTGTTGCTGCCTCCATTAGTGCCCTTAGGTACTCCGAGCTTGTGAAGTGTTGATCAAGTCCAAACAATGTTGGAACTTGATCCCTGTAACTACCTTTGTAAGCATATTTGCGGGGTTATCTGCAGTCTTGATCTTTTGCAGAAGAATACTCATTTCTTCTACTATTTCTCGAACAAAATGAAAACGAACATCAATATGCTTCGTTCGATTGTGATGAACTTTGTTATTTGCCAAACAAATGACACTCTGGCTGTCGCAGAAAACTTCAACATTCTTCTACACAATTCCCAAGTCTTTAGTCAATCCATAAAGCCATATTGTTTCCTTGAAAGCTTCTGTTACTGCCATGTACTCTGCCTCTAAAGTAGACAAAACAACTGTAGACTGTAGTGTTGATCTCCAACTCACTGGTCCTCCTGCCATAGTGAAAACATAACCAGTAGTAGATCTGCGCTTGTCAAGATCTCCAGCATAGTCCGAATCCACATATCCGAGTAGATGCTTACAACCTTTCTTATCTCTCTCGAACTTTAAACCAATATCCACAGTACCATGAATATACCGTAGAATCCACTTCACTGCTTGCCAGTGGCCTTTACCGGGGTTGTGCATGTAACGACTTACCATACTTACAACATGTGAAATGTCAGGTCTGGTACACACCATAACATACATCAAGGCACCAACTGCATTTGCATATGGAATGTTCTCCATTTGCTTCTTCTGATCCTCATAATTTGGTGACATTGATGTACTTAGCTTGAAATGTGGTGCCAATGGTGTGCTCACATGTTTTGTCATTGTCAATGCCAAAAGTTTGAAGAACTTTCTTCAAATACTGAGTTTGAGTCAAACAAATTGTGCCTTTGGCCCTGTCTCGTGTTATCTCCATCCCGAGAATTTTTCTGGCCTCTTCAAGATCCTTCATTTCAAACTCTGAGCTCAATTGAGCCTTCAGCTTGTTGATATCCATCTTGCTTTTAGATGCGATTAACATATCATCTACATATAAAAGCAAGTAGATAAATGTACCATCTTGAAGTTTACGATAGTAGACACAATAATCAAACTGACTCCGGGTATATTTCTGCCCTTGGATGAAGCTGTCAAATCGCTTGTACCACTGTCTCGGTGACTGCTTCAGGCCATACAATGACTTGCTCAACTTGCAAGCCCAATTCTCTCTTCCTGGTACTTTGAATCCTTCTGGTTGAGACATATATATCTCCTCTTCCAAATTACCATGCAGAAAAGCAGTTTTGACATTGAGTTGGGCTAACTCGAGATCAAACAGTGCAACCAAAGCCGATAATATTCGAATTGACGAATTCTTAACAACAGGTGAGAATACCTCATTGTAGTCAATTCCATCTTTTTGAGCGTAGCCTTTTGCTACCAGTCTGGCTTTGTATCGGATACTATCTGTGCTGGGAGACCCTTCATTCTTAGCGAAAACTCATTTGCAGCCAATTGGTTTCTTTCCTTTCGGAGGTGGAACCAACTTCCAAGTCTGATTTTGATGGAGTGATTTCATCTCCTCATTCATTGCCATTTTCCACTTATCACTTTCCATACTCTGAATAACATCTTTTTAATTGTATGGAATATCATCTCCGGTGACTAGAAATGCATATGCAACCATGTCAGTGTACCGAGCAGGTTTGCGGATTTCTCTTCTTGGTCGACTGGTGGCAATTGATTTTGGTTGTTAACTGATGTCTGGTCCTGAAGCCTCCACCTCAACTGAGATTTCCTCCTCGTCTTCTTCAGGATGGTTGGATATCTCAGCTGACTTGCCAGGAGTTACTGGAATATCTAACTCCACCTACTGATGCAAATCTGGATCTCGATTTTCTTTATTAGAAACTATATGCTTTAACATCACAGATTCGTCAAAAGTTACATCTCGACTTAGTACAATCTTCTTTAACTCAGGGGTCCATAGTCGGAAAGCCTTAACTCCTTTACTAGAGCCCATGAAAATCGCTTTCTTGGACCTAGGATCCAGTTTGGATTCCTTTACATGGAAATATGCAGTGCATTCAAAAATGCGCAGAGAATTATAATCTGAAACAGGTTGTCCAGACCATACCTCATTGGGGGTTTTTCCATCTAGTGCTGTTGCAGGAAGTCTATTGATGATATAAGAGGCATATGACAAAGCTTCAACCCAAAATGCTTTGCTCAGTCCAGAATGAGATAACATGCAACGAACTTTATCTACCAAAGTGCGATTCATGCGTTCAGCAACACCGTTTTGTTGTGGCGTGCGTAGGACTATGAAATGTCTGACTATCCCTTCATTCTCACAAATTTTCTGAAATGGGTCTGACTTGTATTCTCCTCCATTATCAGATCTGAGCCTCTTAATCTTCTTTCCCGTTTGGGTTTCTACTATTTTCTTCCATATAGGAAAGATATCTAGTACTTCATCTTTATGCTTTATGGTATAAACCCAAACATAGCGTGAGAAATCATCAATGAAAGTAACAAACCAACGTTTACCTCCCAAAGAAGCATTTCGAGAGAGTCCCCAAACGTCGGTATGAACATAATCCAATGTTCTTTTTGTGCGGTGGATTGCAGTTCCAAACTTGACTCTCGTCTGCTTGCCTAGGATACAATGCTCGCAGAAGAGCCTTCTTTCCAACATGGTCGAGCCGCATGTGCCAAAGTCGGGAAGTGTCCGATGAAACATCATTAGAACTGGTGCAAGCTGATACACTTTCGATTACTGTGTGTCCGTCAAGGAAATAGAGATTTCCTTTCTGAGTACCCTTCATGGCCAAGAGTGCTCCACGTACAACCTTCAGAACTCCACATTCAATGGTTACCTTGTAACCGCTGGAATCAAGGACTCCTAGTGAGATCAAATTTTTTTTTCAGATCTGGGACATATCTGACTTCTGTGAGCCGTCTTGTTGTACCGTCATGCATCTTAAGGCGTATAGTTCCAATACCCTTTGTTTGGCAGGTATTGTTGTTGCCCATGAGCACGACTCCTCCATCGAACTCATCCAATTTTGAGAACCAATGTCGATTTAGACACATATGATAGGAACATCCGGAATCTAATATCCATCTATCAGACTGATTGTCTATAGATGAAACTGAGAATGCAGAATCTTTTTCAGCCTTCTGTGCCACATTTGCATCTGTCTTGTCCTTATTTGGGCAATCTTTCTTCCAGTGCCCCTTTTGGTGGCAATAGGCACATTCATCCTTTGCAAGACGTCGATGTTATGAAGGTCCTTTTGACTTTGAGCGAGATCAGCCTCGCCCACTGGATCTATCAGATTTGTTGTTAGCCCTGCCTCTGGATACTGTCAAGGCTTCGGGTGATGCTTCCTTGTTATCGAGCTGGTCCTTCCTTCGATACTCGTTGTTCACTAAAGCATTGGAAACATCACTGAATTTAAAATCATCTTTACCATATAACAAAGTTGTTGTTAAATGTACATAACTTTCAGGCAAAGAGTTTAACAACAATAGTGCCTTATCCTCATCACTAATTTCAACATCAAGATTCTGTAGATCAGCGAGAATCTTGTTGAAATTATCAAGATGCTCAATCATGGGAGTACCTTTCTTAAACTGAAAACGAAAGAGCTTCTTCTTCAGGTAGAGTCGGTTCTCTATGTTTTTTGTCATGTACTTGTCCTCCAATTTCGTCTAGAGACTTGTTGCTATAGTCTCTTTCATGACAAAGTACTTCTGATGTTTTGCCAAACAGAGTCTGATTGTTCCACAAGCTTGACGATTTACGAAATTCCAATCATCATCGAACATATCCTTGGGCTTGGTTTCCAAAGCGATATGTGATCCTTTCCGGAATAATAGATCTAGAACTTCGCATTGCCGCATGCCAAAGTTGTTGG
This sequence comes from Paratinospora sagittata, assembly GCA_035771175.1. Taxonomy (NCBI): domain Eukaryota; kingdom Viridiplantae; phylum Streptophyta; class Magnoliopsida; order Ranunculales; family Menispermaceae; genus Paratinospora; species Paratinospora sagittata. Next base: position 31,953,406 of record CM069597.1, on the reverse strand, counting down.
TGCCGTTGAATTTCTCCACCTCGAACTTTGCGTTGGACATCGAACTTCTTTGCCAAAACGGCTTGTGGTTGCAGTATCTTTTGGGATTTCCTCCGCCATTAAGACCGAAGATATGTATGACGCCGAAAAGTGCTTGAAAAATGATAAACGACTCCAACTAAGCTATATCAATAACTTAGGAGATGAATCTACAGAAACTGATTGCACGGTTGAAATGGTGGAAACGAGTCTGATTTTGATGAAATCAGACGAAAAAGAGCCGGATATGGTTGGTCAACCGAAAATGGATTCGGTCAACCGCGGGCCGAAACGGGCTGGGCTTGATGAACAGTATCGGGCGAGTGGGCTGAGCCAGATGAACAATATCGGGCCGAAGTGGGCTGAGAGAGGGCTGGGCCGGGATTAACAGTATCGGGCCGAATTGGGCTGACAGCGGGCTGGGCTGGGATGAACAATATCGGGCTGGGTCAGGTGGGTCGGATTCGGGTCAGATCCTTCTTCTTCATTGCGCCTGCGTCTGTTTCTGCAAAAAAATTTGCACCGAACTGGACAAACTTTGATCGGCTCCTGGGAACTCGTTTCTTGTCCGTTTTTCTCGCCGTTTATTGCGTTGGACTCCTGGAAACGAGAGCTACCTCTACGGGTGATCAAAAAATAGTTCCGATCACTTTTACAGAATCTCGAAATTTCAACGCAGCCTCGAAAAATTTGACAGAGGGTCCGTTTTTCTTCTAAAGCTTAACCTCGGCTCTGATACCAATTTGTTATGCGAAATCGTGGTAAAGTACGAAAGAATAACAAAACAACAATATTTAACGTGATTCGGCAAATTGCCTACGTCCACTAGAGGCAGCAAACTTGTATTTTCAGGGATTACAAATATCACCCTAAGGTGAATCTCTCAGATTGAATATCTTGAATTAGATCTCTCAGAATATAAATTTCAAGAATGAAGTAAGACTCTATATATAGGAGTATTCAGAGATATTTTTGTAATTATAAAAAATATATTTTAATATATATATATTTTATTTGCTGTCAACTTTCGATGCATTGGGCGCCGCCTACTTTGAATGTGAAGCGGCCCATGTGGGGAGGTGGACCAACTGAATTTTTTTTTTTTTAATTTTTGTCGCCTGTGGGTGGACCCCAAGATGTTCTTTTTGATTATGATGCTAATGGGGTGTTGTATGTGTGTGTAAGGGGGCTGTCTTGTGCTTTGTGCCTTGTTTTTATTTGTTTAGTTGTTTGCTTAGCTGTTTGTTTTATTGGGTTTTTGGTCTTGTATGTGGGTTCTAATTGTTCTCTTGCTAAGTTGTTCAATAAAGTTTCCTTTTACCTCTTCAAAAAAAAAAAAACATGGAAGCTAATAAGCAACAAAATCACTCAAACTATTACGTTATGTAAATGTGTATCAAGACTTACATGCTCCCACTGTCTCATCACAATTCATGATTGTTGAACAACAATGAAGAATCAAGAAAATGAAAAACAGAGAATATCAGATCATGTTTCAGAAACACACAAGAGTAGCTCTTTCTCATTACCTTAAAACAGAGAGATTACACCAGTATTTATAGACTTTACAGTCTGAAGCTTCTCACCAAGGTTTGTACATATTACACACCTTAATTACTGTCCAGTAACTACACCAGTCTTAACAAACTAGAGAGGAGCCAAAACAGTTAAACATAAACAAAAATTCCCGCCAAAACTACATATTTCTCATTCTCCATGGCCTCTTGAACGGCCTCCCCCTCGGTAGTTGGTGTGTGATCGGGGTGCACCAGAATGCTGATAAGAGTTCTTCTGAGAGGTGGACCGAGGAGAGTTTGATGCTGAGGACTTGCCATGAGTAGCACCTGATTTGTTGAAGACAACATTGGCAGATGGTGTATTACTGACATTGAGATTACTCATGGTCGTAACATTGTTGAGTTGTTGCAGCTTTGAGTCGAAACTGAGTAAAGAGGCTTGCATTTCAGGCTAGGACAGATCAGTTTTCTCTTGGAGAAGAATGGTAATGGGAAGAAATTCAACATCCAAACCAGCAAGTGTACAAGAGAGAAAGGGCACCCGGCTGCAGCCAAACTATCGGCAAATTCCTCCGTGGTGTTCAAATATTGTACCATTGTTTGGGTGCCTTTCCTTGTAGTTTGTATGCCAGTACGACAGATCTGAATGCGAGCTCTATTGTGAGCTCCACAAAGGTCTTCAATGGCTTTCCAGGCAGATTGAGATGTATTGTGTCCAATTATTTGAGAGGCTACTGATTCGGTGAGAGAGTTGAGAAGCCATCCAAGGAGCAGTTGATCTCTGCTCATCCATTCTTCAAAATCCGGAATGATGGTGCCTGTAATCTCAATGATCGGTGGAGGACAGGGTTTGGTTCCAAGCAGATACCCCTCAAGTTTATAGCCTCGAATCACTGGTAACACAATAGATTTCCAGAGAAAGAAATTGCTGCGATCTAACTTGATCGTCATACTTTGACTGAGAGAATACCCAAATGGAGGGATTTCACTGTTATGGGTATTGGCCATTGTTGAAGAAGAAGAAGGCTGGAGCAGTGCTTAAAGAATTTACAAACATGGCTTGAGCCAGATGGCTCTAATACCCACCAATGATACTTGTACGTTGAAAGTTATTATGAAAATACATGTGTTTAATGTGTTTTAAATGACATGTATTGATATTGTAGAAGCTTAGTGTTACGAGCTAAGTTTTTTAGGTGTTCCTAAGAGGTTTGTGCATGTTGCCAAGCTGACTTCTCTACAGGTAAATTTGTATGTGAAAACTCTAGAAGGCTTGGTGTTCCAAGCTAAGTTCCTTAGGTGTTCTTAGGAGGCTTGCGCATGTTTGCAAACTTCTCTAGAGGTGGAAATGGACATGTCTCTATTTAGGGAGGATGATGTCACTGACGAGTGAATGATCTATATGTCAGGAAATGAATGGTTTTGAAATGCATGGAATTGAAAATGCTTATTTTTACTATGTGTTTTATGATTCACATGCTCATGAGCATTATTTCATGCATGTGCATTATGACTTTTATTGATGTATAATTGATGGCACTACTAAACACTATTCACTGGGTACCGTTGGCTCACACTCTCACTCTCTTTTCAGGTTCTACTGATAAAGACAAGGGCAAGGGCATAGCCTTCTCTTGAGAGTTAGTCACTGCAGAAGTTAGGGACATCCTGATGTGAATTTAGGTTTGATGTGTGTGATGGATGTCTTTACATATGTATATCTTTTGCTTATTTTGATACATATGTAGTTAATAACACTTGTTAAACCTAGATGATGGGGGACTTTGCGTATTATAGTTGCATTGATGTTTATTGGGCATTGGCCTTGGATTGATGATGATGAGTCTACGCATGTTGTGCCTTAGACTATTTTAGGTTTATGTTAGAGATCCCTTTTGATCATGGTTGTATGTTTTATTTGAGGACTGTTATGATCATTATTATTATCTTGTATGCCTTGGGATCATTCTTATTTGGCCTATGTTTACGTGGAAGATCATTCTTATTTAATTCACGTGGATGTGTGTATTTGATGATTTAGAATTGTTAAGCCTATTAGGTGATTGTTGTGGTTTAAAAAAAAAAAAAAAATTTGGGACTCTATGTGAGAGTCTGATTGAGGCTTGTAGGGTCCCGATCATCTATGAGATAATTTGAGGTGGTCATTAATGCCTATGTCGGGCGACTCACCCTGGCACTTTCGTATGCCGATCCATGAGGAACGACGGTATGGGGTATGAGGGCGTCACAAGGCTAACGGTGCTTGTCTTTGTTGTTGGAGCCATTGGTGGATTCATCACGTATGGAGAGAAGCTAATGGTGCTGCGGACTAGTGCGCTGCTCGTGTGCTGGATGGGGAGGATGAGGTTTATTCTCCTGATTGTGTGCCTCTGGAGCTAAGTGCTCTTCTTGATTCTGATGCTAATGGGGTGTTATACTTGAGAGTGTAAGGGGGTTGTCTTGTGCTTTGTGCCTTGTCTGTTCCTCTGTTTTATTTGTTTAGTTGTTTGCTTAACTGTTTGTTTTATTGGGTTTTTGGTCTTGTATGTGGGTTCTAATTGTTCTCTTGCTAAGTTGTTCAATAAAGTTTCCTTTTACCTCTTCAAAACAAAAGAAAAAAAAAAAAACATAAAAGGCTAATAAGCAACAACATCACTCAAACTATTACATTATGTAAATATGTATCGAGACTTACATGCTACCACAGTCTCATCACAGTTCATGATTGTTGAACAACAATGCATAATCAAGAAAATGAAAAACAGAGAATATCAGATCATGTTTTAGAAACACACAGAGTAGCTCTTTCTTATTACCTTAAAGAAGAGAGATTACACCAGTATTTGTAGACTTTACGGTCTGAAGCTTCTCACCTAGGTTTGTCCATATTACACACCTTAATTACTGTCCAGTAACTACACCAGTCTTAACAAACAAGATAGGAGCAAAAACAATTAAACATAAACAGAAATTCCCACCAATACTAACTGTCTGAACATAATCAGTTAGGCTTTGAATCTTCTGGAAGCACTGATGAATCACTTAATTTAACAATGATCATTAATTTTGAAAGACATATCTTACAACTCCAGGGAAATGGATTTTCATGAAATAGTCTTCCCAATCAATGCATTTGGGATCAAAGTAAAATGCCCTGCTCTCCATTTCATTTTGATTCATGGCCATTCTCAATTTTACTGAGTTCGTGTCTTCAAAGCTGCATTAGATGAAAAGCTTTAGATTAGATAGTGTAATTTACATTTTGTTTAGGACCTTGAACACATCCTCCTTTAGCACCTAAAAATATAATAATTAAGCAAGTTATATTTATTATATATAGCATCAGAAGGAAAAAAAAAAAAAAACTGCGTTAATCTTTCTGTTGAAGTAAAAAAACTGCGTTAATCTTTCTGTTGAAGTAAATGCATGAATTATTGCTTAATTACCTCAGTGTGTAAACGCTGCATGGCCAACTTGGTATCAGCAGCTCTGATAAGGAGAAACAGCTTCTTCACATTAGGTTGAGTTCTAAGCACTTTCTCCACAAGGACTGCATTCAAAAAGCTTAGTTAATTAATTATTACCTAAATGCTATAGAATAGAAAAGAGAATCGAAGAAGAATTATGGGTGATGAGCAGTATGATGGTCCACCTCATGATTTCACGTGGGCAGCAACCAACGAATAACTAAATTGAAGGAAGGAAAGAAGCCAAGGCAGTTGACCAAAAGAGGGTGGCTGAAGTGAAATGTCAACAATGACGGCCAACAAGAATCACGTGGGAAGGCTGCGTGGGCTGCTCCAAAACAATTACAAAAATGCCCATCTTTTAGCTCTATATATAGAGCCCTTAACTTCAACTTGAAATTCAATCTGAGAGAGATCATTAATTCTAGAGAGATCTATTAGGAGAGCCTCAAAGAGAGTTTCTTTGAGAAGAAAAGTGTGAGCCAATTTATGAAGTTTTACCCACAAATTGAAGATACATAGTTAGTGTATATTTGTGAGAGATCCACCGAAAGGTGAAGTTTGTTAGTGTTATTTTGTTGTATTTATAGTTTGGGGAATTATCCTGGGATTGTAGAATTTATTTCTTTACAACCATCGATTTTTCCAACAAAGTGGTATCAGAGCGAGGGTCGTTTTCAGCGACGGTACTGTTCATACATACAATACTATTCACGTATACGGTACTATTTTATTGGCTGTCACTATTTGGAATAGTAGTACTATTCATAAGGGCACTATTCATATAGTACTATTCACAAGGGGTACTATTTATTGAGTACTATTCATCGCCGAAAATTCATCGCCGGAGAAGTGTCAAGCTCCGCGAAACCTGTTGATTGACGACTCAAATGGAGGAGAGCACAGGCAATATGAACACATGCAATATGATTAGGTTGACTGCATTTAATTATGCAATTTGGAAGCCGAAGATGGATGATCTTTTATACATTAAAGATCTGTGGAAGCTGATTATAATGCCGAAGGAGGAAGCCGTGACTACAACTTCGACAGATGACAAGACACCAAAAACAACCAGCACAGACGCTGACTGGGCCGTGCTGAACCGAAAGTGTGCTGCTCAAATCAGACAATGGATCGACAAGAGCATCTTTCAAAATTTTGCTAATTAACACGATGCTTACGTTCTTTGGCAAAAGTTGGAGACAATGTACGCGAGGACAACCGTACAAAATAAAGCTAATCTGATATGACGATTAGTCAATTTGAAGTATAAAGATGGAAGCAGCGTATCGGAACACATGAGTGAGTTCCAAGGCATTGTAGATCAACTCAACTCTATGATGATGTTCGTAGATGACGAGCTACAAGCGTTGTTGTTGCTGAGTTCTCTACCAAAAAGTTGGGACACTCTAGTTGTGTCAGTTAGTAACTCGGCTCCTGGCGGCAAGCTTACCATGGATATGGTAAAAGACAGAATGCTGAACGAAGAGTCTTGACGAAAAGACAATGGTCATACTCCTGAAACTGAAGCACTTGTCATGAAAAAACAAGGCAAGCAAGAATGGCACGGAAGGAGTAAAAGCAGAAATCCTCGTAACCAAAGTCAGCAAAGAGGACGCTCGAAGTCCAGATCGTGGCATGACAAGAAGTGTCATCACTGCGGCAAGCCCGGACACTTCATTCGAGAATGTCGAAAGTTAAAGGTGGAACGATCCAGAAATCAAGAAGCTGAAACCTGAACAAATGACACCGCAACTCTCACTGAAGAAGTTGTCATTGTTCGAGATGTTGATTATGTCAACCTTGCATGTCAAGACTCTACATGGGTAGTTGATTCAGGTGCTTCCTACAATGTCACCTCACGACGAGGTTTCTTCTCAACCTATACTCAAGGTGATTTCGGACGAGTGAGGATGGGAAATGATGATGCATCCAAAATTATCGGCATCGGTAATATTTATTTAAAAACTAACCTTGGATGCAGGTTACTCTTGAAAGATGTGAGGCATGTTCCTGATATCTGCCTCAATTTGATATCCACCGGAATGCTTGATGATGATGGCTACAATAATAACTTTGGTGAAGGAAAATGAAAGCTCACCAAAGGAAACTTGGTAGTAGCCAAAGGTAAGAAAGATACATCACTCTACCTTACAGAAGCCAAGCTGAGTAAAGGAGAAGTAAATACCATGAGGAAAGAAGTTCCCACCGAGTTATGTCATAAGCGGCTCGGCCACATGAGTGAAAAGGGTCTCAGAATTCTTTCCAAGAAAGAGCACTTGCCAGGAATAACAGGTACATCTTTACGTACTTGTGTTGATTGTATTATGGGTAAACAACACAGAGTTGCATTTCGTAGTTCCCCACCATCTAGAAAGACAAATATTCTAGATTTAATACACACAGATGTATGTACAATGAGTTGTAAAACACTAGGAGGTGCTAATTATTTTGTGACTTTTATTGATGATCACTCTAGAAAAGTGTGGGCCTTTGCTTTGAAAACTAAAGATCAAGTGCAGGAAGTTTTCAAGCAATTTCATGTAAAAGTTGAGAGAGAAACTGGCAGACGTTTGAAGTGTGTACGATCAGACAATGGCGGTGAGTATCGCGGATCATTCTAGGAGTACTGCAGAAGTTTCGGCATCAGGCTGGAAAAATCGGTACCAAAGACACCTCAACACAACGGTGTCGCAGAGAGGATGAACAAAACCATTTGTGAAAGAGTCAGATGTTGCTCTCAAATGCAAAACTACCAAACTCCTATTGGGGGGAGGCAATGAGGACAGCGGTCGATTTAATCAACCTTTCTCCATCAGTTCCACTGAACTACAACGTACCAGAAAAGGCTTGGACGGGAAAAGACGTTTCTTACAAACACTTGAAAGTATTTGGCTGCAGAGCATTTATTCACATCCCTAAAGACGAAAGGTCCAAGCTGGATGGAAAAGCGAAGCAGTGTATCTTTGTGGGATATTCCCATGAAGAATTCGGCTACAGACTTTGGGATCCTGTCAACAAAAAGATTGTCAGAAGCAGAGATGCGATGTTTCTTGAAGATCATACGATCGAGGATTTTCAGAAACCTAAGAAGCCACAATCAGAAGAACTTCCAGTTAATCTGGAACCAGTCTCTCCATCAACAAATTCAGATGACAAGGAAGCTGCACTAGATACTGATGATGATGTTCCACCAGCTCACAGTTCAGAACCAGAACAAGTTCCTGAACAAGTCCAACCAGAAGCACAGCTAAGGAGATCCACAAGAGAGTGACAACCAAGTCAAAGATAATCTCCTAGCGACTATGTGATGCTCACTGACGGGGGAGAACCGGAGAGCTATACCGAAGCTATCACTGACCAGCATAAGACTGAGTGAATGAAAGCCATGCAGGAAGAAATGAAATCTCTGCATGAGAACCACACATTTGACTTGGTGAAATTACCGCAGGGAAAGAAAGCCCTCAAGAACAAGTGGGTGTACAGGATCAAAAGCGAAGAAGGTAGCTCGCAACCTCGATACAAAGCAAGATTGGTTGTGAAAGGATTCGGACAGAAGAAAGGCGTTGACTTCAATGAAATCTTCTCACCGCTGGTAAAAATGTCTTCAATCCGAGTTGTTCTTGGCTTGGCAGCGAGTCTTAATCTGGAGGTTGAACAACTTGATGTAAAAACCGCATTCTTACACTGTGATCTTGACGAGGAAATCTATATGGAACAGCCCGAAGGTTTCCAAGTCAAAAGAAAAGAGAAGCTAGTATGCAGGCTAAAGAAGAGTCTGTACGGTTTGAAACAGGCACCGAGGCAGTGGTATAAAAAGTTCGACTCGTTCATGGAGCAAACGGAGTACAGCCGAACGACAGCTGATCACTGCGTTTTCATCAAGAAATTCTCTGATGGTGATTTTATTATTCTTTTGCTTTATGTTGATGATATGTTAATTGTAGGCCAAGATATCGGCAAGATTAACAAGTTGAAGAAAGAGTTGAGCAAGTCTTTTGCAATGAAAGACTTAGGACCCGCAAAGCAAATCCTTGGCGTGAAGATTGTTCGTGACAGGAAGAACAAGAGACTTTGGCTATCTCAAGAAAAGTATATTGAGAAAGTTTTAGAGCGGTTCAACATGAGCAAAGCTAAACCTGTTAGTTCTCCACTGGCAAGCCACTTCAAGCTTAATACGAGCCAGTGTCCTTCAAGCGAGGGGGAGAAATCAGAGATAAGCAAGGTGTCTTATGCATCGGTGGTTGGCAGTCTAATGTATGTTATGGTATGCACCAGACCAGACATTGCTCATGTTGTTGGTGTTGTGAGCCGATTTCTATCAAATCCTGGAAAGGAACATTGGACAGCAGTCAAATGGATACTCAGGTATCTTAGAGGTACTTCCAGTCATTGTTTATGTTTTGGTAATGATAAATCTGTATTAGAAGGATTTACAGATTCAGATATGGCTGGAGATGTGGATACGAGAAAATCAATATCGGGTACCTAATAACATTTGCAGGGGGAGCTGTCTCATGGCAATCACGATTACAGAAGTGTATTGCTTTAAGTACCACAGAAGCAGAGTACATTGCAATCACTGAAGGTTGTAAGAAAATACTGTGGATGAAAAAATTCCTACAAGAATTGCATCAGAACCAAGAAAATTATGTCTTTTATTGCGACAGTCAGAGTGCAATTCACCTCAGTAAGAACTCAACCTTCCACTCAAAGTCCAAGCACATCGACGTGAGGTATCATTGGATTCGTGATGTGCTGGAAAATAAACTGCTGCAAGTTGAGAAGATCCACACTAATGACAACGGGGCAGGTATGATGAAGAAGTCCCTGACCAAAGAAAAACTTACTATCTGTAGAGAGATTGCCGGTGTGGAGGAGCCTTGTTCCACATGAGGTGGAGGGGGAGATTTGATGGTCCACCTCATGATTTCACGTGGGCAGCAACCAACGAATAACTAAATTGAATGGAAGGAAAGAAGCCAAGGCGGCTGACCAAAAGAGGGTGGCTGAAGTGAAATGTCAACAATGACGGCCAGCAAGAATCACGTGGGAAGGCTGCGTGGGCTGCTCCAAAATAATTATAAAAATGCCCCTGTTTTAGCTCTATATATAGAGCCCTTAACTTCAACTTGAAATTCAATCCGAGAGAGATCATTAATTCTAGAGAGATCTATTAGGAGAGCCTCAAAGAGAGTTTCTTTGAGAAAAAAGTGTGAGCCAATTTGTGAAGTTTTACCCACAAATTAAAGATACATAGTTAGTGTATATTTGTGAAAGATCCACCGAAAGGTGAAGTTTGTAATCCCATTATATTATAGTGGAAGTCTTTAAGCGACCTACGGGTCCCGTGGTTTTTACCTCATCTTTGGAGGTTTTTCCACGCTAAAAATTGTTGGTGTTATTTTGTTGTATTTATAATTTGGAAAATTATCCTAGGATTGTAAAATTTATTTCTTTACAACCATCGATTTTCCCAACGCAGTAGAGTTATACTCTTTGCTAGAAACCCAGCAGAGCCAGAAGGATGCTCTTGTGCTGAAGGAATTCTGCAATTCCATTCAACTCCATAGCTATAATAAAGAAAAATGAAAGAACTAGCTAGAAGATAGAGCAATGGTACTAGCAGATCAATATTGATCAATCTATGCATTCATTTATATATATACACATAATTTAAAGAGAGGTGAATACTATAGTGTATAGTGGGCCATTAATTAAGATTGATCAATCTGTGCATTTATATATATCCAACAATTTATTCACATGTAGTAGTACCTAATATTTCAGCTATATTTATGAATTTGGGTTCTTGCATGAAAGAGGGCAAAGATCCTATCAACACTAGTGGCATATTTAAATGTTGTCGCGCGACACACATGCTTTAGTTGTTCCATAATTATGTTTATTATAAATTAATATGAAAATCAAAGCTATTGCACGTCATTATAATTCAAAAAAAAATATTTATGCAATACTCCATATCATTTTTTTTTAAGAAGAAATAATATTAGTTGTTAGTTGTATAATCAGCTTCATTACCATATTATATTTTCGGGGAGAAATTAAGACGGTTTCTGACTCATTAATCTCCTTTATCCCTTAAGGTAAGATAGCGACAAAAGTTGAACTTGAAACTTTTAAATTTAAAAGTCATCTCTTTGTCAACTGCACAAATTCTTTATTGGCGTAACATGTCATTTCTCAAGCACATAAAATTAGCTAAACGCAAACTATTCGTAATAATGAAGTATCTAGACAAAAAAAAGATAATGAAAAATTGATCTACCAACAACTCTTTTAATATGTGCCCGTATCAAGAAAAGATAAAAAAATTTCTTAAAACGCACGTTATGATTTTCTTTCGATGATGATTTATTTGAGAAATTTAAGGACGCGAAATTAGTAACCTTGATGTTAAATTTCATCTGCATTGATGAGTGATGGATGGATGGGAGATATAAATGCATCAATATTACCGTTTACTTTTTATTAATTAACGTTTACTTTTTATCCTATCCGTTAGATCAACATCGAGAGCCGTGCTCAAATCATTTAAGGGTTTTTTAAAGTTTTGTCCAGAAAGTTATACCAAATATTCTATTTTTATCAAACACTATTTCTTGTCCTTTGCGGGTAGATTGGTTCTAGTTAAATCGGTACTTAACTCTATTCCCATGTACATCATGCAGACTATGGTGTTACCAATAGGGGTGTGTAATACCATTGATAAATTAGTTCGATGTTTTCTATGGGGAGGGTCTAATGAGAAGCAGGGCGTCCACCTCATTAAGTGGGAAATCATCATCAAACCTATGGAGGACGGTGGTCTTGGCATTAAGAGTATGGCTTATATGAACTTGGCTTTTTTGGCCAAATTGGGATGGAGACTAATTACAGATAAGAATAGCTTTTGGGCCAGAGTTGTTTCCATGAAGTATCTGCATCGGGAAGCTACTATTGATAGGTTGCAGCCTAAGAATGGGGCTTCCAATGCGTGGCGGGGCATTGTTAAAGCCGCGCCTATTTTACGTAGCGGAGTGCGGGCTCTAGTTCGTAATGGTAAGGACACTCTTTTTTGGCTTGATACATGGGTAGGTGAGGTGGCCTTAATCAATATGAAAATGCGGGATTTGAGTTTGGTGGAGATGTATAGGCCTGTCTCAAGCTATTGGGTGAAGGGCTCAGGGTGGGACTGGAATGCTCTATCAGGTTTACTCCCTTTTGAGGTTGAAAATAAACTTGCCGCTGTGCTCCTATGGGATGAGGAGGAGGTTGCAGATGGCATATGTTGGGGAGCTTCTAAGAGTGGCATATTAACGGTGACCTCTGCTTATACTATTTCTACTGGCACTCTTATGGGAGATCCTAATTCCCTTTGGAGGATGATTTGGAAGCTTAAAGCTCCTCAAAGATGCAAGACTTTTTTGTGGATGGTTGCGCATCGAAAGATCATGTGCAATGCTGAGCGGATGAAAAGGGGTTTTACCATGGCACCTGACTGTATTGAATGTGTGGGATGTATCGAGGATGTTGATCATATATTTCGAAATTGCTCTAGAGCCGTGCAATTATGGAAGCGTCTATTGCAGCCAAGTGAGTATCATTTCCAGAGCAATTTGGATTTCCAAAGCTGGCTTGCTCATAATCTTGCTGGCGTTAATGATTGTAATGTTGACTATGACTGGGCTTCCTACTTTACAGTTGCCGTGTGGGCTCTTTGGAAATGGAGGAATGATTTAGCATTTCGTAATCTTCGTTTTCACTTCGAGTATAGCATGGCTTGGCTTAAAGGGAAAGTGGCTGAAATCATTCATGCTTTTCGAGCCAAAGTGGCGGTCCATGGTGCTGGACTGATAGAGAGGGTGAAGATGGTAGGCTGGTGTGCTCCCAACCATGGTTGGACTAAGCTTAATACTGATGGATGTCTTAAGAATGCTTCATCGCGAGCAGGGGGTGGCGGTCTTCTCCGTGACTATCGTGGTATGTGGTTGAGGGGGTTTGTGGCTAATATTGGTTCTTGTACTGCAACTGAAGCTGAATTATGGGCTGCTGTTCATGGCTTACGTCTTGCTTGGGAGGAGGGTCATCGTTCTATAGTTATCGAAACAGATTCGGCTATGGTGGCTGGTTGGTTAAAAGGCAACAGTATGCCACAGCTTAGCCTTTCCAACTTGGTAAATAAGTGTAGAAGACTTCTTCAGAGAGATTGGATAGTTCAAGTTGAGCACATTTACAGAGAAGGTAATAGAGCAGCAGACTATTTGGCTACTGAGGCTTTGAAGTTCAATCGGGGAGTGTGTATCCTGTCTTCCCCTCCCCGTGGGTTATCTAATATTTTGAGGGAAGATGCAACTGGGGTTTCTTGGCCTAGGAGAGTTCGAGATGTAGTATGCTAGTTGTTCCTGCTGGGTATCCCCCCTCTTTTCCTTTCCAAAAAAAATTAGAGATTTGAAGGAAACTTGCCTTAGCAAAATAGAGATTCGAAGGAAAATTACCAAAATGGGGCCCAAAATGTGTTGGCCTGCCAAGTAGCAATGTGACCCTTTACCGACCATCTGAACCCCTTAATTAATCACTTCATAAATGCGCTCAACGAGCTAGTTTTAGCATTTATGTTTTAGTTTGATTAGTTCCTGTTTCAAATGGCCTCCGATGTGATTAAGGTTGCTTTGTACATAGAGTACATCGAATCTAAATATTATTTTTTATCACAAAATTATAATAATTCTCCACTTTTAAAGCACATTTTACCAGCATCTATCATGAATAATTTTGAAAAACATGCAAACATAAAGAATGAATGGCTCTGCACAAAGCTCCTACAACTTCGGGCACATAAGGCCCACCAACTAAGGCCATTGACCTACAATAAGACAAATGAAAACTACAGCCATGGTTGCCTATTTATTTTGTTGATACAGAACTTAAAGCCTCCCTACTTGTGAAAGAGGGAGCGCCAATCAACTGAGCTAACACTAATTAACATATTCAAACATTGTTAGAACTATTAATGATAGTTTGATATGCATTTTTTAGCCTTTATTTGACAGCTATAACTTTTGAGTTGAGTAGTTTCTAACATTATATTAGAGCTTTAGTTTTGAAAGAAATTTTTAATTTAAGTCTTGTTATTGACATTTACATATTTTTCATTTGAATTTAGTTTTTCTCTTTTTTTTTTTTTTTTTGGTTAGTGGGGAAACTGGCCACTAAGGCTTATAGAAAGCAACACAAGAGGAGGCATCAACTAGCAAAAGGCTGTGTAGACTAGCAGGAGGGAAGCCAAAATTCTTAGACTAGAATTTGAGGAACCCCCAAGTTGGCAAGAAGGTTTGCACATTCGTTCCCTTCACGAAGAGTATTTCTCTTCTTCTATATCTCTTTCGGCTCTCCACGTACAGGATGAGTTTGTACATGAGGGAGAATGTTAATGATAGCTTGATATACATTATTGACCCCTTATCTAATAACTATAACTTTTGAGTTGAATGGTTTCTAACAAGAACATATGTTTTAGTTGTTCCATAAGTATGTTTATTATAAGTTAATATGGAAATCAAAGATGTTGCACGTCATTATAATTAATAAAAACCATTTATGTAATACGCCATTTCTTAATTACATGAAATTAACTAAACGCAACCTATTCATAATAGTTAAATATCTGGTCAAAAATAATAATAATGTAATATTGTTTTATCAACTACCAATTTAATCTGTGTCCATATCAAGAAGGTAATGCTACATTGGCTTTCAAAATGAACATTCATAAGATAACATCATACTAATTTATATATCATTAGAATGCTTCAAATCATATGTTGGTACGTACAAACATGATTCGAGATAATTCAATGATTTATATATAAATATATTGTACCTTATAAATATGTACTTTGAATGTCACTTTAGCATTCTCTCTTTTCTTTGGATGATGATTTATTAGAGAAATTAATTAAGGATGGGAAATTAATAACGTTGATTTTAAAATTTCATCTTTATTACTTGTACTGATATGGTTGGTAGATGCATATATTACTATTAATGTTTACATTTTATGAATAAAGTCGTGATCCGTTGGGAAGGTATCGTGTATAAATTCTTGTTCATGTTTACATTTATATGTTACTATTATAAATTCTTGTTAAATTAATTCGTGCATGCAAAATGCATCACGAAATAGCAAATACTATATATTTGATGAAGACTTGTCCTTATAAAGTCAATAATCCTAATTTAATTTTCTGAGGGACCTATTGGGAACCGTTAGCTTCGACAGATTTTTTCGCACTAATTGACTTGTCTACCCTATCCCTTAGATCAACATGGAGCCATTTTTTAATAGGAAAATGCTACAAAAATGTCACTCGTGCTATAGTTTAATGGTGGTTATAAGACCGTTTTGTGAGGCCGGATCTGGGTTAGTATTGATATTATTTTCAACTGAACTATTTCTAGGCTAAGGCGTGAAGTTCTACACAAGAAAATTATCGATACTAATAACAAGACTGAGATCCTAACTTATGATACTAATAACAATATTGAGATCTTAACTTATATTTGATACGATGAACCTGTTTATGTAGGACTATTATTTCGGTTCGCATATATTTAACACCTCTCGGTAAATATTGAACCCTATCTTGGTTTTGTCTTATTTATGTTAATTAATTAATTATTAGTTTACATAACTAATTGATCAGTTCATGTTATATCCAATGGAAAAATGTTAAAATCAAACCCTAATTTTTTCTTTTATTTTTTTGATCAATTTTTTCTTTTGTATGTACAAGTTCTAAGATATCTAAAGTCTTGTTGGTTTCAAATCTCTTTTTGTTGGTTTGTTATCCCTTTATACAGTTAACACAAACATCAAAATCTGTTAAATCTAAGGAATTTAGAATTTCGTCTTACGAAGTCTCTTTATCTATCTGGATATGTGACCTAATTTCTTGTGCCATAATACAACCAAATTTTCACTGGTTAATTTTCTTTTGGTACCTCGTGTACTTAATTGCAGAGATTCATTAAATGAAGCAATTATATCAATTAAATAAAGATTATCATATCCTGATAAAGAACCAAAACTAACCAATTTTGAATCATGAAACAAACTAATTTTTCTATTCCCAAATGAACAAGAATAACCAGATTTGTCCAAAGCAGAAATAGAAATCAAATTCCGTTTAAAAGACAGTACAATAAATGTCTCAACAAGATCTAAATAAAATTCAGTCTTTAACAATAATCTAAATTTTCTTATTGCCTCAACTTGAACCATCTTGCCATCGCCCACATAAATGTATCTTTCAACATCATTTGGTTTTCGACAACTCAAGCAACCATGCATAGACACACTGATGTGAGTTATTGCACCAGAATCCATCCACCACGTGTGTCTAGGTACCGAGGTTAAATTAACCTCAGAACAAACCAAATTAAGAAGCATACCTTTCTTAGCACGTCATGCGTGATAATTGGTGTGTTGCTTCTTCTTATGCCCTTTAGCTTCACAAAAGAAACAACTAGTACCTCTGGATTCATTCGGTTTCTTTTGTTGTTTCTTTTGAGGTGTAGTATCTGCAACATCCTTATCCTTCTGCCTTTTCTTTCCCTTGTCCTTTGAGGTTGAAGCTAGGTAAGCATTCTCTGTCTTATCTTGCTTAAGCATTTTCTCTTCCTGAACACAGTATGAGATGAGCTCATTCAAAGACCAAGTCTCTTTTGGACAATTATAGCTCACCTTAAACTGGCTAAACTGTGTCGGAAGAGATATCAAAACCAGATGCACCAGCAAGTCCTCAGAGAGTTTGAGCTTAAGTGTTTTCAACTTGGAAGCAAGATGAGACAATTTCATGATGTACTCTCTTATGTTGCCTTTTCCCTTATACCTCATTGAAATTAAACTTGCCAAGAGCGTACCTATTTCAACATTTTCATTTTTGACAATCCTTTTTTTAACATCCGCAAGGAACTCCTTAGTCGTAGTGATCTTTTTAGACATTGTGCCCTTGAATGCTTTCGAAATGCCTTTCTTCATGATCATCATACTCATGCTATTTGATTTCTCCCACCTTTTCATATCCTTCTTGTCATCAGAAGTACTACTCTTATCTATAAGAGGTGGAGGAGAATCAGTCCTTAACGCAAAGTCGAGATCCATGACTCCGAGACCTATTAAGACGTTTTCTTTCCATGACTTAAAGTTATAGCCATTTAGCATAAGGATAAAATTGATGTTAGCAATAATATTAGCAAAAATCATAACTGAACAGAGAACAATAACCAAACAAAACAAGCTCATATAAGGCTCAAAATAAAAATTAAATTCAAATAAAGGTAAACCCCATCTCAAAATGTCGGGCACTCCATTAGTATTTTGCCTTTGGACAAAATATTAATTTGTAAGTGATATCTTGGTGTAATAATCAAACACTGATAATAAAAACATATCGAACAATAAATCTTCATTTGGGCCAATTTATTGGTTTCATGGAAAATCGAATAATGATCATGTATTTATTACCATAGGTGCACTTATAATTCTATTAAATATTAACCTACCTTTGGATCGATTAATATTCACATAAGTTACATGCTCACAACATTTTATATTTCAAAACAAAATAATTGTCACAAGAGAGGCCACTTTGGCGACATATTATTTCAATTTATTCATTTCAAAATATATATGTTAACATACCAATATTCGAATTCAACATTAAAATTAGCCTACCAAAATTTCCAAAAGTAAAAGTAGCGTAACAAGGTTTCCAATATATATATATATATATATATATTTTTTTTTTTTTTTATTTCCTAAAAGAACTTGTTTGGAAGTTTCCAATTTTCAAAATTTTGGTGCACTGCGGATCACCGGCGCATCAAATTTTTCATTTTTTATTGTGTTGGTTGCAAAGAAAGTGAGAAGTGGGGCCCATTTTTTGAAATAAAAACCAAAGACGGAATGTTTTGTCATCCTTTTTACTTTGGTTTTTGCCAAAGTTTAGAAAAATACGTCTCTTTTCCTTTGTTTACTGTTCATCTTCTTCAAAATTTTATGTTACATAAATGACAATACAGTTTCACAAATAAAGCTATGAATATCAAACCACTAACATAGATTTATTCCAATTGTTACCTTTAACTGAATTTTCAATCATGGAAAACAACCACAACGTTTTCAAATCAATTAATTCCAAAATATGATTAATAAAATCAAGAACACCCAAAATTTGTTCTCAAATTTAACAGCACCATAATCGAAATAGTTAAATCCTAAAACACACAAATTATCATAAGGATAAAAATTATTAACCAAAGTACATGAACATTCATATCAAATCATCAAGAATCAATGAATGATAAAGCGGAAGTGTATCTGAATTCATAACAACGAATTACTTTCTATATCTATGTGATTTGTCTTCCAGATTAATACGTTTTCCTCAAGAGAACCTTTTAATTTTTCTCTGCTCTATCTCTGATGATGAGAGGTCAGAAATAAAATTGTAATAATGATACGTGTGATCTGTGGACCATAACCTTCTTTTATAGATAACTTATCTGTTATCTATTGATATTTCTATTTTAGCCCATCCTAAAAATAAAAAATATCATTTAAGTCTTAAACTTAAATTATATAAAACTTAGCATATCACTTTTAATTAGACTTAACCTTATTTGACAATTTGTAATACATAATTATTCACGTATAAGCCCAACGTTAGATTAATGATCCAACATATATGACATGCATGTAGTAGTTATTAGCTTTTAAAGGATAGGACCAGAAATGCTTTTCTTGGTCTACAGAAGATGTTTGTTTCAATTATTAGAACTATCATTTTTGGCGCCCGACATGGTGGGTTACTACCTGAAACTAATTACCCAAACTATATATGTATCAAATAACATTGATCACTAGCATGTTACAAGTATACATTTGCAGTTTATAATTTGCTTGTGAATTTCTTTCAACAGATCTTATTTAAAAGCCAAACGTTTTCATGCCCAGTTCTTCCATTGCAGCTGCTTCTGCTTCTTTTGTCGCTTCCAGTGCCCGGAGCTCATTCAATTTTTGACCCGTCAGCCTCAACTCTTCTTCTATATCTAAACCCAAAGGTCCATTTATAGCTTCACCCATCTCGAATGGTTTCTCAGATATAATTCATGATTTCTCTCCACATACATAAGCTGAAACATGTACCAGATCTTCAAATACAAATTAATACACATAAAATATATATATATATATATTACCAGTTGAAACATGGAGAAACATCTCTAGTTTCAAACACTTCTTTGCAAAGTCCAAAACATGCTTAGCTCCAAAAGTATTGATGCCCAATGCAATATCATATCTGCAATTAAAAACAGAACATATATATGCACATTACTTGAATAAACAGTAGATCAAATATTAATTCATGTGAATTATATATAATTGCTTGAATATTGCCTCTCATCAAACTTAGTGGTTGCAGCTAAATTGACAATAATGTCGACTTCTTTAAACATTTGTTCCTTTATGTCAAGAGTCCCTTATTCCCAAGTTCTCCAAAGAGATGTCTCGGGCAACTGTGGTCAACTTGTTTGAAATGAACGAGTTAAAACTGTTACTTGTACCATATTTCTCCCTTAGGACCTTGAACACATCCTCCTTTAACACCTAAAAATATGATACTTGAGCAAGTTATATATATTATACGAGGAGTGCTAAAACGATTCAAGATATGTACTCAAATCTATACTTAAACTGATGTGGTAATACATCACCATTTCATCAAGGAGAAAAAAGAAAAAGGAAATATGCTCCAAAAGAAAAAAAATGCTTTAATCTTTCCATTGAAGTAAATGCACGTTCTTTCAAAAATAAAATAAAAATGCACGACTTATTGCTTAATTACCTCAGTGTGTAAACGCTGCATGGCCAACGTGGTATCAGCAGCTCTGATAAGGAGAAACAGCGTCTTCACCTTAGGTTGAGTTCTAAGCACTTTCTCCACAAAGACTGCATCTAAAAAGCTTAATTAATTAATTAGCTAAAGTTAAATATAAAATGTTTATATAATTAATACTTTACAATAGGAATAAATAGTAGTGTATAGTGCGTGGGCCATTAATTAATGAATTTAATTTCTTTGCTCTTTTTGTTTGGTGGAGGCATTGATATAAATATATATATGGGGAAAAAGACATAAATGGTGTGTATTACAATTTTATTTTGCAAAATAATGTTATTTAAATGTAAAACATGTTTTCCAAAAACATTTTCAAATAAGACAAAAATATATATCAGCGCCCTCCACACTAGCGCCAGCGTGGAGGGTGCTGACCACAAAGACACTAAGACTGGAAATAAGTGTATGAGAAGATATAATCAAATTCCACATATGATGGAGGATAAGCATTATTAGTTAGCTTTATGAGGTAGACAAAGCTAAAGAAAATGTATTCAAGTACAATTTAAGATATGTATATATATTCATTTTGACGCACTTTTTATCATTTCACATAGTAGGGTGGCCAAGTTTTCTACAATGAATCAGATTAAGCTTTTTCTCAGGGTAGTGGTGCATGAAGACTTACAAATATATATGAACTATCAAAGACTTAAAATAATTTAAGACATGATAACATTCAACTTTTGACTAAAATTTGTATTACATTAGAAGAACATGTAGTCAACGTGAGGGTAATCTTTAGAATTGAACATACAACATGCTATAGGTTTCAGCATATATATATATACTCTTTATTACTAATTGATTGGGTATCTTATTTCAACTATGATTCAGCAATACAATTTGATTAAACCTCTCTACATCCAATTGTTTTAAGAGCTTAGTTTCTCAGCCCTACAAAAATAAGCCCCCAAACTTATTATTACATATGTGTGTACAAATAAAGAATATGCTCAATGCAAGTTCAAATTCAAACTTAGGACTTGTGGTTAAAATGAAACAAACATATACACATTAACAATTTAATTACATGTTCTGATGATAACCTTATAGGGTGCTCCTAATCAAAGGACTTATATAAAAGAAGTTGTTTATATAAATGGAGAATATGATCTTTATATTCAAATATCAATATTTTTAAATGGAAACCCAACATCCATTGATAAATATATTTTTAGTACCTTATAAGCATATGGCTTCTAAAGCCTTCAATATTTGTAATGTTGAAGTGTACAAAAGCAACTGAACATGATATTTCTTAAGGTTCAACACGTGCATGGCCCCCTCCCCTCCCCTCCCCTCCCCTCCCCTCCCCTTCTTCTCTCTAATTTCTCTCTAGATTATCTTTAATTAATATAAAACGATATATATATATTCTTAGTTTCTAGTATCATTTAAAACCAAATCTAACAACGCCAGGTAAGTGGATATTCATGAAATAGTCATCCCAATCAATGCACTTTGGATCGAAATTAAATGCTTCTGCCTCTCCAGCCTCTCTTACAGCCCCTCGCAGCCTTTCCGTATTCAAGTCATCAAATCTGCACCCAAAAATATTAATGATTTAATACGAATGTATAACTCAACAATAAATGAAGAGAAAACTAATTAATATTTAAACCAAAAAATAAGAAAAATATTTTTTATACGATGTCAACACCATTTTCTGACGTTAGTACCCAGCTCCTTAAAATATTTTAAGAATATATGTGTATTACACATCTCTAAATATACGTATATTCTCATCCAAAGAAGATTGAGTGCTAACGTCAAAAAAATAGCATTGACACCCAACGTAGATACAACATTACTCAAAAAATAAATAAAGAAGAAGGATGATCACATACATTCCCTTAAAAAATATGTAAGGTTTATAAAGGTCGATAAAATATAGAGCTGTTTTGATATTCCGATTGAGCTTAGCACATAAGCGTTGCAAGTGCTGGCAAAATATGATGTTTAATAATTGAAGACCCTGAAACAAATAAGATTAATCTCTAAGTAATACTAAAAACAATAATTAATGAGAACACTAATAAATGAAGATAATTGATTAATTAAATTAAAATTAAGCTTTACCTTCAATGGTAATATATAGCGCATGTTCATGTATCGGTAGAAGCTATCGATTGAAGTGAAGACAAGAGGCTTGCTGACCTTGATGGAGTTTCCATCTTTACCTATCCATGGATGCTTAGTGAAGTATCTGTAGCCATATTCTTTGAACACCAAAGGATTTATGGGATTTCTCATGGATGACCCAATATGGTAGATCGTCAGATGATCGGATGGTTGATTTGCATTGGCAACTATGGCTACGATCATGGCATTCACGACCATGTCTCCGGGGATCTGTATATTAATACCAATTTACATGCCAAATAATAATATCATAATATTAAAAAGTACATCTAAAGTATACGACACTTTTATACATTAACTAATTACATCAAATTATATATCAACACATAATTTAAGATAATTTAATAGTATATAAAAATAATTTACAATTTAATATATATTTTGAACGTTAATATAACATCACTATAGTATTAAAGAATTAACTTACCACATCGAGGATTGTCTCCGGATCTCCAAGGAAGCATTCTAATCTCCCCGTCCCATATCCCACGGTCAAGTGATCAACAGTTCTAGTGCACAATCCAAGCTTCAAGTAAGACATTTCTTTTCTTTTTTTTTTCTTTTCAAGCAAAGAAATATAAAAATGGCATGATTTGGAACGCCATTAATCTTCACGTCTTACAAGTATTACAATATATGATTCTTTTGTTTTTTTTTTCTTTTTTGGTTCTAATTACAATATATGATTCAATCTAATGGGATCAATGATGTACAATTATCATTGATGTTGACTTTCATTTTAATTGAGCTCCTAATTGAATTTATGTAGAGTTGACAATTTAACCCGTTTTCCGTAAACTCAACTTAGCCCGACATACTTAGATTGACCCAAATTGAGATTTGACTAATTTATGATCCGACTTAGATTGATCCAATATTTTAAATGTTGGACCTAAGTTGACCTATGAAGTTATGACTTGGCCCTAAAGCCTGGCTCTGTAAGCTCTAATGTTAGCTCAACCTACTGGCCTAATCTTGGACCTAAGCCGACCTATGAAGTTATGACTTGGCCCTAAAGCTTGGCTCTGTAAGCTCTAACGTTAGCTCAACCTACTGGCCTAATCTAAATATTTATTTTATAATTTTAATTAATTAATTTATATATATATATATATATATATATATATATATATATATATATATATATATATATTTTTTTTTTATTATTTTTTTTTTTCTACTTTACCCATTTTTTATGACCGTTCAACAGTATCTTTATCTAACTTATTATGATGTATATAATATTATAATCATTAATTGTGTGGTTATAATTTTTTAACATTATAAATGAAATTAATTTTTATGTATGATAAATTGTCAAAAAAAATATTTAATTTTGAATTATTTAAACCTGACCCACAAAAAAAGAACATATTTAATTTTGAATTTCATGAAAACAGCTTAATTTTTAGATTAATGCCGAGGGATGACAGTCGCTTGCATCGGATGTGATATCTTGAAGGGAATAAATTATTAATGTACTTCATAATTAAAAAGCTCATTAATTTAAATTACCTAATCCCTTCAACCCAACCAGGGAATGGTTCTTTAAATGTGCTGGTGATGACGGTTGGCCGAATTATAGCGACAGGAACATTTTCTTTCAACTGTCCAATCAACATTTCTCCCATTGCCTTGGTGAAAACGTAGGTGTTTGGCCATCCGTACATTCTTGCCCTGTTATCAAAATTTATAGAAAAAAAAAATATATGAACAAATACATCAAATTAATATTAAATTTCTCAAGAAGAGTTCCTTTCAATTATAATTTTATTAAAAAGAAATTCGAACTCAAAATTAAATCCTTCAATCTTTCTTTAAGTTCAGCCCATGAACCATTAATCAACCTATGGTATAAACACCATGTTAATCATTTAAAAAAGCATGTTAAGTATTATATAAATACACTATTAATACAAATAAAGGTACCAAATTACAGTACTGTTGAGTCAATAAATTTTGAAAAAAGTATACCTGTAAACATTTGAAATTAACTAAATATATTAATTCAATGATATAAATGCACATGTGAAGTCCTCTGGATGACAGACATATTGACTCTTCTCTGTCTGTCTTATCATTCAATGCCCAACAACCGTAACATATGCTAACAAGTGATAATAATATAAGGACGTACCTTGAGAAACTTCAAGTATCAATGATTATGGATGGTTTTAATTAATTGTGCTATTAAATTATTAATGAATATGGGAACTTTTTCAATTAATGATATAATGAATGTTGATAACAAATTAAATATAATGAATGCGTATCAATATCTTATTGATGTTTTTATAATATATAATTTATCAACCGATGGGTTAGTTCGATGATTTAAGGGCCGAACCCAAGAGGTTTGAGGGACTCGATGTCGAATTGGAGCCATCTCCTTGACATATTCATAGTTAGGAGAGATATCTTTGTTTCTGTAGACATTTAAAATTTGATAAAATAGTCTTATTCCGGAAAAGAAAGAAGACACCACTAGATGTCCGAATCTTGGTATTTAAAAAAAATATTAATATAATTTAATCATTAATGTTGTCGCAAAGCAATTAATACATAATGAAATTCAATTACATGTGAAAGAAAATACTATTCTAACTAAATAAAAAAAATATATTATATTATTATAGTCATTAGATATGTTTATGTTATGCATCTCAATATACATAGGGTATGATGAAATGAAAATATATAAATACATATAAGAAATAAAGAATATATATATATATAAGCAATTAATAATTTTGAAATGAGTCATGGGATGGGAATTTAGTTTTATAGAAACCTTTGTAAGCCAAGTTCTTTCATGGCAACTTTCTCTTCCTCTATCGTCAATTTTTGAGCATGAAGTTCCTCTAATCTTTCATTCACCAGTAGTTGCTCTTGTTGGATGTCTAAGTCCATGTTCCCATTAAGTGTTTCCCCCATCTGGAAAGGCTTCTCTGTCACGAGTCCTGACTTTTCTCCGCACACATAAGCTATCACAAAACCATCATGTATGTATATGTTGTCACATAGCAACTATATAATAATCAGAGTAATATCACCAGTAACGTTGCATTAACAGTCAAAGTGTATATCTATAGCAATATCACTTTTTTATGCTTTAAGATTGTCTTGAATCATGTATTAGTATATGATTTAAGACAATCTAAAAGTGTATGGATGACAATGTATATTTTGGACGTACATTTTAAATATCACTTTAGCATTTTCGTTTCTCCCTTGCTTAACATTCACCTGTTGAGACATGTAGAAGAATCTCTAGTTTCACACAGTTCTTTGCAAAGTCAAGAACATGCTTGGCTCCCCATGTATTTATACCCAGTGCTATGTCATATCTGCACACATGTAATCAAATTTCATATGTATAATTCTTAGAAAAGTTAAATTTCTTAGTAGCTAGTTGTTTTACTTTACAAGGAGCTCTTGCTAATATATGGTTTAAGTGTTACCTTGCATTAAAACTAACTGTTGCAGCTAAATTGACAACAACATTGATTTCTCTCCACATATCGTCCCTCATCTTCAAATCTGTTATTCCCAAGTTCTCGCAAGCAATGTCCCCGACCACTGGGATAACCTTGTTTGAAATGAAGGAATCGAAGTCCTTACCCCATTTTTCTCTTAGAATCCTGAATAACTCTTTCCCTGTCACCTGAAAATCCAACAAGATTATTCTTTAAAAGACAAGCGATCCCAGGACAAATCATAGTAATATTCCAATCCAAATACTAGACGGTTATATTAGGTAGTTGACAACTAATGTAAAATTTTCTAGTAATTTTATGAACATGAGCTTCTTCTTTTTTATTATTAAAAAAAACATGAGTTTAGTGTGTAGCAATTCATGTTAGATAATGATAAATATATTTTTGAGATTTTCAACAAAAATAACAAGCTCTTTAGGAAATGCTATTCTAACAACCATGCAAAAAATGCAATTACAAATATTATGATAGTTTTATATCAATTAGATCATTTATTAGATACATTGAAATGTATAAAATACACATATACAACGAATATGAAAGTATAATTGCATTTTTGCAGTTAGAATACCTTTTTTTCATAAGATAAATGTTTTTAAGATTTAAAATTTATATATCCAAAACTGTATAGTGAATGGTGGGTGTTTCTTTTTTTCTCTCTCTTATGAAGTGGCGATGTGGTATATTGTCATATTAGCTTAGATATAGTTTTGGGTACATATCTTGGATTATTTTAACACTCCTCTTTCCATTAAATAGCTACCTCGTCACCCAGGCGTTGCTTGGCGTTTTGGGCATCTGCAGCTCTTATAAGTAGAAAGAGTCTTTTCACTTTAGGCTGAAATCTCAGTACTTTCTCCACGAAAACTGCAAAAATTGAAACCCAATTACATATATATGTGTTAGAAGAGCTAGGAAAGTTAGATGCATGGGAGAAGAAAGAAGAAAAAAGTAATATATGATAGTACTCTTTGCTAGAAAACCAGTGGAACCAGTAACAAGAATGCTCCTATTCTCCAAAGACTTCAAAATGTTGCCCAACTCCATCAGAACTGAGAAGCGAAAGTAATGGAGGGGACGATCTCTTCTGACACTATGTTTGATCAAATATTTAGTTATTTATAATTGCATTGGCTTGATGGTGTAGTCCACCAAATGGTCCTCGTTGGGTTCTTGTGGATATTTTTGCTTGGCTGGATCATAAATATTGTGTTAAAATAATGGCAGAACTAGTTGAAAGCATTTCTCCATCACAGTGTTTTGTTTCATTCTACATGTTAATGCCACGAAAGCAAAGTGTAAAATATCAAAGAAATATTCAAATGGAGAGGTTTTATTAATTAACTTCCTGCTCTTATAACTTTGTAAATACACACATACATACATAATACATAAATGTAATATATATATATACATACATAATAATTACATATATATATATATATATATTTCTTAATCAAACGATCAATGATCAAACAAAATATTTCATCCTTTTCTTTTCAAAATTTATAATTAGGTTGGTAAAAGATGATAGTTAGTAATGAAATTATTAATTTTTGTTACAACATATTTGGTTACCTGTTCAAGTTTTTCCTTCTAGCATGGGTTTGGAGATTATTTTAGTTATAACTATAAAACGTTACAGACATGCGGCAGGGGTGATCATCCTACCAACCAACCCAAATCTTTTAGGTTAGGTCAAGGTTTTCATAAAAAATAATTGAACCAACCCAAGCTAATTAACTAAAAATAATAGTCATTATTCTGTTCATCATTCTCTCTATATTCACTTATCATAATTGGATTATATAAAATGTTCTAATGAAAATAGCTTGAAAGAAATCATCTAGCTAACCATTATACTATTCACATTTGATTTATAAATAATTTTATAAAATAACATTTAGAATTCATAGATTAAGCTAGAAGATCACACAATTCTATAATTTATATATTGAGTAAACCAACCTGACCCAAACTAACCTAAAATCAAAATTAGGTTGGGTTAAAAAAAATTAACTCAACTTAATTGAGTTGGGTTGATATTTAGCTAAAACTTGAACCAAATTAAATTATAAACACTTCTAAGATGCAGGGTGGAAACGCAATAAAAACACAACCACCTCATGATAGATACATTTAAATTGTGTTTCCATCCTAGGTACTTCCAGCACGACTCTTTAATTATTATTCTCAATAAAATAAGCATATGCTTTGATTAGACGGGTTTAGAAGTTAAATAATAAAAAAGGAAATAAATTAGTATAAAATGTAAATAGGACTGCAAGAGCCTTACAATATTGAAAAACTAAGTTTTAAATTTTAAAAAAAAATAAATAAAGTAGATAATGATTAAATAATATTGAAATATTGGCACTCTTTAACTCTTTTGAAGTGCCTAGAAGGCAATTCAAAAGTTGTGTGTGTGTGTGTGTTGGGGAGGGGGGGATTGTGTCTCTTATGAAAAGCCATAAGATAGTCCTTTTTTCTATTTTTGATATGGATATATCAAATATAAATAAAAATAAATATGTCGTCGAAGTTACTTTATGGCCTTATTTGGAAGAGCTTTACAAAACTTTGGAGGCATTTGGTAACCTACTTCTAGTCGAAGTATAGTGAAAAAATATATTATTATTATTATTATTATTATTATTATTATTATTATTATTATTTATTTATTTATTTATTAAGATGAAGAAGTTAGGTGAGACTAGTTTTTTTAAAAAATACTTTCTCTATAAGTGATTCTTAAAAAAGCATTTTGTACCAAATAGGGCCTATATAAATCATTTGGAGGGAATAGAAATTGTTCTCTTTAATATAATTTTCATTAAAGAAAAGAATTTATTATTGCACTAGATGGTAGATGGTTAGGTAAGCATCTCCTTTCTAAATTAAATGCTTTAGTCATATTTCTCTTTGAAATGCAATTGGACAGTATATTGATCATGAGGATGTATATAAATAAAATTTCTATGTTAAAATTACCATTTTTTACTGAATCAAATAATTATTTTTTACTGAATTAGGTGGTTGACAGTTAGGTAAGTGGCTTCTTTCTAAGTTTAAGTGTACATTCCTCGAATTAATTAGATAGTAGTTGTATAGTTTACGTATATCTGAGAATTTAGGCTGCGTACGTTCTTGCTTTTTGTTATTATTAAATAAATAAAATTAAATAAAATGTACACTATGTTAAAACTACTTTATATAAATCACTTGGAAGAAAACGAATTCTCTTCTATATTGTTTTTATTAAATAAAATAATATATTTTTAATATTGGGAGTTAGATTGTAGATGGTAGGTGATCACCTCTTTTGTAGGTTAAGTGCTCTAAATATGATGTTATAATGGTACAATTGGTTTAAAATATAGACCTATCTAGTCCAATGGGGGTTGGGCCAATAAATGCCAAGTTATAGAACATATTGATAAATTGAAAATGAGGTTGATGTGGCCTATTTTGGTACTATAAGAAATGGAGAAATTAATATCATTTTAGAAAGCCTTTGGACTAATGCTTTGTAAATCTAATTACACGACTGATGATTTTTAATATTAGTTGAATTCAAGTATTTTTAGTTATTCAATATATTATTTGATCAAATGATCATAATCATTCAATTGAGAACTGATAATAGAAAAAAAAAAATAAAGTTGCATGTATTCCTCTATAGATCCATTAATAATATGCATGTGAGAAAAGTATAGTCTCCATCACAGTTGTATTGAATTTAATGCAGTATTAAGCAAAGAAATTTAGAAATTTAACACAAGCATAACAACTTTTGACAATATAATTAGTTGCAAAGTTTATCATATATATATGAATCTAAAAACTCGTTAGAGAGAGAGATACACACATGCATGATAATCACAATGGTGTAAATAATTAACATATTCCAACGATAAGATGTTCCTTAATCTATTCAAAATGGCAAGTAATAATAATTTCTCAAAACTTTTAATGACTTGGAAAAGAGAGCTTAAAGAAAATAAAAAACATAGGTTTGGAGGGACTATTATATATGGCCATGGCAATGGCAACAATTGGTCCCATCTTCCTTCTTGTTGCTTGTTGGGCGTACTTTAAATTTAATAATATTAAAATAACGAGAGGGACCTTAGAAAACTGCCCTTCCTAGTACGTAGCTGGAAGGAGAAAAAAAAAAGGGGAAGGGGGGGAGGTGGATTTATATGAAATTGGCATAAAATATATGAGCTACAAAAAGTTAAAAAAAATATATATAGGTACCAAGATATATAGAAGGAAAAAGTAAAATAATAGTTAGATTCTTCCCCCCATAAAGGAATTTTTACCGAATACTGAAATAAAATTGATTTTCAAGGATAGTATTGAATAAAGGGAGATGCAAATATAATTACTCTTGTTAGTCCAGTTTCTAGTTTTTTTTAGTCATATATATGTTGGTGGTTCAATTTCAGATATTAGTCTCACGTCGATTGTATTTTTTCAAGTTAAGACACATAAAAAGTTTCACATTCTCACACTAATAAGAGACATTTTTTTAAGGAGAAAAATAAAACCTATCGCAACTTGCCTTTCTCGCATGCTCATGCTCTACGTAGGCGCCAACAAACCCAATAGCCAAATATAGGGGCCAACCAAATTTGGGAGCCCGCAGAAGGAACAATATCTTGCGACATATGAGACGGGTCAAAATTGACTTTAACATATATATATGTGATACAAGTTATCAACTCAATTAAGCCTTTTATCAACAACACGAATGTGTTGCATTACAAATGGTACAAACTATCAATTCAATATGAACAAAATATAATTGAGCTTGTTTTTAATTTAACTAATTGTATTCTTTAGAAGATATATTATTTATGGACGGCTTGAAAATATAGTTATCATCAACACATGTACATTTTAATGTCACATGGCATCATTTTGAATAACCATTATTAATATATAAAGATTTTATGACATCTACAATTGAAATTAAAGATAAAAAAAATAAAGTATTTACACCTTTTGTATGAAAGGGATACATGCATGGTTATTGTACTGGTCAAGGTGATATTTTATCATGTTAATAAAATTAAATAAAATATTGTTTAATTCTTCTTGAGAACCACGTCAATATTAAACATGTAGCGCGTGTATAGTTATTGTCATCATCTATGAAAAAAAAAATCATTGAATAATCTTGGATAAAAGTAAAACCAAAAAAGAAAAGAATATTGGAAAGAAAAGGGAAGATATTGGTGAAGATAAAGTCTTTAAATAAATAAAAATTTTCAGGTAAAAAAAAAGAAAAGATTTTGGCGTAATTAATGTCTCAATGAAGCAAATTTTGATGTTGATGCAAGAAAAAATATTCAAGAAATGTTTTTTAAAAGGTGCATACACGTGGAGATTCATTAAGACTCCTATATGTTAGGACTTGTTCGGGTAGTTGGAGTTGGTGTAGTTTGTCAGTAAAAATTTATAGTAGAATATGATCAATAAGGCTTCGAGATCACACATCTTGAGATCACAACCCTAATGTTTTATTTTTATTTTTAATTAAGATCGGGGGTGACTCGGGCCATAAAATCAGGCCAAAAGACGTAGTCGACGGACAACAGGTGAATATTTCTGTATTACCCTTTGTTGGTCCCGAGGGATAGAGGAGGCCAGGTTAGTTGAAAGATGGTTATCGGTTCACGAACGCAAGGTGACCTTAATTTTTCAGGGTAAGAAAGGGTAGAGAAAATACCTGAAGCCAATGTCCGAGTCAATGTAACAGGAAAAAATTGCAATATCCTAATGTTGATTATAAATGGAAATTTAAGTTGGTTTAAAAGAGTTCGGCTATTTATGAGCGTGTAGGGCATAAAAATAAGTAAAATAAAATAGAGTATGGTATAACAAAAGGTTGACATTAATTAGATTTTGAAGATTATTTATCATCTACTCAAACAAGTTAAGAATTTAGCTAAAAAACACCATTTCTTCAACCCTAAACCCAACAACTTTGACAATTTTTCTTAAAAGAAAGAAAAAAGAAGAATCATCTTACAGAAATTAATCTAATTAATAATTAAATGTTGGCTTGACTTGCATTGCATTTATTTCATAGAACAGATCAACCCATGTACAATGAGCAGGTCATATTGGTATAATAATCGTGCGTGTTAAATCTTCCAAACAATCCTACTAGAATTGATTAATGCTCATTGTTCAAATTTATGTTTTTCAAATCAAATCAATTTTAATAATAACAAAATAATCAAAGAGGTGTTGGTAAAATAGTTAGATTAAAGGGCAAGTTACCGAAAGATCACCAGTTTGAGTCTCATCCTACTTGTTTTCCTTTTAAGGTATACACGAGCCCAAACAATTTTTTTTTTCTGATTTCAGGAGGTCCCCTTTGCAGATTAGAGACTTGCACCTTCTGAAATTAGTCCGTAAGTTAACTCGGACACTTAAATATCAAAATAATAATAATAATAATAATAATAAAATATAGTCATACAAATAATATGACAATGTATATCTTTTATGTATTGTTATATCGAACAATTTTTTATTGAATGTATTTTCAATATACAACTTATTTTTTATGCAAATTCTATATATATTTACGTAAGATTAATAAAACCTTTTCGTAGTGTCTCATCTGACATTTTTTTTTGGACCATTGACATTTAATATCCTATTCAGCACTTCTTTTTTAAAATTTGTAAGTATTATAAAATTAATTTTTTTATATTAATTTCTTATATTATATGTAATTATGCAAAAGTCCTGTTTGATTTTCATGTTTTGATTGATTGATTTATTTATTTATTTTACAATGATTATAAGTAACTTGCTCCGTTGCTCCTTATTCCTTTCTCTTTCTTCATGTTTAACCGAGTGATACTCTTTCATATCTAAGATCTCTATACTAATACTTAATATAATGACTTTCAGATTTTAATATCTGTGATTAATATTAGTGTTCAAGAAAAATATTATTTATTGTTAATAAATAGCCACATGTTCATGAAGGATAAAAATAAAAATAGGAAAACTTATATTAGCATTTAAAATAATTAAATAGATTTTTAAATAAATATTTTGTAAATTCAATTTGTAGAAGATAAATTATTATTTTTATTATAAACTAGTTACCTACTTAGTAATTAAATACTATTTTATAATTTGGTTAGTCTTACTTAAAAACTACTTATTAATGTTTAAAATTTATTTTATAAAGTATTTTGTTAAATTTATAAAAAATTAATGCTTAAGTAACACACTTAAAAAAATATTTTTTTTACAATCCTTAAGGGTTATTGGGATAGCCTTGAATCACGCAATAAGCGTATGATTTAATGCGATTCATCAACTCTTAGATATAAAAATATGTGTCATCAAAATATTTTTATTTTTTTATAAATATTTTAAAATAGATTTGTATATACCGTAAGACAAAAATGATTGTAAAATATATTTTTTAAAACTCTGCAACGTACGTACTTTAAAATAAATGAATTGCAGAATTTCCTGCACAGGTACATCTTTTCTAATTTATATTATTTTTTATTTTTTATGGACTATTAGTACATGTACATCTACTAGTATTAATAAGCTGACACAATGACGGTGGAATTGCTTAGCTTGCATGAACTTATGATGACTAATCATACACGTCTTTAGTAAAGACAAAATGATTTACCATCATCACTTTGCTGGTGGTTATTAATTGAAAATTTAAAAAATTATATTATTAATTTTTCTTTTAGATTATTAAATTAATATATACACAAATTGCCCTCCGCAACGCAATGATTTAAAAACAATTTTTTTTTCGAAGATTTTAAAATAATAGCGACATTTGGCCAAATATTTATAGCGGGACAGAAACATCAAAATATAAAACTTTATAGAACATGGGCTCTAAGGCTTTTAAATACATCTTTTTAATTATTTCAGACAATAATAGACGTTTAGACCTCTACCTTCTTCCCATTTATAAATACACTTTTGCTCTCACTTTCATTATTAAACATTTTTATCTTTGTCCCAAAATATAATAATACATAAAAGAAAAATCTACATCTAAAGGTTAGATGAACTTGTATTCGCCAATAAGGCATTGGTTCGATAGTTCAAGCGGCTGGTCTACTACACGAGTTCGGAGGTTCGAGGCGAGACTTTGAAAGGACGAATAC
Organism: Paratinospora sagittata; assembly: GCA_035771175.1. NCBI lineage: Eukaryota > Viridiplantae > Streptophyta > Magnoliopsida > Ranunculales > Menispermaceae > Paratinospora > Paratinospora sagittata. The sequence continues at coordinate 31,919,613 of CM069597.1, read as the reverse complement.
TATATTTTTTCGAATTTTCTCATTGGCACAGAGTGGCTGCATGGACCGACTGTGGGCTAGCTTTGAAGAGCCACCAAATCGAATTTTGTTGGTGTGGGTATTAGTCGGGTCTTGAGTGGCTAAGATTTCCCACGGGTGGGGTGGGTATTGGGTTATACTTGTTTCTTCTCAAAAAAAAAAAAAAAAAAAAAAAGATGAACTTGTATTCCTATTCAATAAATCACATACAACATACATACATACATACTTAAACATGCATTTTGCTACTACAAAAGAAATCTCCTTCGTGAAAGGTCTCACATCCTGTGGGTTTTCGTCTTCTCTTGTAGAAGTTTATGATGGAGAGTGATCTTTTGGGGTTCTGGAATTCGTTCTCTATAACTGAAGAAGAGGATCAGGTTTGGGACATTATTGGAGTATAGGAAGATAATGTGGGTGTTGACTTACGAAAATGCTTATATGCTACGATGCTTTCCCCTAAACCAGTAAGCAAAGAGGGATTTCGTCTACAATGACCCAACTTTGGAAAACTTCAAAACTGACCTTTTTCAAGGAGGTTGGGGAGAAGCTGTTTATTATACAGTTCAATAATCTTGTGGATCGAAAATGGGTATTAGAGAGGGAACCATGGCATTTTGATAAAGCTTTAGTGGTGTTGGTTGAAGTAGATGGCATGAAAATGCCAACAGAGACAAAGATGAAGTGGACAAAATTTTGGATACATGTGTATGATCTTCCCATTGCATATATGACTAAAGAGGTGGCGCGAACCATTGGGAATGCCTTAGGTAAGTTCGAAGAGATATCGGAGGACCAAAGGCAATGTCGTTGGGGACGATCTCTCCGCATTCGAGTTCGCTTGGATATCTGGAAACCAGCCCGACGTGGCTTGAAAGTCCGAGTAGCTCAAAAAAGTGAACCTCTCTGAGTCTCTCTCAAATATGAGAGGCTTCCGGATGTGTATTATTATTGTGGCAGTTTGGCCCATATAGTGAAATTTTGTGAAAAACTCTTGTTGGAGGAGCTGCAAATGCAAGAAACCAGGTATCAATATGGATCATGGCTGAGATTCAATGAAGGTAATTCTCTCTCATCTGGGCGAAATACAGAAGATGGGGGAGTCTTTAAGGTGAGAAGCTCACCCATGGCGGTAGAATTTCCAACGAGAGCGATGATTTTGTGTGGCTCCAGCGAAGGTGGTGAGGCCGAGGTCGATGTCAGAAGCAGTGATGATAATGCCAGAATTTGCAGGATGGTGATAGGAACGTCTCTTATTCAGGCAGCGTCTCTGACATGTGAAATAATTGATGACATTTTAGATGCATCTAATAATCAAAAATACTCTCAAGATAAAAGAGAGAGAAGTTGTAGCACCCGTGCCTTTAGGTGACGTCATTTTGTCCCATAGTGTACCCGTAGAGTACACGTATATGTATTCATATACGTATGTGTATATGTATTTTGATGCTTAAAGCACGTAAATTCAAGTGTCTTTGCATGATTTTAGGTCATAAAGAGTGCACATGAAGTTTCGGAACCATCGGAGACCCGTTCGACATCAAAACATGTCGAAAATGGTGTTTTGGATCTAATGGAGCTTGCTCCATGGAGGAAGAAATTTCTGTCACAAATTACATCAATGGTTTGATCTCCTAGATTCGTGGTCCGATTGTGATGAAATTTTTTCAACTTATTCTTATATGATAGATCTTCATTATGATTGGTGAAGATCTTGATCGGAGTTACCTACTATGAGTTATAAGACTCCAAACACTGTTTCACGGATTTTAGGATTTTCTTACGCAGTTTTGATCAAAATGTTAGATCTCGGAATCCCACCGTTGGATTGAGTTGAACATTTACCATAATGTTGGTTACTGACTCATGTAACTTTTGAACGGTTACGATGTTAAATTGGTAGGTATTTTGCAAGAAATTGACTATCTAAGTGCAAGTATTGTAACAGGAAAACTGAGTTTTTGATAGTTTGTGGCAACTTTTAGTTGTGGGCCCAAACTTATCTATTTAAGCAACCAAAACGTAATTTTAAGCTCATTTGCTCATTTCTCAGCCAGAAAAGAGAGAAAGGAGCTGGAGAGGAGAAAAGGAGAACACCTAAGGTTTGCATTTTTCCTCCATTTCTTCCTTGAATCTCTCAATTAGTTGCATGATAGCTTTATTTTGAGCATTAGGGTTTCATTTTGATGCATGCATTGTGATGAACCTTGGATGGGTGGAAGACCAAAGTTGGAGTTGAGTCTTGCATGGCACATATGTGTGATTAGAGAGTGTTAGGAGTACTCTAATGGTGAAACCCCCAATTTCTAGCAAGAAATTGGAAGGGTTAGTTCAAATGACCTATACCTAGTTTATGGCCTTAGACTTTTTCAAAATCTTTGCATGTCAACTATGTTGACCTAGTGGCCATTGTGGATGATTCCATGTTGCAAGATCAGTAAAATTCATGGCTGAACATGGTGGCATAGTGTAAAATTGGCAGTATGGCCTATGTATGAAAATTTCCAGATTTGGAGCTTTTGGTGCTCTTGATATAAAATCTGAAAAATTATGCAATGTAGGTCTAATTTGACATGATTATGGTTGTTTGATGATTGAATTCAGTGGGTTCTCATAATGGACACCCTAAGGTTGACTAATTTTGATCTAGGCTAAGTATTTGACATTTTTCACGTATTTTGGTAATTTTGCATGTAATTTGGGGATTTTGCCCAAATTGGGACTTTTCACCCAAAGCAAGTCAATTTATGAAATTGACTTGGGGATTGTTTAATTGGACCTAAATTGAGTAGAATCATGGGTTTAAAATGTTAGAACCTATGTTAAATTGATATGACTTAGTTTATTTTGACCTTATGTTTTATATTGGCCTAATTGGGGATTTTGACCAAGACTTAGTCAATTGATGAAATTGACTTGATGTATAGTTTAATTGACCCTAATTATAATTGAATTTCATGTATATTAGTGGTTGGATCATGGGATCACCCTATTACATTCAATTTAGGTCAATCTTAGTTTAATTGAGTCTAAATGATCAAGTTGGGCAATATGGAAATTGACTCAAGGGGGTAATCAATTTAGAATCTAATTGACTTTAGATTGGGTTTGAACATGGGGTTTTGACACACTCTATGACTGATTTTCAGTTGTGTGAACCATGTTATTTCTAGGTCTTGTGATTGATCTTGAACCCGTTTAGTCAATTGGAGAGTTTTGCCGATTGGATTGGCTAGACTTAGCCAATCAAGTGTGAGTGTTCCTTTACTTTTGGATTATTTATATGTGGCATTGTATTATAGAAATGTTTTAAATGCTTATGTATTATGGTATGCATGTTTTAATGTTTTCCATGAAATATATTTGAACATAATTCATTGGGATGACAATTCGGGTTGAAGCTCCTAGTTGGAATTTCCTCTTTTTAGAAATTCTCGTAATTCTAGCGGCGATCCCAGTTGTGTACCCTGCAGAGGGTTTTATGGCTTGTGTATGGGTATGTTAGTTTAAACTAACCCTACGTATTGCACAACCCCAGAAACCCTAATAGAATACAAGTATTGTGTGCGTGTTCGGGCGTTGTGTGTCGCGCACCAGGCCTTGAAACCCCCATACTCAGGAGCTGTTATGTGGCGACCCCGCACCTCGGACTACCAACCCCGCAGGGAATGGCGTGCGGAATGCCGGGGCGGGACGCCCGGCGTAGGCATCTTCGACCACTCCTCAACTCCCGTGAGGTGGTTGAGACCCTACAAGCCTTATCCCAAACAACGATATGATATCAAAAGGCATTAAACAAAACTACCCACCGTATTAATCATCCAAGACAAGAGATAATCCATAAAAATGAACCATAAATAATAATCATAATCCCTACAGTCCATTAAAATTGACATACTCATAAAGTCCAAAATTGTGGGTACAAATAAAACCGTCATATGCCCACATAGTCTATCTAACAAGTCCCAACTCACCCATACTACAATGTGGTAAGTGTTATAATTACATAATCCAAAATATGGTACTTCATAATTTAAAACACAATTCAATCAAAATGCCTCTCAACTCACATCGAGGCCTTGGATTCTCTCGCAGGCAAGGCCCTCAAGATATGACTACTCTTTTGCCCTTATTCGGGACAGAAGGACCTGAAAGAGGAAAATGAGGGTGAGCCAACGGTGCCCAGTGAATAGAATTCAGATATGCTATCAATACTCATCAATAAATATCATGTATGCATGTCAATGTGTAGCATGATTTAAAAGCTCATAACATATAGATATCAAACATTTATAATAAGTTCGATGCAAGTAAAAACTTATCAATTTGGATCCACATTCCACATGCATTGGGTTACTAGTAGACGTTTATTTCACCGTACCGTTGATCCCAATCATGTTTATTTTGGGTTACTAGTGCACGTCTGTTTCACCGTACCGTTGACCCCAATCTCTTCCTTTCCTAAAACCCTCCTATGACAAGGTTAAGTCCCCCTATTAGCCAGATAGATGGGCCCAACCAAAGTCATAAGGTTTTCTCAAATCAATGCATCATTCAAAACATTAGAACACATTCATGCTTTTAACATACAATATATAAGTGATATGATGACATAAAAGATATAATCATAAATGAAGTCTACTCACAACCAAGCCTCGCGAGAGTATTTAACCACACACGACCACCAAACCGAATCAACCCAATCAAGATCCTGAAACATACATCAATATCCTACCATACATCAATTTCTATGCTCAATCACATAGACATTACACATCAACCCTAAATCAGCCCACATATAAACAATAGGCCTAAATCCCATCTAATCCCATCATTCAAGTCAAATCACATGACTTAGGCCTCTAATGCATAGTTCTCATACATAAACCATTCTATTAATCAAAAATACTGATTTTCAATTCCTTAGGCATAAACATGCCCAAATTTGGCCACTTGATCACAAGTAGGTCTAACCCATGATATGGTCACAACCACCAAATCAGTAGCATAATCAACTCTAATCATGCTTAATTAAACATAAGTTGCATCAATTCAATGATTCTAGGCCAAAAGCATCAAAAGCCCTAAAATATGAAATTTTCCATACTTAGGCCATATTGTCGATTTACACTAGGTCACCATGTTCAGCCATGTATATCACTGATTTTGCATCATGGGCTCATCAACAATGGCAACTAGGTCAACATAGTTGACATGCAAGCTATTTGGAAAGGTCTAAGTTCATATTCTAAATTTAGGTCTAATACAAGCAACTCTACCAATTCTTCATTTACTATTCTGTTCAGATGTATCAATATACCAACAAAAATATGTAATCACAAAATCAACCGTACAGATTGAAGTATGTGAAGATACAAACCTTCTGTCCAAATATCAGCCCAATCCAACGGTGGACCGAAAAGATAAGTATATTTGATGAACAAGTCTTTAATCAGACAATTTCTCCTTTCCTGCTGCAAATACTCAAACTCATATGACTATATCACACAAAATACTAAACTAATACACATCTTCACTGTTCAGAATATAGAAATATCAGTTATAAACTACATACCCAAATTTTATATCCATCCAACGGTAGATTTAGGAGATCTATAAGTTTGAGCGAAACACCACGAGAAATCCAGAATCTCCGACCAGCTTTTTTTCAGAGGTTAGATCTCTCAGAAGAAACCATAACTCAAGATCTCCACCGTTCCGAATTCCGCACTATCCGTTTTACACGACATACTCAAATTTTATATCCATCCAACGGTAGATTAAGGAGATCTAGAAGTTTGAGAAAAATGGCGCGAGAAATCCAGACTTTCCGACCAGCTTTGTTTGAGAGGTTAGATCTCTTAGAAGAAAATTCTGATCAAGATCTCCACCGACCAGAATGAATAACCATAAGTTACGAACTTTCTGAAAAATTCTGAGCTCAATCTGACCATAGATTCGAAAGATCCACCTCTTTGATGAAAACATTGCAGGGATCTTCCTCCTGCAACTCTCTCCTTCTTTCTCTTTTTCTTTCCTTTCTCTTCTTTTCTTTCTCTTATTCTTTCCTTTCTCTCCACTCACCTCTTTCTAGCACTTCCTTGATTCCCTCCTTAATTCTCTCATTGATTCCCTCCTTGATTCTCTCCACTCATTCTAGCACTTTCTTGAGGGCATGGGACACTTGTCCACTTTTATGCACCAACCTTCACATGTGTTGGTCTCATACTACCCATACCAACCACATGTACTTTAACCAATTTCATACTTCCATGCATTTTAAATGTCCAATCCATTTAATACACCAAATTTTCATTTTCATTTATCCTTTTATTCAATCAATCCTAACTCATATCAATTCATGGTTTAATGAGCCCATGCATAAATAATAACATATGCGTTATAATTTAATTTAACATGACTCATATACAATTTATGATACATATATTTATATACATTATCAAGCATCAACTATACAAACATTAAACAATCATCAAACAAACACCAAACATATCAAGACAACACATAGAGTTTGGGCAAAAATGCAATTGGGTTATGGGCTAGATGAAATAATTTTCGGGGCGTCACATGTTAGGATTGCATAAGCATGACTACAAATGTTATGCATCGTCTTATGTATGATTTGATGCATTATGTTAGCATGTATGTAATATATTTCGTCATCATGATATTTCAATGATTTGTGATCTTACCATGTTTTATAAATGCACGTATATGCCACTTGTAAATAACATTCACTGAGCTGGTTGTAGCTCACACATCACCATCTTCTTTCAGGATCTGATAAAAAAGGAAAAGGGAAGGCTTGACTGCGGAGCGTCCCTTGTTTTTTGTTTCATGTAGGTGTTGTACATTTAGTTTTGTATTTTGATAATTATGTACATGATAACACCTAGTGATTGTATATTTAACACATAGTTGGGATGTGTTGGGTTTTGTATCATTTTGAAGACTCTGGAATTTTATATTTGGTAATTTGGAGAAATAATATTTTATTTCATTATGATCATGTTAGTTAGTTGTTAAGGATGTACTTTTATTTCTTTTTTGAGGATTCGTATATGTATTTTAGGCTGACGGGACGTCGGGTGTACCGACGGAGGGTATACTCGGAGGTTCCCGTGCCGGTCATGACGTCACGTATAGTGGGTCGTGACACAAGTAATTGATAAAGTGGAGAAAAACCAACTTGGGCTGAATTCTAAAGCCCAACAAATTATGTTAGGAACTGAAAGTGACCAAGAGCCCATCTCTAATATACAACCATCTTTTTTGATGATTCAAGATGGGCTGAAGTCACAGGCCCAAGTTACATCTTTAGGAGCGGATAAAGATAAGGAATCTAGCAACACTACACAATCTAATATGGTGGATGATTCAATGCGGTCTGTGACTTGGCATCCTGAATCCACTGCGAAAGAAGTGATTATGGATGAGGTAGATGGAGAGCCCAATCCACTATATCCAAACCAGGCTTCCATCTCTTACTGAAGCCAAGATAATCCAAGCCTGAACAAACATGGATCAGTTCTGATGGATGAGTTCGAAAATGGGGGGAGCCAAATGCCTACATCTCGCCATTAGATACGTTGGAAGAAATTGGTGAAAGCTATGCATGGTTCTGGAAGTACAATTGTTCCATCAGAAATGGTGGCATTAGAAGTTGAACCAAATTCCAAAAGACTCAAATCTTTCCCTTCTTCTTAGATTGATGAGGCTTTAGAATTGGCAGGGTCTGCTCAGCAGCCCTGCCGGTCACCATGAAAATCATAAGCTGGAATGTTCGAGGGCTTGGGAACCCTCGAACATTCCGTGATATAAGCAATTTAGTTTGCATTCAAGATCCCAAAGTACTTATATTAATAGAATCAAGGATTGTTGCGACCAAGATTGATCCTTTGAAATCGAAGTTGGGCTTTAATGGAGGCTTATGGAGCATCTACAAATGAAAAATGGGTGGGTTGGTGTTCTTGTGGAAGGATTTAGTGCAAATTAACCTTCGGTCTCTCTCTGATGGGCATATTGATGTTCAAATTCAAGATGAAGATGGAGAATGTTGGCAATTAACTGGGTTTTATGGTAAACCGGAAACTCAACTCAAATGTCATTCATGGGAGCTCCTTCGGCGCCTCAAAGACAACACAGATCCTAGATGGCTTATAATTGGTGACTTTAATGAAATTATTAATCTTAATGAGAAAAAAGGGGGGACATTGAGATTAGTAAAACAAATGGAGGAATTTAGAAATGCGATTGATTCTTGCGAGCTTCAGGATATGGGTTTTTCCAGGCCTCCTTTTACTTGGTCAAATAAAAGATGTGCTGAAGACAATATTCAGGAACGACTTGATCAGGCACTATGTTTAGAGGCATGGAGGAACCAATTTAGATTTGCAAGTTGTCATCACTTGGGATTTTACAGCTCGGACCACCGTGCTCTTATGGTAAATACTAAAGCTGATGTGCACTGGGGCAGCTCAAAGAAGAATAGCAGGAGAATGTTATTTGAATCTATGTGGGTGGGGGAAGATAAAGTTCCCGAGATTATTAGAGAGGTCTGGTTGAAGATGAAGAATCCATGAAGCAATAGGGATATTACTCACACTAATGTTGCATGCATTAAGGAGCTTTCTAAGTGGAGTAAAGAGAAGTTTGGCAATATTCCTCAATCGATCAAAAGTCTTAGAGAGCAGTTGGAACAACTATATAATGACCCTCAGAATCAGCAAACTTATAACTTAATGAAGTCAATAGAAGCAAGGTTAGAGAAGTTGTATATTAAGGAAGAACAATATTGGAAGCAAAGGGCAAAAGAAAATTGGCTCGCAGGGGGTGATATGAACACCAGATTCTTTCATTCTAAAGCTAGTGAGAAAAGAAGGCGTAATATGATAAAAGGAATCCTGGACTTTCAAGGGAATTGGGTAACGACCCAAAAAAAGGTGGTTGAAGTAGTAGAACATTATTTTCAGTAGCTTTTCACATCCAGTGGTACCTCCAGTGAAGCTTCACAAAAAGTTTTGGAGAATTTTCCCCGTAAGGTGACTGATGAGATTAACAGAGCACTTCTGCAGCCCTTTCACAACTCAGAGGTAATTTCTACCCTTAACCAAATGAGTCTCATTAAAAGTCCTAGCCTTGACTGTTTTCCTGCCCTATGTTATCAACAATATTGGCATATTGTTGGTGATGATATAACCAGAACTTGTCTCTCCTTTTTGAATGGTGAAACTGATTTGGGAGACCTAAATTGTACTTTAATTGTCTTAATCCCGAAAGTTAGTAGCCCCTTAAGAGTGTCTGATTTAAGACCAATCAGTTTATGTAATGTGGTGTATAAATTGATAGCCAAAGTCTTGGCTAATAGAATGAAACATTGTCTTCCAAGTTTAATTTCTGAGAATCAAAGTGCTTTTGTGGGAGGGAGGCTCATCTCAGATAATATTATCACAGCCCATGAACTACATCATATGAAAAATAAAAGAAAAGGAAGGAGGGGTTCTATGGCTCTTAAATTGGATATGAGCAAGGCTTATGATAGGGTGGAGTGGAATTACCTCAAATTAGTTATGCTAAAGTTAGGGTTTAATGAAGATTGGGTGAATATAATCCTCAAATGTGTCTCTTCAGTTAGATTCTCGATTCAAATTAATGGAAGCATATTCGGTGATTTTTCTCCTCAAAGAGGCTTAAGGCAAGGTGATCCATTATCACCTTACCTTTTTTTGTTTTGTGCTAAAGGTCTTTTTAATATGTTGCAGGTAGCTGAAAATAAAAATTTACTTGAAGGGATAAATATAGCTAGAAAGGGCCCAAAAATATCCCACTTGTTTTTAGCAGATGTCAGTCTTACTTTTAGTCAGGCTTCAAAGAACGATGCTCAAGTTATGAAGGACATTCTTAAGTTGTATGAAGATGCATCAGGTCAGCAAATCAACTTGGAGAAGTCTTTTTTTTTCTTTTAGAGCAAAGGTTCCTCTATCAGTAAAAGAGGAAGTTTCTTCTTTTCTGGGCATCAAGAGTTGCAGTGGTCATTCAAGATACTTAGGGCTGCCATCATTAGGGCAGAGAAGCAGAACCCGAATGTTTGACTATCTCAGGGTGAGAATGTGGAAACTGTTACAGAGTTGGCAAGAAAAATAGTTTTCAGCAAGAGGGAAGGAAGTTCTTATCAAGGCTGTGGCCCAAACTCTTCCTACTTTCTCAATGAGCTGTTTTAGATTTCCAGTCAAGCTTTATAAGCAGTTGAGCTCCTTCATAGCAAAATTCTGGTAGGGTTTCCAAAAAGACTGTAAAAAATCCATTGGAAGAAGTGGGAAGATTTATGCACTCCTAAAGCAAATGGTGGAATGGGCTTTAGGGACTTGGAGATTTTTAACAAGGCTTTATTAGCCACGCAATGTTTGAGGCTTGTCAAGAATCCAAATTCCCTAGTGGCTAGACTTCTCAAAGCTAGATATTTTCCTAGATCTAGTCTTTGGGAAGCTAAAGCATCTACCGATTCATCTCAGATTTGGCGAAGCATAATTTGGGGAAGAGAACTGTTGAAGCAAGGTATTAGATGGCATGTTGGCAATGGTGACAAGATTCACTTCAAACATGATCCATGGCTTCCAAGACCACTTACCTTCAAACCTATCACAACTATGCTAAAATCTAATGACTACAGAGTCAGGGACTTTATTTCTCAAGACATGTCACGACGCCCCTGACGTAGGCTGATGTCATGACCGACACAGAGTACTATACACTGTATATACCCATATACAATATATAATACACTGTTAGCCTCAACGGACATTCACAATAATTCTCACAATTTTTAAACTTTTGACAGCATGTCCCCATAAAATAACATTTCATAAAACCTGATATATCACAAATCATATCATCTCCATATATTGATTTGATATTTTTAGTAACTAAATATATAATTTTTGTGAGTAAAATTCACTATCGTGACCTTCGCGAACGTGTAACACCTCAATAATTAAGATGAGAATCTTTAAGGATGCTGGGAAGGTCAAAGTGATCATAGAACTGTTAAAACTGATTTAAATGGTCGAAATTAGAAGTTCTTTGGTATTAGTTGTATGTTATAGAAAGTGGGTGGAAAGATCCTTGAAGTTATTTGTTCCACTCGCGAAACTAAACTAGGTGAATGCTATATAATGTGTGGACCGTTGTGCATGAGAAAGCTCTCACAGTATTAAATGGTATTACTATTTCCAGAACCTGGAAGTAATTGTGATTGATGAATATCACGTCCAGATCTAAGTTGTGCAGTAAGACAAATACTTGTGTCTCCAGATATTTGGTAGTGCACGAGAATAACTATCCTGAGAGTGAATAAAAATTTGGTGATAGTTAGTTTGAATTGATGAGAGCATTGCCTCCAAAATAAAAAGGTCACACTATCTTCAAATTTTAAAAGTCTAAAGTAATTATTTGAATGGAAAAAAAAACTGAATATGAGGTAATAAAGGTGGCAAGAATTCCCGAAGGATTTGATTTTATATTGAATTTTTATCCTGGGAAAGGCCAATATGTTGCTAAGGCATTGAGCGAGAAATAGGCTGAATTGTGAGTGAGAGTTACAGTTATGAGTGTAGTCTTTATTACTCCATGTGTTGATATTTGTGCTCGGATGCATGTTCAGCTGATTGATACTCATATTCAGAGAGTAAAATTTATGATGAGACGAGTATGATATCAGTATGAAAGATTATGAAATTGGTAATATGGATTGTGTTAAATGAAGATGGGATTCAAATGGTATCTTATGGGTTATGGGTTCTGGATGACCATTGATGGACTGATAAGTCTATGTATTCTTCCAATGAACACCATAATTCTATTGATAGATTGAGCAGATTGTATATGTGTGAGATAGGGAGATTTTATGAGAGTACTCAGATATTTGTCATGTCGGATTAAGATCCGAAGATTTTGTCGAGATCTGATATATGATGTAGACTCGATTTGGTACTCATCTCCTTCTCAGTGTGATATTTTATTCTCAGACTGGCTGACAGACTGAGAGAGTGATTTTGATGCTTGTGAGCATGCTCGGGTCTGGTATACTTGAATTTTGGTGGAAGTTGGAAGGAATATTTTACTTGCGTAAACTTGTGTGTATAAATATCTATTATAATAGTATAAAAATGACACTTTAAAGGTTGGATAGTAAGCCTTATAAATCTCCAACTTGTTGATTTGAAGTTATTGTTATTGGTGCCAGATGATATTATTAAATGCACAGGGTTGGTATATAGGCCTTGAAATGTATTGTGGCTGACTCAGTTTTGCTAAGGGTCTTACCACAGAAAAGTCAAATGAGATTTGGGATGAAAGGAAAGCTCGCACCGTAATTTGTTGGACCATTAGAGATCCTTGATAGGATAGGTCCATTGGCTTACCGATTTGCTCTACTGTCACATTTGAGAAGTGTTCGGAATAGTGTCTATATATTGATGTTGAGGAAATGTCATTCGGATTCCATATATGTTATGGATATAACTCAACTCTAAGTTGGGGAAGATACCACGTATCAAGAAGAGCAAACATAAGAGCGAAAATATAAAATGCAGGAGCAGTTTTCACGTGAGGAATATTCCTTGATTCTAAATTTCGAGGACGAAATTCCTTAAGTTGGGGAGATTGTAACACCCCGTTCCTTTAATCAATATATTTGGTTAATTTATACGTACACTGAAGAGTATAATACACGTATAAGTACCTTTAAATCCATGTGTACATATGTCAAATGAACTTGAACATGTCAAAAGTGAGTTCGGAATGTGAGTTTAAATAGAAATCGATTTACAACACGTGTATGTCTCATGTGGATTGAGTGTATAGAAGAAGAAGAAGAGGAATGAAGTAAGAAAAAATAAAATAAAAATACATTACTGTTCATTTGCGGGTCTTGTTCACAGAACAGTACCGTGAACAATACTCATATGAAAAAATAAAATAAAAAAATGTTAAATGATGTTTTTGGAACGAAAAGGAAAGAAAGAAGCAGAGAGAAAGAGAAGACGGAAGAACCGAGAAGAATGAGCAGAAGAAAAAGGGGAAACGCGGGATTCGCGTCAAATTCGGACCCGCGGTAAGTGATTTTCACTCTATTTCTTCGTAAAATTGATATCTACGCTAGATGTAACCTTTCTAGCGTAGTAATTTTTGTTTTGGGAGCCTTTTTACGGCGTTTTCAAAAATTTGTGTTTTGACCCAACGTGAATGAAAATCCGCTAGGAATGAAGAAAAACAATCCCTAGACTGTAGGGATCCCGAATATGTGGTTAGATTGAATTTATGTGTTCATTCAGAATTTTTATAGCCGTTGGAAGTTTGTTAGAATTTAGAGTTTCGATTGAAAACCTTTTGAATCATTTAAAACCAAATGAAACTCCAGTTGAAGGCTATAGAATGGTAGAATACACTAGTACGAGTCCATCGATGCTAATTTCATGATTTTTGGAGACCGTTTGAAAATTTTAATAAAAATTTACATGTTTCTAATGAATAGTGATGACTTGAACAGTGATGTAAATAGTACTATGCGACGTGTAAAACCTCAATAAAATACCTGTTGAAGGTAGTAGAATGATAGAATGACTAATTTTACATGTGTCGATGTGGACAGAATAATTTTAGAAATGTTCTAGATTTTTAATAAAAATGATATATGTTCCAGTAGAAAAATAAACTGAGAATTAGTGAAAATATGAATTTGAACTCTATTTTCACTGTTCTTTCTTGTGGAAATATCTAGATTGACTACAGAAACGAGATAATAGTTTCTTCAACTGTTTATGAGTTTTAAAGTGAGTTGGAATCTAATCACAGATATAATATTTTTCAGGTGGATCTCTATTATTAGTGATTTGAAGTGAGTTGAGAAATTGAATATATAAATAGATATGAATAAATGAAATTGAATTATGGAGTGACTGTGACAGGTTAAGTTAGTTGGATTTAAATTGGAGCTGGACTCGAAAACGACGATGATTGGGTTTAAGTTGGAAAGTATTGTACTGTGAGTATATTTTCTTGATTTTGGTTCTTGTATGACATTTTATTTATATGAAATGTTTAATTGTAAACAAGTTATATACGTACATGCATTGTATTTTATTGATCATTCAAAATGATTTTGGCATTTGGAGTATGCGAGACGTGCGAAGGCAGATCGCATATGTTGTCATTTCGTTAGGAATTAGACCCGGATGAGTGTTATGTGTAACCTTATTGTCAGTAGGCATGTCCTAACAAGGATTGGGGATCCTTGAAATGACTGTGAATTGGGTAATGAGAGGTTGTGGCTACCTTGTCACGGCCATATAAGGGTTAGACTCGCTCTCTTGCCTTGAAGGAGGGAGATTGTGAATTTTGTGGAAATCCAAAACAACTATTGATATCTTATTCGCCCAAAATAACCCCTCTAGATGGTAATACATATATAAGATGTGTGATAATTATATATATATATATATATATCAACATGTAACCACTTATTCTAAAACATACGTACATCAGCAATGCTACGTCCTAGTCACGTGCTGATTACGCTCAAAGTTTTCCTTTTCCTTTTGCTTCTGTACCTGAATGGTGAGGAAAATGGGGTGAGCAAACAACAGCTCAGTGAATATAGTTCTTGACATGACAATCGCATGCATTTTAGGAAACATGGCATGTCAAATCGTTTAAATTAAAACACTTCAAAAGCACATATGCATCATTCATCAAAATAATATACGTGCACACAATATATAGTTTATGTTCATTCATAAAAATTTTACCATCTCCCTCCTTCAAGGCAAGAGAGCGGGTCTAACCCTTGTATGACCGTTACAAGGTAGCCACAGCCTCTCATTACCCAATTTACAGTCATTTCAAAGATCGCAACCCTTGTTAGGACAGGCCTACTGACAATGAGGTTTCGCAAAACCTCATCCGGATCTAATTCCTAACGAAATGACATTATTATAAGCTCCAATTTCTAAAATCAGTTTGCATGATCACTAAAACTCAATGCATTACATAAACATGCATACAATCAAACAGTTTATATGTGTACAATATCATACAAGAACCAAATCAAGAAAACTATACTCACAGTGGTTACACGGGGTTTCTAAGCCAATATATCCTCTAAAATTGAGCAACAATAAACGTTCATTATAATTGCTTCCTCAAGAGCATTTATCCATGCACTTAAGCTCTCAATTTAAACACTGAAATTAACCATAGATTATCATGATAATCACCATTTATCATATCTTTAGCTACTAAAAATATCAAAGCATATCCAAATATCATGTTCTTAACATCGAAATGTCCGGAATTCAGTTCTCTACGATTCTATGATATCAAACCGGAGTTTCATTGGATTCTACTTCCATTTTATTAACTGGATATGATCATAGTACTATTTATATCACTGTTCACGTTGTCACTATTTATTAGAAAGATGTAATTTTTTACTAAAAGTGTCAAACGATCTCCAAAAATCATGAAATTAGCATCGATGGACTCGCAACAGTTCATTCTACCATTCTATAGCCTTAAACTAGAGTTTCATCGGGTTTTAAATGATTCAAATGGTCTTCAATCGAAACTCTAAATTCCAACAAACTTCAAACGGCTATAAAAATTCTGAATGAACACATAAATTCAATCTAACCACATATTCGGGGTCCTTACAGTCTAGGGAGTATTTTTCTACCTTTCTAGCGGATTTTTTAATTCACATTGGGTTAAAATCTCAATTTCTGAAAACGTCGTAAAACAGCTCTCACAGCAAAAATTACTCCACTAGAATCTTCATATCCTAGTTAAAGATCAATTTCACGACGAAAAATAGCAAAAATAGCTTACCGACACGTCAGATTTGGCCGTGAATCCATCGTTTCCTTTTTCTTTCTTCTCCTTCTTTCGTTCTTCCGTTCTCTGCAACTTCTTTCGTTCTTTTATTTATATAATTTTTTTCTTCTTTCCATATGAGTACTGTTCACGGTACTGTTCGGTGAACAACACCCACAAATGAACAGTAATGTAGTTTTATTTTATTTTTTTCTTACTTCATTTCTCCTCCTCTTCTTCTATACATTCAATCCACATGAAACATGCACGTGTTGTAAATCGATTTTTATTTAAAATCACATTCCGAACTCACTTTTGACATTTTCAAGTTCATTTGACACATGTACACATGGCTTTAAAGGTACTTATACGTGTATTATACTCTTCAGTGTACATATAAATTAACCAAATACCTTGATTAAAAGCACAAGGTGTTACAAGACAAGAATTGGAAAATTGAAGATCTAAGAGTAGTGGTTTGGGAAGAAGATCTACAAGCTATACTTCAAATCCCTCTAAGTGACAGGGAGGTACAAGATGAACTTATGTGGCATTATACAAACAATGGAGAATACACTGTGACGAGTGGGAATTGGTTGGGAAGACAATCTCTAAAGGTGGGGGTTCCTTCCTCTTCTAACGGTCCAAACCATTGCTGGAAAATCTTATGGACCTGTCATATCCCCCCTAAGTTCAAAGTTTTCTTTTGGAAAGCTTTGAATAACATTTTGCCAACCTGTGTTAACTTATTTCTGAGGAAATCTTTATGTTCCCCCATTTGTAATTTAT
Source organism: Paratinospora sagittata (assembly GCA_035771175.1). Classification (NCBI taxonomy): domain Eukaryota; kingdom Viridiplantae; phylum Streptophyta; class Magnoliopsida; order Ranunculales; family Menispermaceae; genus Paratinospora; species Paratinospora sagittata. The sequence goes on along the minus strand of CM069597.1, from coordinate 31,902,918 downwards.
GTCAGAAGGAAGTTGAGACCACAGCGCATGGTTTAAGTAACTGCTCTCATGCAAAAAAAAATTGGACCCAGACTTTATTATGTGATGACGTCGGTGAAGTCTTATCCCATTTGGCAAATGGGAATTTACATGAACTAGTCTTGAAAGCACAGAAATCTCAATTAGAAGATATCATTGCGGTGTGTTGGAATATATGGAACTCCAAGAACTCCCGGATTCATTCAGGTAATAGAAATGACCTTTCCTTGTCTCCAAATTATGTTCTTTACCTGGCTCATGAATTTCGGAAAAGAGACACAACGGAAGGGAGTCATCTTACTAAAGATCAAAGTAAATGGGATCCTCCAGAGAATCACAAATTGATACTAAACTTTGATGCTGGAGTGAAATCTGGACTGCACTGGATAGGGATTGGAGCTATTATTAGGGATGATAAAAGGTTTCTTGTGGCTGCTATGGCCAAGAAGTTACAGGGTTCATTCTCGGCCCGAGTGGCTGAAGCTATGGCATTGAGGGAAAGCCTAAAATTTGCTGCTAATAATGGTTTACAGGTTTCATACGTGGAAGGTGATGCCCTTAATGTTATTTCTGCTGTCAAATCTCATTCTCAGGGCCATGATGAATTCAGTTTATTAATTGAAGAGTCTAAGTTCTTGCTGGAACTGATGCCAGATGTGAATGTCAAGGCCATTTTAGGGAAAGTAACTCTGCAGCTCACCGCCTCAGTCAACTAGCTTTTTTAATAGATTCATGTTTTGTATGGAAGAATGTTATTCCTCCAGGGATTTTGTGTATTGTATCTCTTGAAGCTCCTTTGTCTAATTAAGTTTTTCCCATTTCAAAGAAAAAAAAAAAAATCTCCTTCATTTATTAAATATTTTCAATATTTTTCAACCAAATCCTGTTACCCAACTTCATATGTTGTATAATCTTTTCAAGTGATATTTTATGCATGAATTCAAATATCTCTTTGAGCAAATCTTTGGGAGATGTGATCGACTTTGGGCCTTCGAAGAGGCATGCTTTTGCAAATATAGGGTCCAAAATTAACTTTAGAATTTTGGGGTGGGAGAAGCACATGTGGCTGTTATCACCAGGGGCTACGTTTGGGCTACCCTGGGCTATTGCCTAAGCAGCCATTTTGCAAAAAAAATGTATATTAATATTAGCCCATGTAAATATTTTAGATAAAAAACTTTTTTTACTCTTCTTCTCTTAATACCCCACGCCCAAATGGACTACAAATTGTAAAACCCCAATGACAAACCCCCAAGTCTCTCTACAAATCGTAAAAACCAATCGCAACCTCCAAATCTCTTTGCAAATCGCAAAAATCAATCGCAACCCCCAAATCAACAAGCAAAATCACAAAACCACTAAAAAAGAAATCCCTGAAAGCCCCAAAAAAATTTCTTTATGATGTCGAGATTTGTCTAAAAAATTTTTTTAGCCCACCCGAAGAAAAAATTCTGGCTACGTCCCTGGTTATCACACAGGCTGGGAGAGAGATTTTAATAAAAATAGTGGGCTTGGCCATTCCTTCTTCTCTTATGTCTTGTTTTAAAACCCCTCGCACAGTCCTATAGGTTTTTACAAAGAAGTTGGCAAACTTGGGGTGCGGCTATTTTCACCCACTATTTTCTATCTCTTCACTCACCTCATTTAAAAATAAAAAAGACAAAAAAAATTTCATGTAAAGTTATCAAAAATGATAAATATTAAACCCTTTAAACCTTCTCACATCTCTCTTCACCCACCCACTCTCTACTATAAACCTTTCAATTAGGGGTGAAGTTGGGTTAGGTCGGGTTGGGTTTTTGCCCCCAAACTCACCTGACCTGATGAGGTCGGGTGGCAACGAGTCCAACCCGATGCCACCAGACCTAAGTCGAGTTGGGTCTCCATTAAATAGCCCATTTTTTTTTTAATTCTTAATAACTATTATTTAAGTTTTTATTAGTAATAAAATATGTTGGATTAACATGTGGAAGCTTATTAAACTACTATTTTAGCTTTAAAAGATGAGATTTCTCCTTTTTGGAAAAACTTATATATGTACAAGTCAAGGTAGTCTTAAATTTGACTTATGAGAATGATGATGAATAGGGAGTTGATGGGCTTTTATAGAGAATGAGAGTCTCTCATTCTTCCCAACAAGCAATGTGAGACTAAAATGTAATTTTTCTCTTTTAGTCTCAAGCACTCATCTTATGATTCTTATTCAATTTTTCTTACCATCTAACCTAACAATTCAAAAAAAATAGTTAAAGGTTATGGGACTTCTTAATTAGAGGCCTTGTATGTAATAGTTTTTTTAGTATTATTATTATTATTATTATTATTATTATTATTATTATTATTATTATTATTATTATTATTATTATTATTATTATATGTATGTATATAATATGTTTATAAATTTTAAGAGGTCAGGTCGTTTCGGATATGAGCGGGTTGCTAAAAAATTAACTCAACCGACCCGATCTCATGCGAAATGGTCGGGTTTGGTTGGGTCGGGTCGGGTCGGATCGGGTCGGGTTGCTTACACTCCTACCTTCAACCCTTCAACTCTCCAACTCATCTTAATCTTCAATCTTGTTATTTTCTTATATTTTTTGAATCAAAAGCATATATTTATATCATTTTCACCTTTTTGAAGTGTTTTTTTTTTATAAAAACATGTAAAACTCATGATTTACTTACCGATTTGTAATCAAAGATTCACTTAAATCACTTTAAGTGCGTGGCTTCTAAAGCCCGAAATAATTCGATCTTTTCATAAGATTTCGCGACGTTATTGCTCATAAATCTTTCTAACGGTGTTCTAACCCTTTGAATGATTAAAAAACTTGAAGAAATGGTGAAAAGAAGAGAAGAGAAGAAACGAGAGAGAGGAAAAGGGTTTAGGGCGTTGGGGTAAGAAGGGTAGAATGAAAATTTAGGTGGGTGAAGTAAGAGGAAATGATTAATTTTAAATTTTTATGTTGGTAAAGAAAGTAATTAGGTGAAGTGACAGAAAATGGTGGATAAAAATAGTGTGACCTTATTCATTGGTGCAGTGGCAATCTTTGATTCCAGCGGAAAACAACGCTTGGGCTTCCGTGACGTGGAGCTATTTAATTTGGCCTTGTTGACCAAACAGTGTTGGTGTATTGTTTTTTCGCCAGATTCCTTAGTTAGTTTTTGCTCGAGAGCAAAATATTCTACTCACTCAGATCTATAATATCTATAATATCTATAATATATACTTAATAACTCACTCCAAATGAGCCTCCTCAGAGCGCCACCTCAGCGAAAATATTTATCTCATTTTATTCTTCATGTTTGACACAAAAAAACAAAAAAAAGACTAGGCTGATCATTCAATATCCGTTAGCCGCAACATTTGAATTTAATTCATTGAAAAATGAGGATATTACTACAGTTAATAATATAATAATTTTGACAATAAGAAGAGGGTAAGAGAATTACAGTAGAAGGAGATGAGATCATTCAATATCCATTAGCCAATTGGTTTATTAGCACACATGTTCTTCATCCATAAGTCTAGAAATAACATAATATAAGATACTATGCGGCCACACCAACTTGCTCATTTCCCTGATAATGACATGTTTTTTAGAAACAGCCATAGTTATGTAACCTATTCAACATAATTTGTATTTAGATCTTGACAATAAGAAGAGGGTAAGAGAATTACAGTAGAAGGAGATGAGATCATTCAATATCCGTTAGCCGCAACATTTGAATTTAATTCATTGAAAAATGAGGATCTTATCCATAAGTCTAGAAATAACATAATAACGATCAGCCGATTTTGAAGACATAATGATCAGCCGACAAAAAAATATTAAAAAATGGGAGTATGATCTTAATTTTGAAGATCTATTATGAATTAACCCAATATTAAATAAGAATTAAATATTATAAATGATACAAAAAACAAAAACTAACTATTTATCATGTGAATGCCTTCTGCCTAATTTTGTCCAAGTCTGAGAGATGCCGCAACCTTTCTTGACTATTGCCCATGAAGTATTGTTACATGTGTTATCTTTTTCTTGAAACTCACTATAAATTTTAGGATGTTCTTCCCATTTGTATACCGAAAGTTTTTCAACAAATAAAGACGCACGAAACTACTAAGGTATCATCCTGTCAGCTTAATAAATTTTCTGTTTTCATTCATAGCTAACCTTTACTGTCAGCTTAATAAATTTTCTGTTTTCATTCATAGCTAACCTTTATGGATTTTTTTTTGACTCTTCTTGCCAAGCATATGAAGGATAAGATTTATTATTTATAAAGAGTAGATACCTCAAAGACACAAAAATCCGTACCTCAACCTCTCTTATCTCGGGTTGATTTGTCCCGAACATCGTCAACTTCGGAGTCTCAAGATCCGAAACTAAACCAAACAAACAACAAAAACAGTAAGATATAGACATAGAGATATAATAAGTTAACACCAAATACATAAACCCCAAAAAATTTGTACCAAAAATCTACCAAATCAGAAGTGAAATTAAAACAACAGATGAAAGACTGAACCCAATTTACCTTAAAAAGTTAGGTTTTTCTGAGTTGAGTTGTGAATGGATGATCAAGCAAGTCTGCTCAAAGACACGAATAAAACAAACAAGAAAACAGGTTTGAATAAAAAAAAAAGAAAATAGAAGTCAGGGGACTGTACTTACCAGAACACAGTGAGATATGAAAAGAAGAAGAAGAAGAAGGAAAGGAGCTTAGAAATTCCCAGAGACATCATGAAAATCTGAAATTGGAAGAACACCTAAGAGAAAATATAATAGGATTTGTGGAGAGAGAGTGTTTAAAGAATAGATACACACACTGCAAGGGAAGAGCTCAGTGAAATAAAAAGAGGGGGAAGAGTGAGGGAGAAGAAGAAGAGAAGAAGAGGAAAGCTGAAGCCGAAAAAAAAAGGAAGTAAAGCAGGGATGAGATAGAAAGGAAAAGAAAGTAAAAAAGAAGAAAAGGTAAAATTGTTAAGAGAGAGAGAATTAGTATTAATAACTAAAGCCAAGAAGAAACAATTCAATTAAATAAAAATTAAAAATTTAGAGCGGAAAGAGGTTCTTTTTCTTCCCTCTTTCTTTATTTTTATTATTTGTTGTGTCTGGACACTATGGACTAGGTGCTATAAAAGTCAAAAAACCTACAGTGTCACTTTCATGTTAATTTAGAAAAGAAAGCAATAAAAAGTAGAGAGGGAGAGAGGAAAGGAGAGACACCTGCGCAGTGCATAGGCCCATCCGCACATGGGCTAAAGCCGAAATGACACATTTCCTTTTCATGGTTTCATTCATTCATTTTTTAACTAACTAAAGCCAAGAAGAAACAATTCAATTAAATAAAAATTAAAAATTTAGAGCGAAAAGAGGTTCTTTTTCTTCCCTCTTTCTTTATTTTTATTATTATTTTTTCTCTACTTTTATTATGGTCAAAAAGGTTGTACCTACCGACGAAGCTCCTAAAAATTAAAAATTTAGAGCGGTGAGAGGTTCTTTTTCTTCCCTCTTTCTTTATTTTTATTATTTGTTGTGTCTGGACACTATGGACTAGGTGCTATAAAAGTCAAAAAACCTACAGTGTCACTTTCATGTTAATTTAGAAAAGAAAGCAATAAAAAGTAGAGATGGAGAGAGGAAAGGAGATACACTTGCGCAGTGCAGAGGCCCATCCGCACATGGGCTAAAGCCGAAATGACACCTTTCCTTTTCATGGTTTCATTCATTCATTTTTTAACTAACTAAAGCCAAGAAGAAACAATTCAATTAAATAAAAATTAAAAATTTAGAGCGAAAAGAGGTTCTTTTTCTTCCCTCTTTCTTTATTTTTATTATTATTTTTTCTCCACTTTTATTATGGTCAAAAAGGTTGTACCTACCAATGAAGCTCCTTCTGTCTCTCTCTCCCTAAATGAAACCCAAACGCAAATGTAAATTAAATTTTAATTTCACACCGGTGGCTCTCACCTCTACTATCCCCATAATATCTTACCACTTCTACTGGTTTGTTCACATGATAAATAGTTAGTTTTTTGTTTTTTTATCATTTATAATATTTAATTCTTATTTAATATACATTTAGGAAAGTTGTATCAACTTTATTAAATTTGTCATGTTGCAAACTTATTATTGCAATTATATCTATAACAATAAATTATTGAGCCTCTATCATTGAGATTATTGCAAACGGTAGTGATATATTCCAATCGTAACGGAATGATCTTAAAAAAAAAGGAAGTGAACATAACAATTTTAAAAAAATTAGCTGCTGAAAAATCAATAATTAAAAAGTGATGACGTTGATAAGTTAATCAAACTTTGCAAATTTATATCAAAGGTCACATGATAAATAAGACTCCCATCATAAAAACAAAAAGTTAAATTGAATCTGCCAAATAAAAAATGATATAAGTAAAAAAATACCAAAATAAATAATTTTTTTCTCTAATTAAAATGTACATTTAAATTTTATGATATAGATTATTATATAAATAAGATTGAGTTGCCTAAAAAAAATAATCAAAATATCTCTCTGGTGATAATAAAAAAAATTTGCATTCAGTATTTTAATTATCCTGTTCTAAAAACATTATACTTAAATAAAAAAAAAAGAATTACATGCTCTTCATCAAATTTGGGCACATTTTTTGAACATTTGTATATAGTTCGATGGTCTGGACTGGCTTAACCGGTTCGCCCGGTAAGGAATGAATCGGTTTTGTTTGTTTCCGTTTCTCTGTTTCGAGTTTAATCGGCTTGGGTAACCGGTGATAGAAGTAGCAGGCGTTTATGCAGTGTGACACATGACTATTATTTGCTAAAATGTTTGCAACTTTGTCAACTTCTTCAATCACGATCTTTTATTATTTTCATATATCTATTATTTTATACAACATTCACGACTTCTTGCACCTTGAAAAAGTTTTTTCATTTCTCCAAATCCATACTTTGGTTGATTTTGTGTAATGATAATAGTAATTCAATGAGATCTACCATTTCATGAAACCTGACAAAAGATTTTGCAACCTTTGCACCTCTAGACTTTAGTACATGATAGGTAGTCATAATGAAAAATTATATAATTAATGAATGTTTTTCAGGTACAAATTATAAGCCAAAAATCTAACTTTTATAATAAAATAAAACAATGTGTCACAACTCTCTTAGATATTGATGGCAAATTAACATTTTCCCTTATGAAAACCCTGTAGTCATCTCCAGTTGTCAGAACTTCTTTAATTTAATCTTATTTGACAAGAAAAGAAAATTGACAACATTAGACTCTCTGACATCAAATTTTATTTGAATTAAATTTCTTATTTGACAAAAGACAAGAAAATCCAGCAGCCAAACATTTTATTATCATGGTCTTTATAAACTCGACACCTGACGCAAAATCCCTAAACTCTCAGGATATTATTTGACTTAAACTATTTGCAATAATTATTGCATGTTTATCCTTTTCTTGAAACTTAACTAATTGTTGTTGAAAACTATATATTTTATGATGTTCTTCCCATTTGTATGCCGAAAGTTTTTCAACAAATAAAGACGCTACACAATTACTGTACAACGGGAAAAATCATCAACACATATCACCCACGAAACTACTAAGGTATCATCCTGTCAACTACCTATCATCGACAAATACTTTTCTTCGTTCTTATACTTTGTTTTCATTATGTTTCTTTTTGTTAACAAGGAATTTGCTATTTTGTTGACTTTGTGTTTCTTCTCTGACCATTCATTTAAACACTCTAATCTTGGTATGTTTGATAAACATGCAGACAATACACCCGTGAAATACTCGATAAATGGATGAGAACTCAAATTGCTTCATGCTGGCCAGAGAATTTTCTGATAGATTACTTAATCCAGCAATCTTTGAATCATTAATGATGAAGTTACAAGACCATCTGTATGATTACGGGCTCCAACCTCAAATTGTGGATAATGAAGATCAGTCTTTTCTCGAAATCGATGAAACTTTCGTTTATTGTTGGTCTCCAAGAGAAACAAGCACGCTAATGGTTTATTGGTCCATCATTGGTCGACCTACTATAAGAGTCGTTCTAGATGACGAAGCGGAGACTAGGTACCCTAAAAATTTGTATGATGCTTTTTGGCATGACCTTATGGAGTCCGGTCTGCCAGTAATTTCAACATATGTACCATATTATTATGCATGGGCGTATTAAATTAATGTATACATCTAAATGTGCGTGCATGTGTATATATATATATATGTATATAACTCATAATAGATGTATAAATGTAATATAACCTATGAATATAAAAATATGTAATATTAGATAAATGTTATACGACACTTTACTTTTGTATATTATACAATTAAATGAAGAAGACATACAACCACCTATATATTTCAAGCATGTATTTACCTAACTATATAGTGTTTGTTTGTTGCAAAACTTTGAATAATAATAAGAAGCAGATATTTATATAAATATTTGTTAAATAAGTAAGCGTCACGTGATAATTAATTTCATTTTCTAATTACACACCAATGAGCAGTTTGGTATATGTCATTGTAAATACCTCTCACTATTTGTTTTTTTCTTTTCTTTCATCTCTTTCTTCTTTTGTTTTCTTTCTCAACCACTCCCCCTTTTCATCTCTCCAGCAATCTCTCTCTATCTCTTGCTTCATTTCCAACCATTCCTTCTCTTCATCTCCATCTACTGCTTCTCTTCATCTCTTCAATGCGAATTACAGTATTGATGCGATTGCGGATTTTTGTCGGTTGAGTCTTCAATCTATAAAAAGAAGAAGTAGGCTTTTCTTTTTTTATATCTAAATTTCTTTTTGGGCAGATAGGGTCGGAAAAAAAATTAGAATACAGATTCAGATTAAGTCAATTAAACTAGATTCAATTTTATTGTTCATACAAGAGATCTAAGTCACCTGTGCTTTTGAACATGTACAACGGGAGAAGATAACGAATATCTACATTTTTGATTCTTTCTTCCTCAATTTTCTTAGTTATTTATCATAGAATTATAGAATCATAATATCTTCTTCTTTTTTTGGTACAGTTCAGTCATTAAAGAAGACATTCAAGGTTAATGCATCTCTTGAATGTTTTGCTTTTGATTTTTTAATTTAGGCTTTTCTTTCAGAATATTTGAATTACTTATTTGATTAAATTGTAGATTTAATCAAATTTGGTAGAAAATTCATGTTTTTTATTTCATCTGGCTAGGTTTGAACTTAAATAGTTTCAGATTTGCTTGATTGTTTATACATGAGTTCCTTCATGAAAACAACTCAAGCTGATTGATGACTTTAATTCTTCTTAAATATTTTAAATACTTTAAGGGTTGTTCTTTGGTTTCTAGAGTTTTTTTTTAAGTAATTTTAGTCAATAAACTAATGGGTTGTACTAACTTTTTTAGGTTGTGGAGAGAAGAGAAGATTTTTTTCCTGTAAATCTTGGACGCGAATATTGAAGATGAACAATAATATTATTTTTCCATTCAAAAAACTATTGTTTCCTGTATCATTTTGTTTCATTCATTATTTTACATATAATGTTCACATAACTTTTTGACCTCAATAATAGGCATGTTTATTTTGACTTTCCTTTGCTCCTAATCTTCATCTTAGGATTATATAATATTCAAACGAAGAATTATGTTTTTTTTTAACTCGAGTGTTGCTACATTTCTAGAGTTAGAATTATTGCAAATATTCCTGTGACTAATGGAATAATGGAAAAACTTATATTGTTATCAATATCATATTATATGCTTATATATAAACTTAAATAATGATAATGTCCTTTCCAAATACAGGGTTGACTTGCATGGTATGTGAATTACATTGATAATCTTTTGTATGTTGGGTTTTATTTGAGAGAAGAGGAAAGAACTTGGTGTATAGGCCGAGTATATAGGTATTAGTTGCATTGGAATTGATATTAAAATTACTATAGGTGTGGTAGTAGTAGTATGTAGGGTAGTACTATAAGCATCTTGACATAAGTAAAGAAGTGATGTCGTATAATGACAAATCATTGCACTAAATTTGATCATAGAGTAGACTTTTAGAGTTCTGTTCTTAAGTCAAGTTGTCATCTTTATGTCAAGTTTTTCTTCATATAAGGTCCCAACAATATCATTATATCTCGGACTACACATAGACGAAGATCCGACATAAATCTGAACTAATAACTCACTCCAAAAAAGAATCCTCAGCATATCACACACTCCCCACCTTCATACGTTCATGTTAATGTTTCTTAAATAGATGAGACTCCACCTTCATTATATATATATCCTGAGAAATGTCAACAAAAATATTTTTCCTTCGGTTTGGTATATGTCATTGTCAATACCTCTCACTATTTATTTTTTTCCTTTTCTTTCATCTCTTTTTTCTTTTGTTTTCTTTCTCAACCACTCCTTTTCATCTCTCCAGCAATCACTCTCTATCTCTTGCTTCAACATATATAATGACTTTGACTTTGATCAGTTGTTCATTTCGTTTATATATGTTATAAGTTTTCAAACTCATTTCGTTGTTGCATCATCATATATGTAATGTTAGTCATCATTTTGTCATATTTATGTACTTATAAAGGTTGTAAATAAATGCATGACTATGAATTTCTATATAATTATATTTTAATAAATTAGTTAATATTATTCTTAACATCAATATTATTTACACAGAAGGGTAACATTTTTAGTAAATCTAAATTGAGTCTATAGTAGTATTATTTTATTAATGCCGCCCATCGGGCGGGGCTACAAACTTGTTTTATTAATGCGGGCCTAGGGAGAAGGCCTTCGTGGGGATGGAGAAGTTTAGTGGTTGGGAAAAACCTATTGAAGTTAGGCCTCCGGTGTAGAATTGGAGATGGGCAAAGTGTAAGATATTTAGAAGGACCCATGGATTCCTCGCCCAATCACCTTTAGGCTCTTAGGGTGCTATCCCCCAAGTCTAATAGAGCAAGGTTGGTGGCTGACCTGATAAATCCTTGATAGAGGTGGCTGGAATTTGAGACTCTTGAATGATGTTTTTTATAGAGAAGAGGCAAGCTTGATTGCAGCCACTCCTCTCAGCCTTTCCCCTGGGGCAGATAAGTTAGTGTGGCACTATAATAAATTTGGCTCTTACAGCGTCAAATCAGGTTATAAACTGGCTTTGCAACTAGCAAAGAATGGTCTTCTGGGCTTGAAGGTTACGAGTTCATCGAGCTCTTCTCATCATCAGCCTAGAGGATGTTCTATTATTTGGAAATTGAGAATCCCCAACAAAATGAAGTTCTTTTTATGGAGGTGCTACAAAGACTTGTTGCCAGTTAAAAAATCCCTAATGAAGAGGGGAATGCTGATCAATCCATATTGTCCCTTGTGTGAGGAACAATTTGAAGATGCTTTTCATTTGTTTTTTGGCTGTATTTTTACCCATGTTTTCTGATTTGACGTGGATCCTTTGCAGATTGTTGGGAGTACCTTGTTAAGGTAAGGTAGTCTCAAATCTGTCGCAGCTTTGGAAGACCAGAAACTCCAAAGTCTTCAAGGATATATCATATTCTCCCATGCAGGTGATAGACAAAACTCATTCCAGTGTGCAGGAGTTCTTAATTAATGCTAGCCATGCGGAGAGAATTGTCGGCACCTCAGGTGGTAGCTTCATTAGCCGCGGTGGTTAGAACCTTTTTTGTGATGCAGCCTGGAACCAGAATTCGATGAACACGGGTTGGTTGGGTGTTGGTGGATGAGCAGAATTGTGTTATTTCGGCTAAGAGTTGGGTAGAAACGGGCTGGCTCCCTTTCAGTTGAAGTTGCTTAAGCAAGAGCCATTTTTAGGGGTTTGTTATCATCAACGTACTGTGAAGTGAGTTCTTTACTGATGTTCTCTGACTCTGTTGATGTCTCAAGAGCTTGCTTCTACGAGAGAGTCTAGCGCAGGAGGAGTCGATATTGCAAGACATTTGGCGTGCTGCTGACATGCTGCACTATAACTCTGTTTCTTTTCATCATGTTTCACGTGATTGTAATATCATAGCTCGTAAGTTGGCTAGGCTAGCTGCGTTTCGCGGGATCATTTTGTTCTTCAAGGTGTACCTAGAGACTTTTTTCTTCCCTAAATTGATTTTGATTCAGGTTGACAAAAATATTATTGGTTTGCGTTTTTCTTCAAGAAACATAAATTCAAATTAATAGAAACACTATAATTCATGCTATCACACCTTCCAACCACCATCTTTTACGCAATAGTGAACACTAAAAATTAAAATAATTGAGCTACAAACAGAATATTTGAGCTATAAAAATAGCTTGATGAAGTATTGAATCAGTGTTGATTATGTTATCCCTGTTTTCACTTGTACTTCAAAGCCAACAATTTCTAGGAGATTAATCTAAGTTTCTCCACATGGATGAAAAAATGCTAAATGAACCACATTGATCATGCCCATCTCATCCAGTTGACAATCTCAAAACGCGGAATCAACTCTACCAGAAAAGAAATAACTAAAATCTGCCCAACCTGCAGAGAACAATAAACTCATCAAGTCATCAACAGAGAATTGGATAACGAGACATAAAGTGGGAAGGGGAATAGTACTAACAATAAAAAATGATTATGTGTCCACCTTGTCTCTATGGCACCTAGGGGGCCTCCCTGTTTTGTGCCTGCATTTTCTTTAAAATGATTTATGATGTTGGCAGGATAATACTTCATATATGAAGAATTAATGACAACCCACCAAAAAAAATCAAATACTATGGGGTAGACGCGAAACTCGACTCTTTTTTTCCCTCCCAGCACAAGGTTCTGGCACCAAATATGCTTTTATTACCATTTATTTTTTCCAATTGGTGGCTGATAAGCCCTTGCATAGTTGGAGAAAAACTTTGTTGAGTTGAATTGAGATATGCACTTGCTACGTCAAGAAGGCCATCATGTTCATGTTTTATGTTTTTTCAATGTAATCCATAGGCACCTTTCAAAATTGGGAATTCCATTACCAATAAAATGGATTGATGAGGAAATTACCTGCCCTTCTCACCTGATATTTACAACCACCTACTGCAGATTTGAGTAGCAGATATCCAAACCACCAAGTGTTCCTCACTTCAACATCATCATCCCTCACTAAGCAATTTGTCCTGCAATAATGAGACAAACTGTCACAACTCTGCAGATCAGAGACTTTGCATTGATATACACCTAGAGGAAGATTGTTAAAATTGGTTATTAGTTGAAATTGATAAGAAAACCCTAATTTTAGCTTGTGGAGAACAAATTTAAACCACATGCGGACAGTTGTTAAGGGGTTGACACATCCACTGGGTGGCTCTTGCTGATTGGTGAATATTTTTGACAAATGACATGACTAACAGTTTATTGACAGGATTCAACATCAACTTTTGGCATAAAGCAAGAATATAGAAACTTTTTGTTATTCCTTCAAATTCACTCAGACCAGGCACTTCATATGTAAATCTAAAGAATATTTTTGACCTTCATGTTCCCCACCCTCACATCCTAGGAATCAATAAGACAATTAAACAAACTCGCATTACTAGAGGAGTCAAGGAACTCTTTTTCCCAGAAAAGATATCATCAACTAAAATATAATATATTTGGGATAAGAGGGTATTATGCATGTGTGATGTATAGGTCTTCAAACTAACCTCCGCTGATTTAAAAAATTCAAAATTCAACATGCGGCAAGCCCAATTAGCACATGGAATTTCATGGTGAACCTGTTGACGGCATCTTTGCCGAATGACCTTTTGCATTTCCAGCAGCTTGTCCACCAGTATTCTTTGTGTTTACTGCATCAGAGCCTTGCATTGACTTCCTGATCTGCTTCCATCAAAACAAAATGTAAAATTCAAAAAGCACAACTATTCAAATCGACCATTGTGCAGAAGCTTCAAAATTTTATTCTCCAAGAAAATGTGAAAGGTATAGCTGCAAATGTATTCACCAAAAAGAAAAATAAAGGAGGGGGGGAATGGGGTTTAATGCTTCAGAGACAGGTCAATGTCCCTGCAATTAATTGCTCTGAAAACATGGAGGGGGGGCAAAAGATCAAAGTATTCTGAATTCACTTAGAGCCAACCAGTTCAATGAAATCTATTAGGAAAGAATCTATGAGAAAGTGTCCATTCCAAAACCAGACAAGTGACACTTGTGAGCTCGAAAACCAGTATAGAGTGTTGAGCCTGTTAAAGAATACTCATTAACAAAAAAAAATGTTGCCAACAATACCCATGATCAATAAACATACAAGGATTATGTGATATTCATATGGAGGAGTTTGTGAAATTCATAAATTTCTCCGCTCCTGATTTTTTTTTTTTAATGCAAAAGATAACGAGACTTTTGCATTAGAAAAAAAAATTCCCATCCAACACATAAATCCATCAAAGTTTGGTAAAATATCAAAATAATTTGTAAAACTCAAAAAAATCCTTTATTATTTTTTTACTTTTCAAACACTTACTGAAAAAAATTAGTGTGAACAGCAACTTTGGTTAAAAAATCTTGTGTTACTCAAACTCTTTACTTTAGCCCGTCATACTCTCGTCTAACACTTCATGATACAACATGGATATGGGATATGTGTCCAACACTTCAAATTCTAGAATATTACCATGCAGATTTTCCAACGAAAAGAAGAGAAAGCATGAAAGAAAATAATGACTAATAAGTGACAATTCATTCGAGTGAGGGAACAAAAACGATAATAAACGGGTAAATAGAAGAAAAGACGGAAAGAACAACTAATAATATAGGCTTCATAGTGAACATAACATTTTCCAAATACCCCAATGCAAATTTCGAGACACTTTTTAACCGAGTCCCCGTATCCTAGAATTCGAAAATAAACAAGACGGACCTCTAGATATTACTCGAGTCTAGGTAACATACAAAAAATCTATATTATTATAATGCTCAAAGCTGGATAACTCACAGTGTGATCATTTTTGTCATTCATCGAAAAATACCCCCCTTAAGACACTATTGTTATTTTTAAAATTTAAAATATAATTTTAGTGATGTAATCGATGATAAAGTAATTTAACAAATTAACTTTCTCCCATTACTCCCACACTTTCCTCCACTTTTTAAGGCTCAAATTGGTATTTTTCAATTTTGTCATCTATATTCAAAAGATTTTACTTTATTTACAACTGTTTTATTTTAAATAAATAGGAAAATTTAATTTTTCCTAATTTATTTTAATAATTCAATGCTTTATCAACAAAATATTAAGAATACCCAAAAAATTATAAAACTCAACTTTTTTCATAAATAGTAAAAATCAAGTGAGACACACGTGCACACACACTAATACTTCTAACGAACAAAAGTATATGAGATTGAAAGACAATTTCATATTTAATGGACATAAACTAAAGAATCGCCAAAGGAAGAAGAAAAAAATAAGATTTACAAAAAAAAAAAAAAAAAAAAAAAAACCCTTTAATTTAAAACAAAAATGAACATGTAATTTAGGAATTCTGCGTAATTAACTCAAATATCTTCTATATATGTGAAGCATAAGAGTCACAAAATAGCTTGTTACTCATGCAATATGTGTCTAGTAATATTTATTCCAAATCTTACTTTAAAAAAATCATATTTCCAAAGTTAATGAATTTTAGGTATATAATTATGTTTGTTTAATCTATGCTACCTCGACCCTTTACTTTAGCCCAACTACCCATGTTGATACTTCATGATATCGACATGGGTGTGGGATGTGTATCTTGATACTTTAGATTTTGGAATATTGCTATGTAGATTCTCCAAAGTAGGAAGAGAAAGCGGAAACAAAGAGACAGTAGAACTGAAGAGAATGGCTAATATTCGGGATAAGAGAATGTTGAAGTACTTTCAACTCACGGATGATACAATGTTTTTCCTTGATAATGTTAAGAAACAGTCTTCAAAGCATAACACAAGTTCTTCATTGTGTTGGTTGGATCTTGATAAGGGTATTCATCCCACAATTCCTCCCAACCAATTTGATTAACCCCACCAACTTGCTCCTTAAGGGTTGGATCAGATTGGATTTGTATATCAATTGGGTTGGGATGGGTTGAGTTTAGAAATTTGTAACCTAATTAGTTGGGGAGCGGTCAAGGTTTTATTAAAAAAATAATAATTGAACCAACCCGAACTAGTGAAAAATGATAGTTATCACTCTATTCATCATTTTCACTATAGTTACTAACAATCCTTTGAGCTTACGCCTTAAGGGTACTTAAAACTACCTTGAGATTTAAGCCTCAATGATACTCTCTCGAGGCTTATGTGTCACTATATGTAATCATAAGGCTTACCCTAACCCCTTTTTTTCTAATAACATTTTGTTATTTTTTTCCCAAAACACTTTAACGAATACCAAAATAAGTAGGCTAGTTCTTTTTCTTTTTTATAATTTTGATCTTAGTTGTATAGGAGAGATCCAAGTTCTAAAAACTCTAAGCCTAAACTCTGTCATTTTTTTCTATTTACACTTTCCAATGTTTTCTTTAGATCTGTCTCTCTGTGTATGAGAGTGTAAGTTCTCGTCGTTGAGATATCGTCTTCTCGTTGTAGAAGTGAGAATGGAGGATGAAATAAAGAGTGTGGAAGGCTTTTGCAACGACGGATGAGGAGGTTCAAGTTGTGAAGATTGAAAAAGGAAAGTTGGGAGATCAAAGTTAAAATCTCAAGACATGTTTATATGCAAAAGCACTTGCACCAAAGTCAGTAATGAAATCTTCAAGCTAACGATGAATCGAGTATGGAAGACTATCAAGCAGGTGACCTATATAGAATTGGCGGAGAATATCTTTTTAATTTAGTTCGGGAACTTGGTGGATAAAAGAAGGAGTTTTAGGGAGAGAGCCTTGGCATTCTGACAAGGCTCTTGTAGTGCTGACTGAGGTGGATGGTAATAAGAGACCAATGGATACCCCAATGAAATGGTCAAGCTTCTGGGTCCATGCCTTCAATCTTCCAATAGCCTGCATGACAAAGGAGGTCGGCATATTGATTGGGAATACGTTGGGCCGTTTCATTGAGATTACAGAAGAGGATCAACGACAATGTTGCTGGGGGAAGTCTCTTAGACTACGAGTCAAGCTGAACGTTGAAAGACCTCTAAGAAAGGGGATTAAAATGAGACTGCCAGTCCAACAAGAACCGGTGTGGGTTGAACTAAAATATGAGCGGCTACCAGATGTTTGCTATTTTTGTGGAATGATGACACATACGCTAAAGAATTGTGAAAAATAAATATTGGAAGAAGATGAGATGAAGAGGAAGAACCTTCAATATGGCTCTTGGCTGAGATTTTCTGATTCAACAAAGGTAAAACCCACACCCAGAAGCCCGAATAGAAGTCATGGGATAGGTGAAGATGATGTCTCCGGTAATCAGAAGATTGCCAGACCACTATCGTCGGCAAATGCAGAGGATCAAGATGTTTCGCTGGACGACATCAGAAGTAATGATGGGAATTGGCAGATAATCCTACAAATCCGGCGATTTCACCAACTACTCTTGAAGAAAAGACTTGTTCAGGTGCATTAATTGCTAAACGGGCGCTGCAGGGGGGAGAAATTCAAAAGAATAGGTGGGGCCATGTGCTGGAGTATTCTAAAGAAATGGAAATGGCAGAGGGCGTAATTTTTCAGCCCATTATGGAAGCCCAAAAAAACCCAACCAATCCTTGCAATATTAAAAAAGATGAAGCCCAACAAATCAACACAAATAACCAAGCCCAGCAAGCTTTATATGAAGATGAAGCCCAGCAAGTTATCACTATTGAGCAAACCCAACAAGTTTTATGTAATGAAGAAGCTCAAGTTCTTTTACAAAATGAAGCCCGGGCGCCCATGGTAATTGAAGAAGCCCAGGTTAGTTATGAAACCCAGTTTATTAAGTCACAAACCAAACTGATTTGGGGCATGCTGAGTTTAAAAATACTGAAAGGGGTGATCTCGGCCTGTCGACAGAGAATCCTTGGCTGAATGTTTGGATGACAGGGGATAAACAGAGGAAGAGAAAATTGAAGGATGCTGAAAGTGCTACAGAACCTGATAAAAAAAAGCCTAAAACATCTCAATCAAACTTTCTCATGTTTAAGGAAAAGGCAGGGTCTGCTCAGCAGCCCTGCCTGCAAAAATGATGCTTATAAGCTGGAATGTTCAGGGGCTTGGGAACCCCCAAACATTCCGAGAATTGCGTGAGCTGGTGCGCACAAAAGATCCCGATGTTCTTTTCCTCATAGAATCAAGAATTCAGACAGCTAAATCTATGAGAATAAAGGTTGATTTAGGTTTAAGTGGCTCCTTAGCCAGTAACAGGAATGGTTTAGGTGGGGGTCTTAATTTGTTTTGGAAAGATCCCACTCAAATTTCCCTAAGATCATTGTCGACAGGTCATATTGATGTTTGGGTTAATGATAAAGAAGGAGAGAGATGGCGTTTTACAGGTATATATGGAGAACCAGAAGCCGCAAACAGAAAATTTACTTGGGAGTTAATCAGAAAACTAATGATAATCCAAACTCTCCTTGGGTCTTAATGGGGGATTTCAAAGAAATATTGGAAGCAAAGGAGAAGAAGGGGGGACCTCCCAAACCTGCTAAACAGATAGAAGAATTCAGAAAATAAAAGGAAGACTGTAATCTCCAGGATATTGGGTTTCAGGGCTCTAAGTACACTTGGTGTAATAAAAGAGAAGGAAGTGTGAACGTCAAAGAAAGACTTGACACAGTGCTCTACAATGAGGCTTGGAAGGGGAAATTTTGTCATGCCACCTGTCATCACCTCGGTTTCTTAACATCAGACCATAGGCTTTATTACTCAAGCCGCAAAAATCTAAATCAAACTTCAGACCAAATCCAAGAAGAGGAAGACATATGTTTGAAGCGATGTGAGTTAGCGATGAGGAGGCTTCTGAAATAATTCTCAATACATGGAAGAATACTTATGCCCCCAATGAAGGAGAGAAGGTAATCAGAGCCAATTTAGATCATCTTAAAGCTTTAAAGTGTTGAAGCTTTAAAAAGTATGGTGACATTCCAAGAGCAATCAGAGTTTTAAGAGAGAAGTTAGAAAAGCTCTATGAAAACCCAATCTCTGATGCAGACTGGAATACCATCATTAATATTGAGGCTCATTTGGAAGATTTATACTCCAAAGAAGAAGCCTTTTGGAAGCAGAGGGCTAAAGAAGATTGGCTTAAAGAAGGTGACCAGAATACCAGATTTTTTCATGCAAAGGTGAGCGAAAGGAAGAGGCGCAACTTCATTCAAGGTGTGTTAAATGATTATGGCCAATGGCTGAATTTCAGAATTATTTCAGAAATCTATTTCAATCCAAGAAACCTTCAAGTCAGAACATAGAGCGTGCCCTTCAAGGTATTCCTCACAAAGTCACTGACGCTATGAATTTATCTTTTAAGGCCCTTTTCCATTTCTGAGGTGCATCAAGCACTTAATCAAATGGACCCTTTAAAGAGCCCTGGCCCTGATGGTATACCAGCTGTGTTTTACCAAAAATATTGGGAAATAATTGGAGATGAGGTGAGTAGGGCTTGTCTTTACTATCTCAATTCTCAAGAGCCTTTAGGTGATGTTAATAAGACTTTCATAGCCCTCATTCCCAAATCCAAAAACCCTAAAAAAGTGACTGAATTTAGGCCCATAAGCCTTTGTAATGTCCTTTATAAGCTGTTGGCAAAAATTTTGGTGAATAGAATGAAGCATTTAATGCCCCAAATTATTTCAGAAAATCAATGTGCATTTATAGGAGGTAGATTAATAACTGACAACATTGTACTTTCTCATGAAATAATGCATTACATGAAAAACAAAAGGTATGGAAAGACTGGGTTGGCAGCTCTCAAATTGGATGTGAATAAAGCATATGATAGAGTGGAATGGAATTTTCTTTCCACTATCATGAAAAAATTGGGATTTGCTGACCAATGGGTTTCCATTATAATGATGTGCATAACTTCAGTCAGTTATTCTATTTTGCTTAATGGAGTTCCCCAAGAAGTCTTTCAACCCCATAGGGATTTACGGCAAGGGGATCCATTATCCCTCTTATCTATTTATCATTTGTGCTGAGGGATTATCCCATTTAATTGCCAAGTATGAGAAGGATGAACTCATTGAAGGTGTGAAAATCTCCAGGAATGGTCCCATCATCTCTCATTTATTTTTGCTGATGATAGCCTTTTATTTTGAAGAGCTAACTCTCAGGATGGAAGAGTTATTTCAGAAATTCTTTCTATATACAAAAAGGCTTCTGGGCAATTAATAAACTTGGAAAAATCAGTAGCTTTTATCAATCCAAATACCAAGGAAGATCTTGCAGCTGAATTCTTAGAGACCTTGCAGATTAGAAGATGTAATGGGCACTATAAATACCTGGGGCTTCCATCAATGAGTTCAAAAATGAAGCTGAGGCAATTTGACTTCATTAAGGACAGAATGTGGAGGTGTTTGCAGAGATGGAAGGAAAAACTTTTCTCCATTGGTGGAAAAGAGGTTATCTTAAAAGCTGTAGCGCAAGCTCTTCCAACTTTTGCCATGAGTTGCTTCAAGCTTCCTATCAAACTATGCAATGAGGTTAATACTATGATGGCCAAATTTTGGTGGGGGCAGTCCAAATCGAGCTCAATGATTCATTGGAAGAAATGGGCTGAATTGTGCAAACCAAAAGTAATGGGTGGAATGGGGTAGGAGCCTTGAAGACTTCAATAAAGCACTTCTAGCGAAACAAGGGCGGCGGCTCATTCAAAGACCAAACTCCTTATTAGCCACTACATTGAAAGCTAAATATTATCCAAATTGTGAATTCATGGAGGCTTAAGGCAAACAACAGGTCATCTCAAGTTTGGAAGGGTATCATTTGGGCGAAAGAACTTCTTTGCAAAGGACTCGGGTGGAGAGTAAGCAATGGGACCAACATTCATGCCAAGAATGACCCTTGGATTCCAAGACCTTCAACCTTCAAGATTATCACTCCAAAATCTTATGCCAATGACTGTAAGGTTTCTCAATTCATAAGTGAAGATGGATACTGGAATGTACCCAAGCTAAGATTAGCTTTTTGGAATGAGGATCTTGATTATATTATAAAAATTCCTATCAGCAGGAGAGAAGTGGAGGATAAGCTTATTTGGCACTACACTAAAGATGGTAACTACTCAGTTTAAAGTGGGTATTGGCTGCAGCAACAGGTGAAAGAAGAGGTTGGTCAGGCTTCCAATGATCCAGACAGAAGATTGAAAGTTTTGTGGCATCTTTGCTTACCTCCAAAGGTCAAAATTTTATTCTGGAGAGTATTAAATGACATTCTTCCAACACATTTAATCTTTTCAAAAGAAAATTGATCAAATCCCCTTTATGCCCCATCCTGAGTCTTCCATCCATGTTTTTTGGAACTACCCTAATGCCATTTCTATTTGGAAAGCCCAAAACTGTTTGCTATTGCAAGATTTAGTGTCTAACCCTTTTCAAGCAGATGACTTTTTTGCAGTGCTGGACTTACAAGACAAAAAGCATGCAGAAAACATAATTATGACCTGCTGGTTCATTTGGCATGCTAGAAACTCCCAAGTTAAAGACGTCTCCAAGACAAGGAAGAAAATTAATTATGATACAACAATTCATATGTTGGATCAGTATAGGGCTGCGGTATCAGTTCCTTGGCATCATACTCCTAGAAACCTGTCAAAATGGATTCCGCCTTCAAGCAATGGAATTAAAATGAATGTGGCTGCAACCAAAGGTAAAGATTCTGATTGTGTTGGAATTGGGGTTGTCATTAGAGACAGCTCGGGCTTCATTCTAGCTGCCATGGCAAAGAGAATAGTAAGCTCAGTTCCAGCTGATGTAGCTGAGGCGTTAGCTGCCAGAGAAGGCCTTGTTTTTGCTAGAGAGATTGGAGTTCCAATTTCGGTTTTGGAAGGTGATTCATCAAAAGTTCTCAAGGCTTTGCCAGGAGTCTCTCTAGGTATTGATGAATTTGCCTTAATCATAGGAGATTGTAAGCAGGTTACTAGTTATTTCCATAATATTTCTTTTAGTCTTGTGTACAGGGAATGTAATGAAGCAGCTAACAAATTAAGTCATTTTTCTCTCTGTATTGAGGATTTTGTTGTTTGGTTGGAGGACATTCCTCCTATTATTATGGACATTGTACAAGTTGAATCTTGTCCAAGTTAATGAAATTTCCTTCGTTCAAAAAAAAAAAAAGTTCTAATGTCCACTATTAGGAGATATCCAAGTTTTGAAACTCGAAGCCTAATTCTCATAGACTACATACAAATTACCTAATGAACTTCTATTGTCATTGGTTTCTATGAGTTTATTGCAATGAGAATAATCATATATAATAAAAAAAAAAAACTTAAAAAATTTAGAGAATGTGAAAAGTAAGTGGTAATACCAAATAGTTTTGCACTTTAACTTTTTAAGTTTCAACAAACTTCCTTTTATTGAAACATAACATTTGAAAATCTTGACTTATAACATTCTAAGTCAAGATTTTGCATTTCAACAAACGTCCTTTTATTGTTCAATCTACATTTTACCATTTTTTTTCATTGAAGGGTATTAATTTGGTATTCCTGATATAAATTCATCGCGAAAGCAAGAACGAAAATACACAAAGACAACCAAACTAAATCTATTGATTCGAATTCTTCAGAAAAATATCACACCCCTTCTCCTAATGGCAAAAAGCCTTATTTTATAACAAACTATCAAATAGAGTCCTAAACTGACACAACTTCTAACTACTTAACTACATGGGTTTAAACCACCTAGCGTGGGCCCACTAACAAAGACATGAAACGAAAATAGAAAACATAATAAAAATAAAAGACATGCTAAACACGTTATGCACGTGTTCCATGCGCCCCTGCATCAATTCCTTTTGCAGAATGTGTAGCATTAAGACTAATTGTCTTGTGAAAAGAAAATCTTGACTTATAACATTTGAAGTCCATGTCTTGAATGCTTCACATTGTTATGTAATAAGGTAAGCATACATAACAACTCAAGTTTGTTTGTATTCCATGTTTCTCTAGTTATTAATAATATTTGTTTTTTTATAATTAATGTGAGAAATCTTTTGTATTTTTTTTATGAAAATCTAAGGCTTACACTTCGTACCACCTCAAGACTTACGCCTTGCCTCACAAAGAAGAATTGCCTCGATTACACCTCACGAATTTTAAAACATTCGTTATTCTAAACATTATTAAAAACTCAATTCATGCATCTTACAAGCCAAGATTTTTCAAATGCTATGTTAGAACGTAACAAATAAAACATGACAATATTAGGTATGACCACTTCTTAGTTTTCACATTCTCTAGCAACCTTTTTTTAGAGTAAATAACAATAAAATATATATAAAAAAGGAAGAGCGAGAGAAGATTACAACAAGGAAAGGGCTCATCCTAGACACGAGAGGCGCCCAAGCAAAAACAAAACACCAAAAAGGACTATAGTAGATTACATTAAGATGTTGAGTTGTTCCCACCCATTTGGTCCCTAATAGAGTAACCCTTAGAAAGTTTGGAAGTTGCAATCCACAATGAAGCCGAAATGATAGAATCTTCCCACACCATGAAGTCATTTCTCTCTACCCTCTTGATAATTTTGTTATTCCTAATACAACTGCCGAAAGAACCACAAGCCAGTAAGCACGAAACTTCTTGTTAAAGAAAGAAACATCTGAAGCAAAACGAGCACCAACAGAGTTCGGCAAACTCATGAAACCAATGTTGACCATACCATCCCACCATCTCCAAATGATTCTCGCAAAGCAACATCTCGTGAACAAATGATCAATTGATTCTGCCTCTTGCCTGCACAAGTAATACCAACTAGGATAGAGGTAGAAAAATGAGAGCGACGTTGCATAACATCAAAATTACTAATCTTACCAAGGCAGATAAGCCAGCTTAAGACCTTAACCTTAGAGGGCACATGTGAATTCCATATATGGGCCAAGGAACACAGGCCAGAATTAGTGGGATTGATCTGCTTAGAAAAGAAAGAACACAGAGAAATCACCCGAGGACTCAAAAGAAAAAAATATGAGTCTTCCCTTTGAAGTTTGAACCAACCTAACACGTTCAAGAGAGGAGGGAAGGGATAGGACCTTAGACTCTTGTCTACCTATTAGACTACTGGGGATATGAAGATTCCAAGAAAGAGGATTCTCACTTGGATTTGTAATAAAGTGAGAGACAAGCCAACCTTTGGTTGAGGAACAACGAAAGAGATTGGGAAAGTGAAACTGAGATGAGAAATCACCACACCAAGAATCCTCCCACAAGCGAAATTGATTTTTGTCACCTAATCTAAGATGAACAAATTGATCGAAAAATGACGAATAGAATGAATGAACTTCCTGGGACTCTATAGTAACTTTTTAAGTTTCTAACCTTCTATTTTTTTAATTATATTTGATGATGCACCTTGCAATAAATTCATAGAAACAATCGGTATTAGAAGTTTACTTGGTAATTTGTATGTACTTTACAAAAGTTTAGGTTTTGAGTTTCAAAACTTGAACCTCTCCTACTCCTAATATTGGATATTACAACTTTAAGAATGAAAGAAGCTAGAGCATTTATAGTAACATCAATTAAGTGTTTTGTGGAAAAAAATGAAAAATGTGAACTAAGAAAAACGACTTGGAGACTTAGACTTTAAGCTTGCCATATTAGAACTTGGATCTCAACTAAATAAAATATGTAAATAGAAGTGAAGCATGTTTATTCTAGTATCAGTTGGTGTGTTTAGGGAAAGCATAGGAAAATATAAATAAATAAAAAATTGTGTTGAGCCTTATAGTTAAGTTTAAAATAGCCTTGAGGTGTAGGCCTCGTGAAAGTGAAGTGTACGCCTCAAGAAGGAACTACTGAGGCTTAAGTCAAGGTGAGGTGAGCCTTAAGGCATAAGCCTCAATAATTATTGAAGCTATTGACATGTCAAGTTTATGTCTTGCGTGTTCGACATTGCTACGTGATAAGGTAGGCATAAAAACATTCAAGTTTTTTTTTTTTTTTTTGACAAGAAACGAAATTGTATCGTATTAACTATAAATGCTAACATAAATATACATTCTGAGATCCGAAATTAAAGATCAAAACTCTCCAAAATTGGATTTCAACCTCTCAACCACTCCCCTAATGAAAAGTCCCTTGATAGCATACTAGCACGTACCCACAGAGAAGCCAAGAAAAAAGGAAATGTCCCACACAGCCTCAAAATCCTTCTCTTGGTCTTCAAAAATACGAGAGTTATGTTCTCTCCAAATAGACTAGACAACTGCAAAGACAACAACACGCCAGTAATCCCTAAACCGTCTCGGCAAGGCAGAGCCATCACGAAAGGTCCATAATGCAAGGTCATTGGGGAACCTCCCCCACTGAAGAAGGGCTTCCCACCTCTTCCAAACACCTTTAGAGAACTCACAATCATGTTTGTTTATACTTCATGTTTATCTATTTCATAATGATATTTGATTTTTTTTTTTAAAACAATGTAAAAACTTCTATGTATTCTTTTTATAAATATATGAAGCTTCACCTCCTACTGCCTGAGGCTTACACCTCACCTCACAAAGGAAAATTTCCTTGATTACGTCTTACGAATTCTAAAACCTTAATGTTGACAGATCCTATGGCATGTATTGGGTCGAAATGGATTCCTCTAGCCACCTTTTCTGAAGTTGTTCGCTTACCAACCTCATTTGGCAAGGTGTCTTAAGAAAATGTAGCATTCACAAGAAGAAGAGCAGGGTATTATCCAAGGAGATAAAATGGTTGTTGAACAATTTTAAGAAAGATAATATCATTAACTCTCCTTGTTCCAAATATGCTATGTTTATAGCTAGTGAATGGGAGATCAATCCTTTGTGGGAAGAGTTTAACAAGGAGTATGAGATGGGTCCCCTCAGATGTGAGGATGGATTTTCTATGAATTAAGCTGGCAATGCAAGAGTTTTAAGAGATGATAACGGTACCCAATATTATTGTATGCGGGTAGATGTAATCTAACTTCCCCTCTACATGTTGAGATGACAGGCATTTGGAGAGGAGTGAAACTTGTGAAAGCTTTGGGAATAGCAAAGCTCTCGTTAGGCGACAACTCTAAAGTGGTATTAAGTATAATTGGTGAAGCTTCAGCCTGTACTTGAAACATTCTCCCTTTGAAAGAAATGTTTTTTAATCATTTGAGGTGAGTAGATTGGTCAATTAATTATTGTTACAGAGAGTGCAATCAAGTAGTTGATTGCGTTGCTACTATTATTCAAGTGATTGGAGAAAAAAATATTTTTGTCCTCGAAGATTCCAAATAGGATTAGCATTTTGAACAAGTTTGATAAACTCAGTTGTTTGTATGTAATTAGATCTTTTCCGCTCTTGTAGTTGGTTCGATGTTCAATAAAATTTATTTTCCCACCAAAAAAAAATATGATCTTTACTAGGACATGTGGAAAAAACATTAGAGTGTTGATTCCATTGTTGTAGTGTGATGTATTTGGAAGGAAAAAAGAATAGAAGAATTTTTGATGGGGAAGAATCGACCTTGGGCATGAGGTGGGAGAACTCCCACATCCTAACATCTCTTTGCAAATTGTAAATTGTCTAGAGGATATAGTATTTTAATGATTGGATTGGGGGGTTGGTGAATTTTGTAGTACCCTAGGCAACTGAGTGGATGTCTTGTTCTCCTTGAGGCCTTATCCCCCCCTCCCCCCTCGCGTACTTTCTTTGTAATTTTCCCCCTTCACTACATACACATACATACATATATACATATATATATATATATATCTGTGTGTGTGTGTGTGTGTGTGTGTGTGTGTGTGCGTGTGTGTGTGTGTGTGTGTGTGTGTGTGTGTGTGTGTGTGTGTGTGTGTTGTGTGTGTGTGTGGAGTAAGTAATCGAAACCTATATTGCTCCCCACCATGGTACAAATCGTGTTGTGGAGTAGACCTTGGTCAATAGGACAGATCCAGCTTACGGTATGACCGAGTCTACGGGAGGTTGAAACAACCCAGTCCTATGAGAAGAGATGTGGCATTAACGGGTTGGATGGACTATAGGTCCCATAGGCACAATGGAGTGAGTAGCTAGAAAGATCGTTTAATGAGGATGGGAAGAGTATGGTTGTTTTTGAACGTGAAGGAGCTAGGGTGCAGGGCCTAATTGTTTCACAATGGTGTTTTTCCAAAAGTGTTGGGAGAATGGAGATACTGAAGGACGATTAGATGGAGACTATCTAAGAGTTTTATTGGAATTGGGTAGTCAACATATGCCTCAAAACCAAAGGAAGTCAAGAAAGATAAAAAAACTCTAGACCATAAGTTTGGTAACTAGTCTATGCAAAATCATCGCGAAGGTGGTTTCTATGAGACTAACACAGGTTTTGGAGGTTAGTCCCTAACATTCAATGTGCCTTTGCTCTTTTAAGGAAAAAAAAAACAAAAAAAAAACAATTTGAACTTAATTGCTAAAGAGGTGGTGGAGTTATTGGAACAAGAAATAGAAAGGCATCATCCTCAAACTAGACTTGGCCTACAATCACGTTGTTTGGGGTGTTTCTTGACTATGTTTTGGAGAAAAAAGGGTTTGGCGAAGATGGATTAGTGGATGTTTGAAATTGGTGACTTATTCATCATGGTCAATGAGAGGCCTAGTGGAAAATTTAAAGCATCAAGGAGATGCCCTCTCTCCCCTTCTCTTTTATTAACGGTGGATGTCCTAGGGATAATGTTGAACAAAGCCACAAGGGAGGAAGACGGGGGGGGGGGGGGAATCAACAAGGGGTTCATAGTCAAAAGAGATAAAGCAGAAGTTTCTAACCTTCAGTTTGTGGATGACACTCTTTTCTTTATGTTTAGTTAGATTGAAAATGTCAAGAACAATATGAGTACGGTGTAATGTTTATGATTTGATTCAAGCCTCAAAATTAACAAAGAGAATCATTGATTTTACAAGATTAACGTGGACCAATGGGGACCTTGAAACCATGACAGGCTTGTAAGAGTGCTCTTTGGGCTTTTGGCCCATGAATTAAATGAGTCTTCCCTTAGGGGACAATGTTGTCAAGGCGATTGTTGATAGGTTAGGCGTGGCCTAGGCGACATATAAAATAATTAATATATATATATATATATATATATATATATAATATTCATGTAAATATCATTTATATCTATACTACTTATAATGCAAATACTTGAAGAAGTTCACCGTGTGATCATTTTAGCCTAAATTCCGAGAATATCCCTCCTTTTCTTAATAGTTTATTTATTTCATAAATTAATTTTTTTACTTTTTAAGGGTATATAAGTAATTAAACAATAAACCTGTAATTATCGTACTTGATAAATTTCAAAAACTGACTTTAAAAAAATCAACCCCCTTTATTTTTGGCAACTTTTATGGATAAGTGGTTCGTGATAAGTAACTTCCAAACAGTTAAAGAAACGTGGAGCCGTGGAGATAACCACCATTTGTATCCACCGTCAAGATATAACTCTCTAACCTTTCTAATTATTCTCTTCTCTATTTTATCACATTTTCATAAAATCGCCCAAACCATGCTTCCTCTCTATCGTTCTTACACCAAAGACAAGTTTTCAATGATGGTCGACTGAACGACAGATACACAGCGGGCAAGTTCCACATTCCCCGAGTGCCCCACAAAGACAGTGGCGGCAAACCAAATAGAGAACTGAACAACGGTGGTAGTAAGCATCGTAGGCCTCACAATATGCCACAGCTTCTAGACAACAGTATTTCACCACACCAATTTTTCTTCATTCAGTCGTGTATAGGTATCTCCAAATCACCATAAAAACTTATAATTCTCGCACTCTTAGTTGTATCACATGGTGAACTTCTTCGATTATTTGCATTATAAGTAGTATAAATAATTAATTGATTATTTTATACTTTATTGTTCACGTTCAACGCATGTGCACATCGACTAGTAAATATAAATACAAATATCTATATTTATATCAACAAATATATTTATAAAAATTATTTATATATTAATATTAAATATATATTGTTGTTTAATAAACTAGCAATGCAAAAAAAAGGCAATTTTTTTTAAAAAAAAGAACACTTTGCCACTGTCCAGCGATAGTGGAAGAGTGTTTGAAAGTTCCAAAAAAAAAATTGTTATTCAATGAACCCAAAAAAAGCAAGTAATTATAATTGAAATAAAGAGAAATCATAATTGGAATGTAAAAAGAACCAAAAACGTAGACATACAATGTAGAAAAAATTTTAAAAAAGGAAAAAAATATTGCCAAAAATTCTGATCACTGGCTGCAAAATTGATATTGTCGACAATCCCAAAAAACTATGTGTACCTCTTTTGCATACCCTTTAGCGTAGTAGCTAAGATACTTGGAATGCATAATGAGATTTTTTTGGAAAACATTTGATGAGGATAGGCATGGGCACTTGGAGTTGGTGGCTTGGGAGGTGGTCAATAGACCCTAGGAAAAGGGAGGCTTAAGCATTGGCAATCTACATTAGAAGAACAAAGCTTTCACAACAAAGTGGTTTTTGTGTTTCCCGAGGAACAAGATGAGTTATGGGCAAAGTCACAAGCAGCAAAAAGGGTTTATCTAAAAAATTGGGATGCAAGTTTATCGGGTTTTTTTTTTAATTACTATTGATTAAATTTTAATTTAGAAATTTGCTATGTATCACTAATTATTTTGAAATCTACCCTACTTGGACCAGTCAATAGCCGTTGACTGTGTCGAACAGGTTAGATCTCATTTTTTTCACATTTTTCGTTAAAAAACACCTTTTGAAAAGGCGACTCTTAGAGACGCCTTTTGAAAAGCCGACTTTTTTTTTTTTTGTTTAGAAGCGCCTTTTCAAAAGGCGACTCTAATAGTTGCCTTTTGAAAAGGTGCTTCTAAACGAAAAAAAAAAAAAAAAGAAAGAGAGATGCCCTGTTAGACTCGGTCAATAGCCGTTGACCGGTCCAACTAGGGTAGATTCCAAAATTGTTTATTGTACAGAGCAAATTCTTAAATAAAAAAAATCATCAAGGTTAATTTTCGAAAAAACCCCAAGTTTATCGGTAAGACAAACTCTCTCCTGTCCTTGGAGATTTATTTCTTCTCTTTATCCTATGTTCTTGGTCTTGAGACTCTTGACTACCTTTGCAAGGTTGGGGATGGATCTACGATTCAATTCTAAGAGAACATCTAGTACAATAAAGTAGCTTTTATCATTTCCTAATCTATATAATCCATTTTTAACGCTCATAACAAACCAATTTCCTCTTTTGTTCACTCTTCTACTAAATCTAATGGTTCACACACGTATTGGGAATTTCATTTTTGTAGGAACCTAAATGATTTTAGAGTTAGACGAGTTAGCAGGCCTTCCATAAAAATATTTGGTCGAGCGAAGGTTGTCAAGATATAAAGACTTTGGTCCTACGATAAATTGGGAACCTTTAGTAGCAAATCTCTTTTCTTGTACTATCAAATCAGCCCAACCCCAACTTTAATTCCTTTCCTTCCTTTGGAAAGCTAAAATCTCGAGAAAAAACAAGGTAAGTTGGTTGCTTATCCTTGATAGACTTAATGCTTTGGATATTCTAAAAAGGGGATTGCCATACTTGACTTCGCGCGTTTGCAAAGAAGATGGGTAAAATATTGGTCATACATTTCCCCACTGCCCCTTCACCCTAACTCTTTAGCACAGACAATAGGAAGAGATTCGTTAAAATTGGGTACCTCCAAGAAGGTGCACTTATATTCTTCAATCAAGCTTTTTTCTAATGATCTTGATCACATTAGAGTGCGTGTGGGATCAAACAAGGTTTAGGGCCTCATCTTGGTTGACTTTGGAAAAAGCTTTTAACAGATTCACCCTCTTTGAGTTAGATGGAGGATACTTGGAGCGTCCTCTATTAGTTGTGGTTTCCTTAGAGGACTGCTTCTCCTCCACTTTTGTACTTTTTCTTGGTTTTAATGATACAGTCTCTTTCATATCCCCCCACCCCTAAAAAAAAGGTAAAAAATGGCTTTTGTTTCATCCTTGATTGTAGATCCATCATCTTCATTCCCTTACTTAGTTATTACATTCTTCCTTTTTCCCATTGTAGCATTTCAAAGAAGATGCTTGTGTTGGCATCCCCCTCATTCACCCCACCTCATCATTAAATAGTCATTTGCTCCTCATGAAGAAGAAACACCTCCACTTCCTTCTTTCCTCCTACATCTCCACTTGCATCCCGCTAAAGCTCCTTAAAAATCAATATCTTTGATTTTGCCTGGTAAGGCCCTTTTCTTCAATAGCACATCTCCAATTCTATATCTTTAGTTTGTCCATCACATGTCTATGTTGTAAGCCCTTCCTATAAATCCCCTTAAGCATCCTTACACCATTCCAAGAAATATTTTTGGAGTTGTGGCATTACAACCATATATTCTCAAATCTAAATGGGGTTGGTCCCCATCTAGCTGGATTAGTTTTCAAAATAACCTAGTAGCGACCATAAGTACCCAAACTATAGCTTCTTGCCTAACATAAGTGTGATTGTTGTATAATTCCACAAAAGATAAGATAAAAAAATTAAAACTTGTACTTAAGAAATAAAACCAAAAAAAAAAAGCAACAAAAAATATTTTGAACATTTTCATTACATTGACAGTAAGGGGAAAAACAAAGATCAATGCATTAATATTTTTTCCTTTAGCATTTAGAATATTCAAAAGTCAAGAATAAAAAATAGATAGGATATTGAAGGCTCAGCACTAAATCAAAACTCATTATAGAATGCATGCATACCGACACAAGTCTCTCTTTGTGAACATCATTAGTGATCTGCATGACCAAATTCAACAAATAATTAGAGAAACTAACGAAGAACAAAAGAGAGATAAAAAATGAAGAAAAAAAAAATCTTACTCTAGTTTAGAACAAGATGAATCCATCATAAGAAAAGTTCTCTTAGCTAAATGCCTATTTTTCTACTTCATGTTTCGTTTCCACTCCCTAAGTAGTCAATTCTAATAAAAATTCTTACCGGCTTCTAGTAGTTCTTGATCTCCTCTCCTCCAAAGCCAGGGAGCGCCATATTCCAATTTCTTTCTGCATTCAATTGAGAAATATGAAAAACAATAATAATAATAATATTAATGACAGACCAAAGCTAGGAATCAAATAATGCACACCACTTCTAGATTAAGCTAACCTAAATGTAGAAGTATGTCCTTTGCTTCCAAAGTTGTAGATTTCCGATGCTTGGCCAAGGAGCAACCATGTGTTGTTATCTAGTCAAAATGAAAAAAATAACAAGTAAAAGAATTACAAAACCATATAGATTTAAAAAAAAAATTATATTTTTACCAAGGAAATGGATACAACTACACAAATGATACATAAACTATAGAAGAGAAAGAGAATGATTTAGTAAGAAATATTGGATATAGAATTATTGGTAAAATAATTTGTCTTCTCACAAATCAAATCAAACTCAACAAACATGAAATCTCGCTTGATAAAGTTTTCCCAACCATCTTGACTACTCCATTGATCTAACCAGGTTTTAAGGAACAAGTTAACCCCATAACTCCTCCCAATAGTCAGTGGGACTGAAACCAACCAAAGTTTACAAACGCAAGGTAACATTACTTTGTCAATTATATTGTGAATTGAGGCTATGCTTTCAGCCAAGCCTAATACACTCAAAAGTCAAAAAGAATTCTTGTCATAATGACAAAACTTGAGTTTATAGTCAATACTTTAAAAAAAAAAAAAAAAGAAACTATAAGATGTTATATATGTATGAATTTGTATGTAAATAAGCTATACAAAAGGTGGTCCCTAACTTGAACCACAACACAAATCAATCTACACAAAATTGCCCCAGCCTCTAAGCCATTCGCTTAGAGCAAACCCATTACACAACTTGCTATTTGCTACCCAAAAGGAAGCAAGGAGATGAGATTGCTCCCATAACTTATCTGATGGAAACAATACACGATCGAACACCCTCCTATTCCTTTCTTTCCATAAGGACCATAACACCGCAAGGCACACAACCTTCCAATGGTCTCTCCATAAGGAAGGAATATTTTTCATAAAGGGAAAAATATTAATGGTGTGGCCCACGACCGGGAAATGAGCGCACCACTTACTCCAAACCTCCTTGGAAAAAGGACAACTCCAACATAAGTGTCCAACGGATTCCACATCCCGTTGACACAGATAACACCATGAAGGGGATAAACACATATTTGGAAAAAAAATTTGCAACATATCACCCGTATTGATTTTCCCATGGGCCAGCTACCCATCCCAAAAACTTAACCTTTGATGGTACCTATGCATTCCATATTAAGTTATGATAGGCGAAGGAGACAGCAAAAGGTACATTAAAAGTTGATGCTTCAAACAATGTCATAGAACTTACTGATTGACTTGGATTGGCAACCACCAAATGACTAAGTACTGCCGAGACAACTCCTTTTTTTAGCTCTCCCCTCAACTTAGTTAGACCATCATACTTTAAAATACAAACATGCATGCATCCCCATTTAAGAAATATTTGGGTTTATAGGACCCATATCAGTAGTAGCAATGGAGCTACGAGTGGGAAAGGTGAGCATACTCCTTGCAAGAGGTCATTAAATAGTTTTGACTATTGAGTAAGCTAAGAGGTGGTGAAAGACGTGTGTGTGGGTGTCACAGGGGGGGTTATGAAGTATTGACTGTAAACTTCATATTACCTCTCTGTATTTAGGATTCCCAGAATGGTGGCTGATTGCTTGGAGAGTTGATGAGGGGTTTCTTATGGAAGAATGATGATAAGGTGCATGGATCTCATCTTGTGACTTGGAGAATTGTTCAGATGAAGGGGGAACAGGGTGGTTTGGGAATTGGCAAAATTTCAGCTAGAAATAAAGCCTTGGTTGGAAAATGGTTGTGGAGGTTTCCTATTGAGCAGGAGCAATTATGGGTAAAGGTGACCAGAAGGAGGCATGGGTTCAGGGATAATCTACGGGGCGCTAGTGTGGCCGTTAGGAGTACCTATAGAAGCCCTTAGAAATTCATTCATTTTGTTTATCCCTCTTTCCTTCCTTTAACTAGACTCAAACTGGGGAATGGTAATTTAATTCGATTTTGGGAAGACTCTTGGTCTGGGAATGTTTGTTTCAATCGTTATTTCCTAATTTTTTTCGGCGCTCTAGTCTCCATAATAGGCCTATCTCTGATTTTATTAGGGATGGTGTGTATGGGGCCGGGGGCCCTCTGTCATGGGATTTGCATTTGATGGGAAATTTTTATCCTAGGGCTAAACAGGAATTTAAGTCTTTTCTTAATTGTCTGGTTTTCCTTTAGGTGGCAACGATATAATTCTTTGGCCTTGGGATTCCTCGGGTTCTTTTTCTACTAAATCTTTCTTTCTACATATTACGTGTACCATATTGGTTACTTCAGCTATTAAATAGTACAGTAGGCTTGTATCCTAACCTAAATATGGTTGAACATAATAGCAATGTCATTTTGCCAATTTCTACAAAAAAATTTATTGTTTCTAAATTTGCATTATCATGAAAACAATAACAAGAAGTTTTAACAAAACAACACAAACAAGAACTCACCAAATTTCTCACACTTTATTTTTCCATGGTTGATCAAACAAAAAAAAAGAAAAAAGAAAAACAATTTGTTTAAGGTTGAATTTACAAGGAGTGCTTCACATAGTTTTAGACTAAACAACCATGACAATATAACAATACTCAAGAAATGTTACATGCATAGACCAGAAAATCAAAGCTATTATCCAACATCACGTTCCTGAAGAACCCACTAAGGATACCTTTTTCTCATTTTTTTTTCCCATTTGGGGGAGGAGGTGCACTATAAAATCAATATGTTCATTAGGTACTAGGAAAAATGCGAGATGTTTGTGAAAAAACTTACAGAATCAACAAAATCCTCAGCAACCAATATGAGGAAGTCTTCAACCTCAGGATCCAATTTTTCAAATGGACTAATCTGCCATGACACACAAATGAAAAACCCCAACTAAGATTTCAACAACTTTAGTGTAGAATGCAAACATAAAGAGGAAAAAATAAATACTCAGGAGATATAAACAATGACTGATAAATTCAAGAAAAAAGATTTGCGCATAAGGCAATTGTTTCAAATAGACTTGGGACTTGGTCATTGGAACATAAATTTGAAGAAAAGTCGAAACATTTGGAAATCCTTGCTTGCCATCTCTCCATGGCAAGTTGCTTCACATTTCAATTGAAGATATTGAGCAGGAGTGTGAGGCTAGGCATATTGATTATTAAGTATTTCTTAGTCCAATTCAACTAAAAAACCTTTCCTCAAGAAACCTGTTCAGATTCTAGCATTCATTCCAAAGATGCATTTTTTGAACATATGAGAAGAACAAGACCTCAAAACTTATCCCAAGGCATCACCACATTAAAAAGGATTTCAGAATTCTCTTCTTTAAAGATATGAAGAAAACAATGAATTACTTCTAAGATCTACTCATTGTATCTTCACCTAGACTCTTTGGACCATAGATATGCTCAATCTAAATTGGAGCGCTATTTTGTTGGGTGTACTCAAGTACGATTAGTGCTTACCATAAACAAAGAATTTTAATTGTCTAAAAAAAAAAAAAAAAAAAAAAAAAAGAAAGAGCATCTAGCTAAATTTGAAAAAAAGACAGGCCTCCAAATTTGTTAATTTTAGCATCAAAGTATGATCATCTAGTTGGGCATCCCGCCTTGTGACTTTCAACTTTAAATCAAGTTTGATTGCTTAAATACTGAAGCAATCTGGCCCTTCCCATAAAGAAAGAACTTTAAGTCTTTCTTCATCTTCTTAATTTATCTGTTTTCATTTAGAAGGAACAGGGAAAAATTAAAAACATGCACGCATGCACGCACACACACGCATGTGGGGACA
The DNA here is from genome assembly GCA_035771175.1 of Paratinospora sagittata. Classification (NCBI taxonomy): domain Eukaryota; kingdom Viridiplantae; phylum Streptophyta; class Magnoliopsida; order Ranunculales; family Menispermaceae; genus Paratinospora; species Paratinospora sagittata. The sequence goes on along the minus strand of CM069597.1, from coordinate 31,866,877 downwards.
GTTTTAAAAAGAGCATAATTCACCTGGGAAACTAACTCACGAATGCTCCTCTTGGTAAGAATGTGATTGCCAGATTCCTCGTCATCTACACTAACCACTGTGGTGGGCCCTCCTGATTGGACACTATGATTGGTTGTCACAGGTGTTAAAGATTTCTGATTTCCTGGTCCTGATATCCGCATAGCTTGCTGTTGATGCGGCACAGAAATTGGGGTCCTTGGTTGTGCGTATTGCTGTCCATAATGATCTTGCGAGTGATGAGTCAGTAATTGTTGTTGCTGAGGTTGAGCAGATGAAGCTTGTTGGTGTGAAACCATTTGCAAAGAATGATGATGTTGCTGAAGATGGTTTGGCCTTTGTTGCAACGATTGTGGTCTCATTTGTTGCCTGTATGATGGGGATGGTAAAGAAGGTGGAGGCATTTGTTTCACTTGGGGAGCAGATGACATCCACGGTTGTGTAGGAGGTTGCAAACCTTGAGACATACCAGGAGATGGAGAGCTAGGAGAAGTAATAGATGGGCCTCGGAGTAAACCATGACTTTGAAACTTCTGCAAAAAGAACACAGCCACAGAACATGACAAGCTGAGAACATCCCAAAACTACAAAATTCAAGACTAATAGTATAAAGTTCCAAGGTAAAACTGAAGTTATTGTCGAGCCAATATTGCCATGTCAACAGCTGATCCTTAATGGAGCTTCTCTATTATTTAGAGGGCCCTTAGCTGGCTAACAGTTCATTTATTATACCAAACCCAAAACACAAAACAAATCATGCCTTCAAGGAATAAAAAGGGGCCTCCTCATAATCCCAAAGGTCCTTTATGCAAAGGAACACAATCCTAGATGTCAATTACACCTATGTCCACCTTAGGCAACTTCTTTCCACCCATAAGGCCTAGGTGATACCAACTCTTCATTCATTTTTTTCTCTTTTGTTTAGAGAGAAGTAAACGCAAGAGTGCATGCACATATGCACCACACAATGGGATTAAGGAATCTTTCATTCCACAATCTTAAACTCCTTTTCCTTTTCTTTTTTGCCAAAAACATTCTGAAATGGGAATGAGTACCACAGCTACACATGATGAAGGACAAATAGTACAAGAATTTGTACTAAATGGCTAAATGCCAATGAAAAACCTTGTTTAATCTAGTCCATCTTCTTATCATAAAAAATCAACAATTGGAAGAAGGTAGTCTCATCACAAACAAAATCTCCTTCTCTCAAGGTGGCCTAAAGTAAATATTAAAAAAAAAAAAAAACAGGAAAATAAACTTTAAAACTGACTTGGGTAGCGGGAGACTGGTTACTCGACGGGGATTGCGATCTTAGCGATGGTTGAACTGCTCTCTGTTGTTGGTGCAAGGGAACCCCACTTGGTCGCATTTGAGCACCCGAACTAAGCGATCCCATCATCCCAATAGTTTGAATTCCTTGAATTGGTGGCCTCACCTGAAAATTACAAGACAAAAAATTTAAAAAAAAAAAAAACACCAGAAGACCCTTAAAGCCAATGTCTTTCCTTTCATAAATATAGACAATATAGAATAAATGTCAAAAAGAACAGTCAAGAACGGCAAACCTACCTGGGAAGTGTTCTGATTCGCCGCAATTGATTCAGGCAAACTGACTGAACTTCGACCCAATCCACCGAATTGCTGGCCGAACGAAGAAGGCCCAAAAGACGAAAATGTTGATGGCTGTGGCGTCGGAGGCCTTGCTTGATGCGCTGGGACTCCGATCGCAAGCCCGCCTCTTAGCGTTGAGGTCGCTGGAACAGAAGGCGGAGCAGCTGATGGCAAAGAAGGCGACGTCAAGGTTGCTGTAGATGAGGCTGAAGACGACGACGATGACGACGATGATGCTGATGCAGATGACGTAGATGATGAAGAAGAAGAGGAAGAAGAAGGTGGGAAATGAGAAGGAAGTTGAGAGAAAGGAGATTGTGGTAGAAGCCGATTAAGTTGGGGTCTGATCTGAGATAGTTGTTGTTGAATGGTAGGAATTGACGGTTGCTGGAGTGAAGTTGAGGTTTGCGCGCTTTGATTAGGGTTTTGGGTTGAATTATTATTAGGGTTAGGGTTTAAGCTCGTGGAAGAAGAAGAAGAAGAAGAAGAAGGAGGTAGGATCTGAGGGGTTGAAGAGATTGTAGACGACGACGAAGGAACAGTAGCAGGCGTTGGGTCTGTGGGCTGAGCCGAAGTCGGAGGAGATGTCTCCATAGGTTCCATGGCAGTTAGCTGCTCGGTGACCGATAATTACCTCGGCTATTTTTAGTAGTTGCGTGCGCACCTGTACGCGCTAAACGGCTCTGTAACTGTAAAGGACGTTTGATAATTTTGAACTTTTGATAAAATTATTGAAAAAAAAAATGAACTACTTTAACTTCTGGACAAGATATTTTAGATGTTCCCCGTATAACTAGCTTAAATTAATAATATGAAACAAAAATAATTTGATTTAGAAATTATTAATTTTACCAAAAAATAATTAAACTTCCTATAACGTAATTTTATAAGTTAAAATTTACTATAATTAATTTTATAAAAAAAAATTAGTGCTGTTAAATTAAAGAAATAATATTAAAAAATTAGTTTATGTTAAATTAAGGTTGCAGCTATTTAAATCACAAAAAAAAGCAACCTCATTAATGAACTATATACACCCCAATCACTAACACAACTCCCTTTAACATACATACAATCTTTCTACCTTAGCCAAAAGCCAAAAGATTCATAAACTACTCTTTTCTCAATCTACCCCACCCTTCCTTCTTCTTTTTCTTCTCCTCCATTTCTTTTTCTACAAAACCTTATTTTTTTTAACTTTAAAGCCTATCATTTTCATCTTCTTATCTTAGTTAGCAAGATATTGAAGTTAGGAAAACATCGTTTAGACTCCATATGGAGCGAATTGTCACTCATCGTCTTCAAAAATTTGTCAACATTTGATCATTTGAATCAATAAGAAATGCATGTGTTTAATGATTTTTTGTGTTTTCATTCACTTTTATTCATGAAATGGAATATTTATGGGTGTTTTTTAATGTGTTTTGCCCATAAAATTTACAAGAACGAACTTGGGGTCGCTCACGCAGGGCCAACCCTTGTACAGGAGGGTCGGCCATGGCCGGGCGACCCTCTTATTTTCCATTTTTTTATAATTATTACATATCATATTGCATTAGGATGCATTTTATGATAATTTTGACATATTTTTACTCATTTCGGGCTAATTTGGACAAAGGAGCACCGCTCCCCACTCTTTACTCTCGTGTTGGGCACAGGTGGAGTATGACACCCCCACCACCTAAATGAGTTGGGACTGACTGTAAACATGATAAATTTGTCATGAAATACGTCATAATGTAATATGGTATATGAAAATGAAAAAAAAAAAGAAATAAAAGGGTTGGTCGGACAGGACCGACTCTTACAAAGGAGGGTCGACCTCGTAGGGCTGACCTCTTCGTGACGATTTTTTGGAAAACAAAAAAAATGTCATTTTAGTAATTTTATTTAAAGATATTTAAATAATTACATAAAATAGGTGGAGTGGGATATAGATAGTCCATTAATGAGGTCTATATAGCTGCTCTCCAAAAAAACCCTCTTTACACTACAAAAAACCACTTATTTTGATTTTCAATAATACCCTCATGTGATAATACCAAAATGCCGGCCAAATGACATGATTACCCCTGAAAAAAAAAATTTTCACAAATGCCATCAAAATACAAATAATGACTCATTTGCCATATTTTACTGTTCATTGCACAGTCAGCACGCCAAACAAGCGTCATGTCAGCGCCCCGATGGCATTAAAAGGAAGGCGTCTTTTGAAAAGACGCCTTCCTTTCATTTTTTTTTACAAGTAGAAGGGAAGGCGTCTTTTGTAAAGACGCTTTCCCTTCGTAATTTTTTTTTTTTTTATGGAGAAGAACCCCATCATTTTCTGTCATTCCTGAGCTTATTTTTTACAATTTATTCTAAGTTTCTTAGTGATTATCTTGCTCTGTTAAGGGAAAGATGATGTTGGGAGTACCCATTTCCTCAGCTTGCCTCTGAGATCTGTTAATTCTTAGCAAGTTATTACCTCATTTTTAGCTGTAAAAACCGGAAGAAATGAAAAGTGCCCTTGTCTCAAATTGAAGTTCTTAAAGGGTTTAGAAGAAACTGCAGTTTTTTTTTTTTTTTCTGGGAAAGCTCTGATTCGCAAGTCGCTTTTGCTCTTTTTTTTTTGCTGCTGCTGCTGCTGCTGCTTGCTGTGGTGGTTTCAACCACTAGACCTATGGGATGACTCTTCCCTATTAGCATCATCATCCAGATGAGCAACAGCAGCCTCACCAAGAGCCAGATCAAGTGCCTGCATTCCTAGCTCAACAGATAACGCCGCATCCTTAGTTGTGATTCCTGAAACAAGTGGACACATGTCTGACAGTATAACTGAGAAACCTTTGCCCTGCAATAAAGTAAATCAGAGCCATACTTACATCTCTGCTTAAAGATATGTATACAAAAATAAATAAAAAATAAATGTAATGAACAATTTGGGTGGCCCAAGAACACAAGTATGTTACTAGAGAAACTGACCCTAATCACACTTGCAGAAGACTTAAAAACAAAATTGCTTTTGACCATGTCAGTGGAGGAGACTAAGCAATGGGTAGAGTGAAGGACTGATTTTGGATCTGAAGTGAAACTGGTAGCTGCCTTAAGGATTGCTGTCTGGTCACTGTTGGACTAAAAGGAAGACAGAGAATGGCACTAAGAATACATGGAAACTTCATCTTGGCTGAAACCACCGCAGAAAGCAACAGTAGCAGCAAAAAAAAATTTATTTGAAGGGAAAGACGTCTTCCTTTAAAAATATGATTATTTGAAAATTTTATTTGAAGGGAAAGACGCCTTCCTTTAAATAGACGCCTTCCTTTTGAAAAGACGCATTCCTTTCAATGCCACTTGGGCGCCGACGTGGTGCTTGTTTGACGTGCTGACTGTGCAATGAACAGTAAAATATGGCAAATGAGTCATTATTTGTATTTTGATGGCATTTGTGAAATTTTTTTTTTTTAGAGGTAATCATGTCATTTGGCCCCAAAATGCCCCTATTTTTTTTTCTCAATTTGAAAAGTTTTCTTTTTTTCATTTTTTCATCGTGGGGTTCGGTCTTGCGTAACCGAACCAAATGTAAAAATAAAATTTTTTAACTGTTCAGTCGGAGATGACAAAACTTAAAACATTAGGTTCGGTTGGAAATGACTGAACTTATCGGGATCGGTTCGGTATAGTAGGTCAGAACCAATCTCAATTTCTTCTCACCCACATCAGTTTCCTCTCACTTCAGACGATGTTTTGCATGAACAAAATATCAAACACATTCGATTCCACGTAATTTAAATACTAAATATGATTAAAAATAATAATAATAACAAATTTCTTATCAATTTAGTACTTTTTTCATTAAAAAGGAGATTATAGCAACGAAGTAAATGATTTTTGTAGTGATTTAGAGCTTTTGGTGTAATGATTTAAAATTTTGAGTGTTGAAAATTTGAAAAAAATAGAGAGAGAGTTGAAGAGGGTGTTTTGAAAATGTTGAAATCAGAGAGAAACTGAGAAGAGTGTTTTGAAAAGTTTGATAGGGTAAAAATAACAGTTTTTTATATTTTGTGATAGAAATAGAATAAGGTAGAAAACAGATTTTTTTTGAGGTTTAAATAGCTGCCTCCTAAATTAAAGAAATGATTTTATTACTTTAATTGAAAAGTTATTTTTAAAGTTTTATTTAAAATTAATAATATGATAATAATTTCAAAATTAAGTTTTATTAATTTTATGTTAATTTATTAATTTTGAATTAATTAGTAAGTTTTATTAAGTTACTAATTTTAACATTAATAAAATTTAATAATCATTTATTATTAGTAAAATTTAATAATAATGTGCTAATACTTTCAATATTAATAAAACTTTATATTAATAAAATTATTTATTATTTATATAAATATTTTTATAAGATTTTAAAAATATATATATAAATTTTGATGCTAAACAAAATACAGTAATATGATTTTTTATTTTTTTTTAGAAAAAACAAGTATAACCTAATACCACCCCATTCATTAAAAATTCGAACCACGCAGGATCCGACTAATAACCACACTAATAAGACCCGACCCGACGGCCCCGCCCCTCAAAACTAGCCCACAGTCAGTTTACGTAGTCATTTCATGTAATAAATTAGTTGCTCGAACCAACGAACCAATGCCTTATTAGTAGTAATATGATATTATTAAGAAAGTGGATAAAAGGGTACGATTAGAATTAAAAATAGAAAGGAAAATGCATATAATACTTCACTTCATGTCCATTGAATTCGTGTGAAAAATAAAAAGAAACTAACAAAAAAAAAATTGTAGGTACAGTTGAAGCTCATTTCGGTTTGTCCCTTTCGTTACAAGATATTGTTCATCGGCCTCCATGTGCTTGAGTTGGGCTCATAGGTTACTTAGATATCTTGCAAAAGCTTTATGTTGAATAGGTATATGATCGAAATTCGTGGTCATTTTAGTCTTGCTGAAAACACGAAGGATAATAATTAAGATTTTAAGGAGTAAGATGTTTCTTGCAGGTAAGTGGCTCGCCTGTGACATTTTCCAGTTGTTTAGGCCCAGCACCAGCGTATCATAGAAATTAATGAATGAAATCATTGGAATCAAATTTGTAGACTAGTCCAGGATCAACCGCAGCAACAGGATTTACGTGCCCAGAAACATAGTTGAATGGCGTTGTTGGAGAACGGAACAAATTTTTCAATATGGTGCTTCTAGTGTTATCTAGCACAATAGCTGTCTCATAGAAGTAAAAGAGATGTTGTATCAGTAGTTAGTGCAAAGTTTCTGAGAAAACAGCTATGATCACATGACATAAAATGCCGCCAACCTGTTGTCATCAGGGCTGATTGAATTACTGTGGGGATCCCAAGAAGGGTGGCAAGACTTTATAATTGCAGCAACGGCAGAAGCATGCAGGCACGACATGGAAGTGCTGGAGATGATATTATAGTCATCAGATCGTTCTGTGGTGGCTTTAATTAGTTGCTACTCGAGATCAAGCTGCCAACATCCTCACGGCTGGGGTTATCAGGCTGAACAACAGTATCATTATGAGTTTGGAACAAGTTTTAAAGAAATACATGTAGCTTTTGTTCTTTATTTTTAAGATCAATGGGTGAAAATTATAAGAAAAAATAAAAATGGAAGGAACTGTATTAGATGCTAGTTTAACATACTTCGATAACATCGGGAGTGATAATGTAGGACCAATTGAAGGAAAGACGGCCATCCTTGGTTCAGGCTTAGTTTTGAGAAATGTAATGGTTGGGAGGATTTTCGCAACTAGGCTCCTGTTGGCAAAACGAAGATAACAGAAAATCTTATTTTTCAAGAACTCTAAACATAATACAAGTCCTATTTTTAAAAGGTCGTCTTGATAATTACTTTTCAGTTGTTAGATATACTTGAAGCTCTTCTAATGTTTGGCCTATTAGCGTGGCAGGGACGACAAATTGGAAGCCTACATCTTTTGCCAATGAATCTGAGAATCATTCCAACGCTTCCTCCTTGTCTTACAACAATACTTTTTACCCCTTCTGTTACCTAGGATCATCTCATTGGTGCACATGTCAATCTTACCCTTAATTGAGTTTTCTTCAAGAGTATTGTTCTTGCAGAAGCTGAAAACAAAGGAAACCTATGACAGTATTAGGAAAGAAATTAATCAAGTCCTACAAGCTATATATTATTCTAATAGGTGAATTCAGGAATCTTAAAACATATTGAAGCTTTGAAATAGGCAACTGTTACAAGCGCATACCTAGCATTCTCAGCTGAAACACTGGCAGCTGCCAATGCAGTTGCATTGATAATTCCATAATATTTCTTCATATTGAGTGGGTTCAATGAAAATCCCTGCAAATACATGACCCTGATTTTCCATTCATAAATATTTTTGTGCTCATGAACCATCAAAAGGGATCTCCACAGCGCTAGGATTATGAAACTAAATTGAACACCTCAGTATTTTTAAATTCTGGAGATACACGTGTGTCAAACTCTCTATCAATAGAACTGGCTGCAATGGTTAGGATCCAAGAAGCAACATTAGTTGCAGTTCTAGGGAGCTCATCATTTCCAGCTGAAGCAGAGACAAGAATTCCCTTCTTGAAAGCATGAAACTATGCAACTGAAATTGCATCGGAGAAGTAGCTCGTCTGGGGAGGCACTGGGTTGGCAGAGATAGAAATAACATCGACACAGTCATCAATGGCATCTGTGAAAGCCAGAAGGAGGTTGACTTCGCTACATTGGTTGAAGCAACATGCTTTGTAGATGACAAGTCTAGCATTAGGTACACCACCCCCTGCGGTTCCTCTTGCTATCTCAAGTAGGCTCTGACATCATTCACCACTGACCCAGCCACTGTGGAAGAAACATGAGTTCCATAGCCATATCTTATCACAAGGTGAGCGGGATATTAGTTGGAGCACTGACTTTCCAATATCTCTGAAAATATTGAAATAACTGGTGCTGTTTGCTAATCTAAAATTGTGTCCTACAATACATCTCCTTTAAAAGTATCTTTGGAATTGGACCTAGTCCTTCACTCCTGAAGCTCTTGGACTGCAGCCAAACTCCTACATACCAAAAAAGAAAGCCAAACTCTTTCTCAAACCAGTTAATTTACGATTCTAATAAGATAATTAGCATAAATATACAGAACCAATAATAAGATATTAAGAGTGAGGCCTTATGTTTTAGCATAGTTAATATAACTAAAAAAAGAGCATTTACTGTGCCAATCAAACCAATGATCACATCAAATTTAGCATCGAGAGACAACTCGTTAAATTTCTTAATAGATTGGAGTCGAAGAAAGCCTCATGAATGCATTGTGTGGACATGATTTGTTTTACTCTCAAATACTGAAATAATCGATTCGCTAGCTGGGACATCGAAGCAAGGCAACTGGTTTTCCATGCTTTCAAGCCTTTTTAAAAAAATAATATAAAAAATTAAGTTCATGATGCTAATTGAAACTTACCTGCAAGTGTTTGTGCCTGTTGTGGTGTGAAGCATTGCTGAGAAGCCTCTATAAACTACTGCTGCCTGTGCTTCATCCATACTTGAAAACATATGACAAAACATTTTTAACAAATCAGCTTTAAACCTCAATTGAAAATAGAAAAAAAAAATCAAGGTCTTTAATAGCCATTACATGAAATGATTTAGTCCTACCTTCCAGTCACTATGGCAAGCATTTCATGATTGGCTGAGATCACAGAATCTGAATTAGGATGAGAGTGCTCCCCCCATGTAGACAATGTAGTGCTGCAAATCACACAACTAAATACCTTCTCTTTGGTTTTTTTTTTTTTAAGAAAAAAAAAAAAAAACCTTGATCAAACAATAATAAGGGTGTCACTGTATCAATTCATTAAGCAAACTAATGCTAGTGTCAACAAGATTAAACCTCATTATCTCCTTTAGATGAACATAAAATTAAACAAAACTATTGTTGCATCGATTCATACTGAAAACAAAATCCAATATAGTGGTTGCTTTAGTAATGCCAACCTTCACTGAAAAAGAAGAAGTAATGAACACCCATGAATATGACAACGTTACCTTAGTCGAAAAGTAGTTTAATTGACCAATGCAAATCCAATTGAGAACAAGAAAACGGTAAAGAAGAGTTGTGCTTACTTTCATATTTTCTACACAAATTCTGGCTCATAAGTTCGATGAACAGAAGTGGGAATTCCAGGGAAGAAGAGACAAGAATTCCCTTCCTGAAATTGAATGCACGAAGCGATGCAATTGAAATTGCATAAAAAACGAAACTTGGTTGAGGAGGTGATAATCCGATGGATAAGGAGAGAATGTCAACGTTGTCATTAATGGCATCCTCTAAAGCCATAAGTATTATGTCACCACATTGGTTGACCAACATGCTGTAGATGGCAAAGTCTAGCATTAGGTGCTCCACCTCTGGCAGTCCCTCTGGCTGTCCCATGTAGGCTCACATTAGTCACCAATGAACTGGCCACTGTGGGTGCCATGGCCATCATATTGGGACTCGAGAGATCTATCCTTTGCCTCAAATCCTTTATTACCGAGAACCAATAAGTTTCCTGCACAATCCAAATTTCAGCACTGATAAGGTAAATCCAAGTTTCACTATGAGGTAGAGGCCTGCTTATGTATATCTAACTATCACACAAAATAGACAAATATCAAATATGCAAATGCTAACATAGAGATTTGAAACCAAGACATGGATCATGCCCATCTCATCCAGTTGACAGTTTCGAAAGGCTGAGTTAACTCTACCTGAGAAGAAATACTAAAATCTTCCCAACCTGCATAGAGAAATAAACACATCAACAGAGAATTGTGTATGAGACATAAAATGGAAAGGTGAATAGTACCAACAATAAAAAGTCCATATCAATGAGCACTGGTTGGCACCCCGTCCCCCCTTTCACAAGTGGGGAGGGTTCAAGTCCCCTTACCAAGAAAATAATGGGCAACCATAGTTTTGTTAGTTTTTCGTGGTCTCATTGAGGGCCTATGGCCTTGGTTACCCACTTCCATGTGTGGGCTTATGTGTCCACCTTATCTTTATGGCCCCTAAGGGGCCAGTGCTTTATGCCTGCATGTTCTTCAGAATGATTCATGATGTTGTTGACAGAATGTACTCTAGAAATGAAGAATTAATGTAATCTTGTGTGCAAAAAATAAAAAGTTAAGTCCATACTGTAGGGTAGACACAAACTCGACTTTTTCCCCCTCCCAACATAAGGTACTAGCACCGGATATGCCTTTATTATTATTATTTTTTTTATTTTTAATTTTCAATTGGTCGGATGATACGCCCTTGCATAGTTGGAGAAAAGCTTTGTTGAGTTGAATTGAGCTATGCGCTTGTTACATCAACAAGGACATCATTTTCATATTTTATGTTTTTCAAATGCAATCCATGGACACCTTTCAAAATTGGGAATCTCATTCCAAATATAACAGATTGATGGGGAAATTACCTGCCTTTCTCATCTAATATTTTACAGCCACCTTTTCTTGATTCAAGTAGCAAAAATCCAGACCACCAGTGTTCCTTGCTTAACATCACCATTCCTCATTACTAAGCAATTTGTCTTGCATAAAAGTAGACAAACTGTCACAACTAAGTAAACCAAAGGCTCCTTGGATTGATTTGTACACACACCTATAGGAAAATTGTTAAAATTGGCTAAAGTTGAAAACCTCGTATTTATGAAATAAAATCCAAAAACAAAAAGCAAAAAAAAAATATCATGAACATTGTCTATACAGTGAAAAAAAAAAAGAGTCAAAGCAAAGATCATGCCATTAACAGTTTTTTCTTTGCCATTCAAAATATTAAAATTTCAAGAAAAAAAACAGGCAAAATATTCATAACTCAACACTAAAACAAGACTCATTATAAAACGAAACCATACCACCACGAGTCTCCAGTTTTAAACATCCTTTGTGTTCTGCACGACCAAATTCAAAAGATTTTGACAAAATGGAAAAGAACAGATGAAAAAAATATAAAATAAAGAAAAACAATTCCTTCTCTAATTTATTAGAAGAAGTATCTGCCATGAGAAAAATTCTTCCTCACTTAGTTGCCTATTTTTCTACTTTGTCTTACCTAAGTAATCAATTCTAATGAGAGTACTTACTGGCTTCTTGTAGCGTGATCTCCCCTCCTCCATAGCTAGGGAGCGCCATCCAATTTCTTTCTACATTCAATAGAAAAACATGAAAAAAGAAATTATGACATTTTTATAAACTAAAGCAAGGAATCAAATAATATACGCCACTTTTACATTTAACAAAACAAAACTAACAAGAACTCACTGAATTTTTCACACTTGAATTCCTTGAATTGCTAGCCTCACCTGAAAATTACAAGAAAAAAAAAAACAAGAAAAATCTAAAAGTAACCCTCTGGAACGAAACCCTATTTGAGCAGTGTTTAGATTCACCAATGATTCAGACAAATTCACTGAACTCCCACCCAATCCAACGTATTGCTAGCTAAAAAAGAAGAATGCCCACAAGATAGAAAACATTGATGCTTGTGGCGTGGGAGCAATTGCTTGATTCACTCGGACTCTAAATGCAAGTTCGCTTCTCTCCGTCAAGGTTGCGAAAACGGAAGGTGGAGCAGTTGAGGGCAAAGAAGGAGACATCAAAGTCGAAGAAGATGAAACTGAGGTAGAGAAAGAGGACAAAGGAGATGACGACAACAATGATGCAGATGGCCATGATGCTAATGTAGACAATGCAAACGATGTATGTGATGATGATTATGTTGATGATGATTATGCAAATGGGACGACATTAATGCAGATGAAATAGATGATGAGATCATCGTGCAAATGTAATGTGGCTGCTGCTGATGATGATTGTTATGATGCAAATGCAAATGATTAAGATCCAAATGCAGATGATGCAGACGATAATGATGCAAATGATACAAATGATGATGATGATGCAAATGCAAATGATGACGATTATGAAGCAAATGCAAATGATGAAATGCAGATGCTAATGATGCAGATGATGACGATTATGATGCAAATGCAAATGATGCAAATGGCGATGATGATGATGCAAATGCAGATGAATATGAAGCTAATGCAGATGATAATGATGAAAGATGCAAATGATGCAAGAGATGATGAAAGATGCAAATGATGCAAGAGATGATGATAATGTTAACGAAAACGATGATGACGATGATGATGCAAATGCAAATGATCATAAAGCTAATGAAGATGATAATGATGCAGATGATGATGATGTTAATGCAGAAAACGACGATGATGATGCAAATGCAGATGATGCATATGATGGTGATGCTAAAGCAGATGATACAGATGATAATGCAAATGATGCAAATGATGCAAACGATGATGATGCAAATGCAAATGATGTTAATGAAGATAATGCAGATGATGATGCTACAAATGCATATGACGATGATGCAAATGCAAATGATGTTGATGATTCAAATGGAGAATAAGGGAGAGAGGGACATGAGAAGGAAGTTGAGGGTATTGCGATTGTAGTAGAAGCTAATGAAGTTGACGTTTGCACGCTTTGACTGGATTAGGTCTAGAGTCCATACAACAAAGGGAAATTAATGGAATTTGTTGATGTGAAACTTGGAGGTGAATTCAAAGAAGATTAGATGAGAAGAGTGATTTTGGTTGGATAGGCCAATTCAAATCCTGCTCCAAAGGCATAGCCTGGTACGCGAAGTGTGGTTCAAATGTTATCTCTTCCATGTATTGATTCTCCTTGATCTCCTTTGGTCACTCATATTTGTCCATCTTTTTCATTTCATCTTTTTTTCCGACCATAGGTTTGATTGTCTCTACATTTGGTACCCTTGATTTGTTCCTATTCCTCAGGGAAAGAAAGTTTCACTTTTAGACATCTCAATTCTTTTACCTAGAATTTGTCTAAAAATAGAAAGGCACGCGTGCAATGAGCTGAACTGATCTAAATGGTTTTGTTTTGAATGAACTTTATACAACAATAAGATTAAATGAGTTTATCTAACTAGTGCACTTAATAAATGAAATAACTAAAAAGGTCAATTCGTAGTTGTTCAAAAAGTCCTAGCCAACAAGCAATTTATTCAAGGAACAAGTGCTGGAACATTAAAAAAACCTCTCATTTATGAAATAAAATCCCAAAGAAAAAAAGAACAAAAAATATCATGAACATTGTTTATACAGTGAAAAAAAGAGAGCAAAGACAAAGATCATCTCATTAACATTTTTTTCTTTGCCATTCAAAATATTAAAATTCAAGAATAACAAATAGGGAAAATATTCAAAATATTAAAACAAAACTCATTATGAAATGAAACCATACTATCTATGGTTGTAAACATCACAGGTGATCTGCACAATTAAATTCAAAAGACTTCGACAAAATGGAAAGAACAAATGAAAGAAATATAAAATAAAGAAAAAAATTCCTTCTCTAACTTAGAACAAGAAGTATCTGCCATGACAAAAAATTCTCCCTTACTTAGTTGCCTATTTTCTACGTCGTGTTACCACTCCCTAAGTAATCAATTCTAACGAGAGTTCTTACTGGCTTCTTGTAGGGTGATCTCCTCTCCTCCATAGCCAGGGAGCACCATCCAATTTCTTTCTACATTTAATAGAAAAACATGAAAAAAGAAATTATGAGGGATCAACTAATATACGTCACTTTTAGATTTAACAAAACAAAACTAACAAGAACTCACCAAATTTTTTACACTTGATTTCCTTGAATTGCTAGCCTCGCCAGAAAATTACAAGAAAAGAAAAACAAGAAAAATCAAAAGGAACCGCCAGGAACGAAAACCTTACCTGAGAAGTGTTATGATTCGCCGAGATTCAAGTAGATTCACTGAACTCCAACCAAATCCAACCTACTGCTGGCTAAAAGAAGAATGCCCAAGAGACAGTTGTGGTGTGGGAGGCGTTGCTTGATGCACTCAGACTCCAGATACAAGTTCGCCCCTCTCCATCAAGGTTGCGAAAACAGAAGGTGAAACAACTAAGGGCAAAGTAGGCGACACCAAAGTCGTAGCAGATAAGATTGAGGCAGAGGACGAGGATGAAGACTATGACAACGATGGTGATGCTAGCACTGATGATGCTAATGTAGATGATGATGGTGCTGATGAAAATGGTGATGGCCTTAATGCAGATGATGATTATGATGTGAATGGTGCCGATGATGATGATGCTTTTGTTACCGTATACAATTTTAGTAGTTTATGCAATTTAGGACTCTATTATTATTAGCTGTAGATATTATCTTACCATGTATAGATGCTAAAGATTAGGAATCTGTTAGACTACATGTATAGCATATACTGACGTGTATAGATGGAATGAACAAGATATATAATGAAAGGCGCTGAATCATAGGGCAACTTTTCCAAATCTCTCTTCGTATTTTTCTGATATCGAGTACTTTGACATGGTATCAGAGCGATCTACATCTGGAGTAATGGTTTTCCCTGCCAATGCCTTGAGAAATGTGAGAATTCCTTTCAAGAGTTGAAGAGACGATTGACCACAGCCCCAATATTGATCACTGCTGCAAGCGGAGTCGGTTATGTTATTTACACGGATGCTTTTAAGAATGGTCTTGGCGCTGTTCTGATGCAGGAGGGTAAAGTGGTTGCTTATGCTTCTAGGCAACTGAAGACTCATGAACAGAATTACCCGACTCATGATTTAGAATTGGCTGCTATTGTATTCTCCTTAAAGATATGGAGACACTATCTTTATGGAGAGAAATTTGATCTATACTCTAATCATAAGAGTTTGAAGTACATCTATACACAAAAGGAGTTATACATAAGGCCTTTTTGTCATACCTGGGTTGCGCAAGCGCCCCCATACCCAGTGTGATGAGTAATTGATTCCTTAAAGGAATGCGAGAATAATGTTGAAATTGGAAAGTAGATATCCTCAAAATTTCCAGGGTATTACAATAATGCTAATGCTAATGCAAATGATGATGATGTTAATGAAGATGATGCAGATGATGACGAAAAATAAGATGACGATGATGCTGATGCAAATAATGTTGATGAATCAAATGAAGAATAAGGGAGCGAGGGAGATGAGAAGGAAGTTGAGTGTAATGGAATTGTAGTAGAAGCTAATGAAGATAACATTAGCACGCTTTGACTGAATTGGGTGTGGAGTCTATACAAAGAAGGGAGATTAATGGAACTTGTTGACATGAAACTTGGAGGTGAATTCGATGAAGATTAAATGAGAAGAGTGATTTTTGTTGGATAGGCCTATTCAAATCCTGATCCAAAGGCTTAGCCTAGTACCCAAAGTGTGGTTCAGATGTTCTCTCTTCTATGGTCGGTCGATTCTCCTTGATCTCCTTTAGTCACTCATAATGTTCATCTCCTTCATTTCATCTTTTCCCTGCCATAAGTTTGATCGTCTCATCATTTGGTACCCTTGATTTGTTCTTATTCCTCTGGGAAATAAAGTTTTACTTTTAGACATCTCAGTTCCTTTACATCGAATATATCTAAAAATAGAAAGGCACATGTGCCATGAGCTGAGCTGATCTAAATGGTCTTGTTTTGAATGAACCAATAAGATCAAATGGGTTTATCTAACTAGTGTAATTAATAACTGAAATAACTGAAAAGGTCAGTTCATAGTTGTTCAAAAAGTCCTAGCATAAAAAACCTCGCTTTTATAAATAACTGAAATAGCTAGTGTAATTAATAACTGAAATAGCTAGTGTAATTAATAACTGAAATAATTGACAAGCAATTTATTCAATTTAAGGAACAAGTGTTGGAACATAAAAAAAAAACCTCGCACTTATGAAATAAAATCCCAAAGCAAAAAGCAACAAAAAATATCATGAACATTGTCTATACAATGAAAGAAAAGAGAGTAAAAACAAAGATCATGCCATGAAGATTTTTTTCTTGGCCATTCAAAATATTAAAATTCAAAAATAAAAACTTGGCAAAATATTCAAAATAGTTAAAACAAAACTCATTATAAAATGAAACCATACCACCACTAGTTTCTGTGGTTGGAAACATCATTTGTGATATGCACAATCAAATTCAAAAGACTTCGACGAAATGGAAAGAACCAATGAAAGAAATATAAAATAAAGAAAAAAAAAATTCCTTCTCTAATTTAGAACAAGAAGTATCTGCCATGAAAAAGATTCTCCCTTACTTAGTTGCCTATTTTTCTATGTCGTGTTAAAACTCCCTAAGTAATCAATTCTAGTAAGAGTTCTACTGGCTTCTTGTAGCATGATCTCCTCTCCTCCATAGCCAAGGAGTGCCATCCAATTTCTTTCTACATTCAATAGAAAAACGTGAAAACAGAAATTATGACATTTTTATAAACAAAAACCAGGGATCAAATAATATGCACAACTTTTAGATTTAACAAAACAAAACTAACAAGAATTCACCAAATTTTTTACCCTTGATTTCCTGAAATCTCTAGCCTCACCTGAAAATTGCAAGAAAAGAAAAACAAGAAAAATCAATAGGAACCGCCAAGAACGGAAACCTTACCTAAGAAGTGTTTTGATTCACCAATGATTCAAACAAATTCATTGAACTCCGACCCAATCCAACGTACTGCTGGCTGAAAAAAGAATGCCCACAAGACGAAAATTGTTGATGGTTGTTGCGTGGGAGGCGTTGCTTGATGTGCTCAAACTCCAGATGCTAGTTCGCCTCTCTCCATCGAGTTTGCGGAAGCAAAGATGAAGCAGCTAATGGCAAAGCATGCGACATCAATGTCGAAGCAGATAAATAAGACTGAGGCAGAGGCAGAGGCAGAGGATGAAGACTATGACAAGAAGGTGATGCTAACATTGATGATGCAGATGGCCATGATGTTAATGTAGATGATGCAGACGATGTGGATGATGATGGTGCTAACGAAAATCGTGATGGCATTAAGGCAGACGATGACTATGATGCGAATGGT